>OZ022506.1:71325461-71444956 GCA_963989385.1 Ctena decussata | reverse complement strand
GACACTGTTCTTGGGCCAGCTTTGACCTCCTATGCGGTTAACTAGTACTAAGTACACATACTTTCGCAGGTAACTAACTGACAACTGTCCTTCTTGTATCAGCGGAAGGAGAAACGGGAGTAAGTAGCCGGGTCGGGTATCGAACACAGGACTTCTGGCTCTTGAGTGAGACGCATTACCGACTGCACTATGCAGCCCAGCTAAATACTTCGTGTGTTGAAAGGATAATCCACTAAATGGTTAAATATGCAGATAACTTGGACATGCTTTGGGATATTATGTGATGACTTCCATGACATTTTTGCATTCACATACTTTTCTGGTTCAAAATTTACAAAGTATATCCCCTGTCCCCCACCTCCTTTCCGCCTAACAGCCACCTCCCCACCCTGCCCACTCCTCTGGAAAGAAGTAATTGTTTTAGCTTGCCTGAACGACCTTCAGGAAGAGTTATTGTTGTCATCCCGGTGTCGGCCTCCGCGTCTGCATCCGCGTCAAGGTCCACCTTTTGGGTGATTTAGGTTATTTAAACACCCATATCTCTTTAACCCATTGATAGCCTAAGTTGGTACTTTCACTTACTTCTCGTAGATAATGGTCTTACGTTTAACACCCTTGCTCCTTTAGTGACCTTGAGGTCAAGGTTATGTACTTGGAAATTTCATGTTAAAATATGGGTTGTTCACTAAGTTTTAGCTCACCTATCAAGGTGAGCTTATAGTATAGCCTTGGTCCTTAGTCCGTCGTCGTCGTCGTCAACATTTTTAAACATGAATATCTCCTAAAACATCTACCCAATCTTGATCAAATTTTACGTGTAGCATTGCTGGGGTAGGGGATTGACTGCATAAGGTTAAAGGGCAGATCAGATTGAAACTTTGGTTGCAATGGCAACATAAAGCTCCCATAGACTTCTAATGGGAAAAACTTCAAAAATCTTCTTCTCTGAAACCATCAGGCCCAGAGCTTATATATTTTAAAAGTATTTAGCAATGTTTAGCGGTCCCCTACATCACTCCTGCCAATTCATCCCCTGGGATCCAAACTGGCCCCACCCTAGGGGCCCATTGGTTTATATAGGGCTATATAGCTAAAGAACCTTCAAAAATCTTCTTTTCTGAAACCAGGAGGCTGACAGCTTACATATTTAGTATGTAACAATGTTTAGTGGTCACATACATAAATCCTGCCAACCATGCCCCTGGGGTCCAAATTGGCCACCCCGAGGGGTCATTAGCTCCCATAGTCTTATGAAGGGAAAAACTTAAAAAATCATCTTCTCTGAAACCATGAGGCCCCAGAGCTGATATATTTAGTATGTAGCAGTGATTGGTGGTCCCCGACAGAAATCCTGCCAACCATGTCCCTGGGGACCAAACTGGACCCCTCCCAGGGGATCATTTGTTTACATAGGACTATACAGCTAAAGAACCTTTAAAAAGTTTCCTCTTTGGAAACCCCTACCCATTGCTACATACTCAAAATTCATCTTTTCTGAAACCGTGAGGCCCAGGGCTTACATATTTAGTATGTTAAGCAATGGTTAGGGGTCACGTATATAAATCCTGCCAATCATGCCCCAGGGGTCCAAATTGGCCACGCCCCAGGGGTCATTTGCTCCTATAGTCTTATGAAGGGGAAAACTTAAAAAAAATCTTCTTCTCGGAAACCATGAGGCCAAGAGCTTATACATTTAGTATGTAGCAATGTTTAGTGGTCCCCTGCATAAATCTTGCCAACAATGCCCATGGGGTCCAAACTTGCCCCACCCCAGGGGGGTGTTTGTTAATATAGGGCTATATAGCTGAGAACCTTCAAAATTCTTTTCTCTGAAACCACGAGGCCCAGAGCTTACATATTTAGTATGCAGCAATGTTTAGTGGTCCCCTACATATTTCCTGCCGAGGAGATTTACAAAGACTTAAAAAGTATGTTGCGTTGTTTGTGTTATTACGCATGTAGTTTTCTGTTCTTTGTGCCTTTGTTTCGGGCTTCTCATGCCTTCAGAGATAAGTATTCTAAATTAAAGCATGTTTATGCTAAGGAAAGTCATCAGTATGACATATTTCTTTCTGCAGGTCGGTTACTGACCTTCAAAAATTCACTTCAGATTTTAAGGCAGAATAAAGTGGGTGGGGTAATTTATACAACGTTTAGACTTAGATTGCTTTACATTCAACAAGAAAGCGAGCCAAATTCAATCTTAAGCTTCTAGATTCAATTCTGGCAGAGGCAGAATAGGTTCTTAGAAATAAAACTCACAGCTATAATGTTATGTCATATAAAACATTACAGATAATTGGTATATTTAACACGCAAATAGGCGCTCGTAAAAATGCAGAAAAAAATAATTTTTGCATTATGCGAATTTATCCTACTTTTGATGTGTCATCTGTGAATGTTAGTTCTCAACAAAAATGCAAAAAAAGCTTTTGTTGCAATTTGTTTTGGGTTTCGGGAAAAAATCGCCAGTTTGCCTGGACTAATATAACCATCAGCCATTTTATTAATTACCATTCACATATAATGTGACTCTATCATGTAAGTAATGTGACTCTATCATGTAAGTATTTATCAAACTTTCTAAAGTATGAATAAAGCATGTTTGGGCATATATTGGGGTAGAAAAAAACCTTAAATTCCTAATGTTAGCCCTAAAACTTTGCCAAAATAGCCCTAAATTATGGCCAAAATATCCCTAATTTAAGGCCTAATTTTTGCCAAACTCACACAGGGATGTTTGTATCTGTACCTTAGATGAAAAGAGTAACATGCTCCAGGCACTGGTTTGCAAAAGCAAGCTAAGCCATGCCCTTGGCCTGGTTAAAGACAGCACCATGTTCTTTTTGTGAGAAAAAAGGTGTAAAAAATACAGATGTGGGTAAAATAAAGGGATATTAAGGTCAAGTAAACAAGGATCTGATAGTTCAGCTATAAATTAAAAAAAAAATAACTTGTTTGAGTTAGTTTGCAAAAAAAAATAAATTAGCTCCCACAAGGTGAAAAAAAGAAAGAAATTGTTTCCAGAGGCCAGTGAAATAAAATGTCGTGTCTCCATCAAGAATACCAGGCCCCCCCCCCCCCCCCCCCCCCCCCCCAGAATATCAAATGGTCGGTCCCTAACCGATCCTTCGTGAGGAAGTTGAGATTGCAGTAGCAGCACTAAAGAAGGGGAAATCTGCCGGAGTTGATAATATACCAGCAACACTTGTTCAAGCTGGCGGCCAGACCATGATCGATGTTTTGACAGATATCTGTAACAGGATCTGGAGAACGGGAGAATGGCCTACCCCATGGACTCAGTCCCTGATTATTACGCTCCCTAAAAAAGGCAACCTACAGCTCTGCCAGAACTACAGAACCATCAGCCTCATCAGTCATTCAAGCAAAGTCATGCTGAAAGTCATCTTGAACAGGCTTAAACCACAAGATAATCGCTGAGGAACAGGCTGGGTTCCGAGCAAGAAGGAGCACCACAGAACAGATCTTCAACCTTAGAATCCTGTGTGAAAAGTATCTCCAACATTGATCAGCAGAATCTGTATCATGTCTTCATTGATTTCAAAAAAGCCTTTGACAGGGTATGGCATGCAGCCTTATGGGCCACCATGCGGAAATACAATATCAGTGCAAATCTAGTTCGCACTATTGAGCAGCTATACGACAAGGCTACAAGTGCAGACTGATAAATGGCAGCACAGGAGAATGGTTCAGACCAACAGTTGGCGTAAGACAAGGATGTCTTCTGTCACCCACCCTCTTCAACAGTTTTCTTGAACGGATCATGTCTGATGCTCTGGAAGAACATGATGGAAAGGTTAGCATAGGCAGCAGAAAAATTACCAATCTGCGGTTTGCCGTCGACATAGACACTCTAGCTGAGGAAGAGCAGGAACTAGAAGCTCTAGTTGAAAGTGTTAACCAAACCTGCACAAGTATAAGATGGAGATCAGTGCTGAGAAGACCAAACTGATGATGAACAGCGCAGATGGCATCCAGAGGGAGATCAAGGTAAAAGGGCAGAATCTGGGTACTGTAAACTGCTTCAAATACCTTGGAGCAGTTGTCTCAGATGATGGCTCATAGCAGGAGGTTCTCTCAAGGATTGCACAAGCCACTTCAGCTCTTGCCAAGCTGAAACCCATTTGCAGAGATAACAACATATCTCTGGGATCAAAGGTGAAACATGCGCTCCCTTGTCATTTCCATATTTATGTATGCCTGTGAATCGTGGACCTTGACAGCAGAGTAAAAGAAAAGAACGCAGGCCTTTGAGATGAGATGCTACCGAAGGTTACTGAACATTTTGTACAAGGACCTTATAACCAATAAGGAGGTTCGCAGGAAGATCCAAGCAGCCATTGGAGAATATGATGAACTCTTGACGCTGGTCAGGAAACGGAAACTAAGGTGGTTTGGCCATGTCTCAAGGTCATCTGGTTTAGCAAAGACAATTCTTCAGGGCACAGTGAAAGGAAAAAGAAGAAGAGGTAGACAGAAGAAGAGGTGGGAAGACAATATCACGGAGTGGACAGGAATGGATTTTGCCAGCTCAACAAGGGCAGCTGCGAAGACAGGACAAGGTGGAAAGGGATTGTTTCGAAGTCATCTGTGGTGCCCCAACGACCTAGTAAGGTTATGGGATAGAATAGAATAGACCCATCCATTCAAATAGGATTCAAAATGTACTACATTGACTTTCCTACAGTAAGCACATTTATAACTGTAGCGTCAAAGCCCTCACACAGAACGAGTTGAAATTCACTGTACCACTGTATGGGTATAATCCGCTTGAGTACAAAGTAACACAGTGATTCTTGAAAAAAGGGTACAATTGTGAAAAAACCATGTCGCTGATGTTCAACAGACACACACACGAACATGCTTTAGACTAAATAGGTGACGTATTGTTATTTTGGCAGTGTAATATATATATGCAAACCTTGTGGTATTTCCAGTAGGATTTAAGACGCTAAGCCTTGAATTTTTTACGATGCTTTTGTGTTGGGGTATGCTTTTTTCGACTGTCGCAAGCAGAGTAGCTATAATAAACACCTTTGATAAACCAGGTTATTGCTAAAAGCAAGATCAAATTTCTTTACCATTTAGAAATCCCAGGTTGACCGATGTCTCGTGTAGTTCTATTCAGTTTCTAATCCGTTCATTTACAAAAATAATTGAAAAAGTTCCTTGTTGCCAAAATGCTACTCACCTACCGTAACGATTTCTAAGCCCCACCTATAAACAACAGTGAATGGATGTCTTGATGGAAAATGAGTTTATTTTAGTACCAGGATAACCATTGAAATAAAAAGGATAGAACCAATTCACTTGTTATACTAAAATCTGAGTAAGCAGCTTTAAGTTCACATTTTCATTTGTCACTTTTCACAGCCTCCCCTCCGTAACGGTACTTTTCTGGAACATTAGGTCTTTTACAAAATGTTCTCTATTAGTTTGCGAATGTGTAATAAGGATATGGTTAATAAAAACCAATTTCATCCTTCTCTCCCCTCCGTAACGGCTCCCCTCCGTAACTAAATCTTTGACCCAATCCACCGTGGTGATTTTGAAGTAAGTATCACAGTCAAATGAAATATACGTTTCTTTAGAACAACAGAAAGCAGAAAAGAACGATTTCTGTCATTTGAGTTTCAGAATAACCGACTCCAGGTAATATATTTTGTCCAATGTATCTACTAAGCGTGTGATCAACGGAAAAATATACATTTAGTTCCCGATTTTTGTATACTCTAGTTAGTATAGATAGGAGGTAGGGATAAACCATATAACATGTGAACTTGCGGTCATTCAGTGCAGAAATGACCGACCAAACTGTGTCGTTACGGAGGGGAGAAAAACTCCATAAACTGACAGTTCACAAACGAAATGCATTCTTATGGTAACTGATAGGTGGAAAGTCCAAGTAAACACGTTCTGGTATTGAACCTGCTATGGTTAAATAGATAAAATGGTTTTTGAATGAATAATTATGAAAATTATTTTGGTTGCTCCGTTACGGAGGGGAGCTGGTTAATTCAATTGTTCGATATGCGAAAAAATCAGATTTGGTAACTGGTCCTGGAATAAGCTGGTAGAATAAATCAGGCTTCCTGTAAGATAAACGTCTTTACAAATTATACAGATGAGGCATGGATACTTTTTTGTAAACAAGTACGTTACGGAGGGTAGAAAATCGTTACGGAGAGGAATTCAGGTGCTTAAAACAGCAGTTATAAGAGTCCAGTTGCATGGGCAGTGATAAACATGTTCTGTGTGAGTGTATACTATGCAACTGTAATTTTGTTCTTAAAATACGTCCACTATGTTAAAAAAGCCCCTTCTTGTGTCATGGTGGAAAAGCTGCAAATTTTAATAAAAGGCAGCTAAATGCTATTAAAGTAACATGTATCACAGAACTTACCTCGGGAATGTTATTTTAAGATCCATAAATTTAAGCATCACAGACAGTTTATAAGAACGAAAATAAAGTCGATTCGTGACAAAGCCAAGAACGTTGTCTGTTGCGCAAACAAAGACTCAGACGGTGGAAGGGTGATATTGAAAAGCTTGTGCAATGGAACTCCTTTTACGGTTTGGAAGATTTCCGCCTCCAGGGGGTTTCGAGCCGGTTCCACTAGAACAGCAGGCCAGCACGTAACCTACTGAGTTGTCGGAGCTCCTCTCCTGCCCCCGCCCTCTCCCCTCCCCCCTGCCGTCTTCTCCTCCCACACCCGTCACTACACAACCATCCCTCCCCACCCCCCCACCCACACCTGCAAAAAAGTACAAAAAAACGACAGAAGAGAACAGGTCTGAGGGAAGCAACCTTAGAGATAACAGATAACAGCAATTCAATACTGCACATTATGTAAAGCCAGACAAAATAAAACCACGAGGTTTGTAAAGTGCCATATTTCAGTAGACCACTTAAACCACATATTTCCTAATTTTATCACTGTGATATCCAATACAGGAATTACTGCATGACAACTCCAAGAATGCGTATCAATAATGACTTTTCAAAGTGACCGAAATTTACGAAGTCAGGAAAGATACTTGAATTACAACTTGTCTTGTGCCCTTAAAGAGTTATCGGTAATAAATAAGATAACGTATGACGCACGTTAAACTTTCTACCCTCCGTAACGAAAATCATTGTCGGAGAAAATGACAAAAGAATGGTAGAAAGGGCAGATTATGATCAGGTACTATCTGTAGGTGTTCAAAATGTCTACAGCACGGACCAGCTATGGATATTTTTTGTTTTTCATGATTTACTTTTTTACCTATGATGGAGGGTCATATTTCGAATTCATTGCTCTTAATGACATATAATTTGCTTAAAATAGCAGCGTAATTGTATTAATATAATATCAACTGATCTGTATTTAGAAGAAAAAGGTAGGAATTAAGAAGATACGCCCCACTTCTAAGGAATTTTTGTGAAAATAAAAATGCATATTTTGCAATTGCTAAATGCACTCCCCTCCGTAACGAAAACGGTAGTTTGAAAAAATATTCACAATACACTTACAAATACTATATATTACTAAAAGTGTCATATAAAGTTACCATTGATAGGTTCGTGAGCTGTTTCCGTCACTGGCGCTTTTAATGGCTTGGCTAATTTGTTTATTGCTTGGAAAGCAAATAGGGTAATTTTATTAAATTGTTTGTTTAAAGAAAGCCTTCTGTTTTTCATTTTAATGAACTATTTATATAGGATACTTAAAGTGATCAATTCCATATAGAAATTACAGTTTTAGGTCAACACTGCGAAAAGAGTAGCTATCCTGCAAACTACATACATTTTAGACCTGCCATATGCCTTGTGTGGTGATATCTCACCTCCGTAACGATGATTTTAACGCCATATTTTGACCTAAAACCACTTTTTTACTGTTAACTTGGTGTAATATTTTGCATACATAAACAAGGGCCTGTCTACTGTCAAAAATTCATATTTTTGAAATGATGCAACGAAGTTCATTTTTTAGATTTTTTTCATCCACAATTGTACCCTTTTTTCAAGAATCACTGAACAGTGCGCACAGACTATTTTCTTTGAAAAAAATACGAGCCTGGATTCAACCTTACTCTCAAAACATAACACTTCTTCGCAAGAAAAAGCAGATAAGGACCCTTGGTATAATAATCACATAAGAGAACAATTTTGCAATAAAATTTTGACCTCTACTAGGACCAGCTGTTCACCAGAAGGTACAAAATCAGTAATCATTACAAAGTTTCCCCAGGCTGATATACGAGATTAGAAAATGGCCACTTTTCAGGTATGCACAAAAGAAATAGCGAAAAAAGGCATAAAAGCAATGGGTCAGACTTCTTAAAAATTTTATTCCCTATTTTAGGCTCAAGGCATTTGCTTTTATTATGAAAAAACCTTTATACATGGTTAAATGGTCGAAGAAAATACATTTAGTAAAACATACAGCCATAAATTACAGTTATTATCCTTGTTTGTCTGCCTGTCTATCCTTCTATAAACAATCTTGTTCATTCTGTAACTCCTTCATGACGGTGAAACGGGCGTATTATGCGCCGCTTGCGAAGCTCTTGTTCATGTTTCGAACATAGTCCCAAATTCTAATAAACACCTGCATAATTCCAAATTGATTGGCATAAAACCCTACACCCAGTGTAAATTGCATGGACAGTTTGTGTGCAACTCTTCATATGGTTGTGTACATTGCTCATTTTGAGATTGTTCCTCCCCCTTCTTTTTTTAGCTCGCCTGAACGAAAGTTCAGGAAGAGCTATTGTTGTCACCACGGCGTCGGCGTCAGCGTCCGCGTCGGCGTTCGAATTGGATGTTTTGGTTAAAGTTTTTTAAAGACCTATATCTCCTTAACCCATGGATGGATTCTTTTGATACTTGCACTGTAGTAAGATATTGGTCCAAAGTTTAACAGGGTACCACCCCCACCCCACTCAGTGACCTTGATGTCAAGGTCATGGACTTAGAAAATTGGGAGTTTTTTTGGACTGGATGTTTTGGTTAAAGTTTTATAAAGCCCAATATCTCCTTAACCCATGGATGGATTCCTTTGATACTTGTACTGAAGTTAGATATTGGTCTAAAGTTTTCGAAGGTACTACCCCCCCCCCCCCCCACCCCCTCAGTGACCTTGATGTCAAGGTCATGGACTTAGAAAATTGTCTTTTTATTGATTGGATGTTTTGGTTAAAGTTTTTTAAAGACACATATCTCCTGATCCCATAGATGAATTCTTTTTATACCCCCGGCATACGAAGTATGTCGAGGGGTATATAGTTTTCGTCTTTCCGTCCGTTCGTCCGTCTTTCCGTTCGTTCGTCCGTTAGTTCGTCCGTCCGTACGTAAGTTAACATTTGCGTTAAAGTTTTGTGTTAAGTTTTTTTCATTTGCTTCTATTAGTCAGACCTTGTTCAATGATGCTTAGTATATTAGCTGAGGATGGATACTAATTATTTTGCATCATCATCTGCTGCTGCTGCTGTCCTAAGGTCAAGGTCACATACTTTGAAATTATTACAACAGTGTTAGTATTTGCATTAAAGTTTTGTGTTAAGTTTTTTAGCTCGCCTGAGCACTTCGTGCTCAGGGTGAGCTTTTGGGATACCCTGATGTCCGTCGTACGTCCGGACGGACGGACGGACGTCCGGACGTCCGGACCTCCGTCAACTTTTGCTTGTGTACACTCTAGCGGGCACAGTTTTGATCCAATCTTTCTGAAACTTTGTCAGAATGTTTATCTCCATAAAATCTAGGCCAAGTTCGAAACTGGGTCATGTCGGGTCAAAAACTAGGTCACTAGGTCAATCTTAGAAAAAACATATGTACACTCTAGAAGGCACAGTTTTCATCCAAAGTTCATGAAACTTTGTCAGAATGTTTACCATAATAATATCTAGGACAAGTTCGAAACTGGGTCACGTCGGGTCAAAAACTAGGTCACCAGGTCAAATCTTAGAAAAACCTTGTGTACGCTCTAGAGGGCACAGTTTTCATCCAAAGTTCATGAAACTTTGTCAGAATGTTTATCCTCATAATATCTAGGACAAGTTCGAAATTGGGTCACGTCGGATCAAAAACTAGGTCACTAGGTCAAATCATAGAAAAACCTTGTGTACGCTCTAGAGGACACAGTTTTGATCCAATCTATATGAAACGTTGTCAGAATATAAATCTCCATAAACTCTAGGCCAAGTTCGAAACTGGGTCATGTCGGGTCAAAAACTAGGTCACTAGGTCAAATCTTAGAAAAACCTTGTGTACACTCTAGAAGGCACAGTGTTCATCCAAAGTTCATGAAACTTTGTCAGAATGTTTATCATAATAATATCTAGGACAAGTTCGAAACTGGGTCACGTTGGGTCAAAAACTAGGTCACTAGGTCAAATCTTAGAAAAACCTTGTGTACGCTCTAGAAGGCACAGTTTTCATCCAAAGTTCATGAAACTTAGTCAGAATGTTTATCCTCATTATATCTAGGACAAGTTTGAAACTGGGTCACGTCGGGTCAAAAACTAGGTCACTAGGTCAAATCATAGAAAAACCTTGTGTATGCTCTACAGGACACAGTTTTGATCCAATCTATATGAAACATTGTCAGAATATATATCTCCATAAACTCTAGGCCAAGTTTGAAACTGGGTCATGTAGGGTCAAAAACTAGGTCACTAGGTCAAATCTTAGAAAAACCTTGTGTACACTCTAGAAGGCCCAGTTTTCATCCAAAGTTCATGAAACTTTGTCAGAATGTTTATCTTTATAATATCTAGGACAAGTACGAAACTGGGTCATGTTGGTCAAAAACTAGGTCACTAGGTCAAATCATAGAAAAACATTGTGTACGCTCTAGAGGACACAGTTTTGATCCAATCTTTATAAAACATTGTCAGAATGTTTATCTCCATAAACTCTAGGCCAAGTTCCAAACTGGATCATGTCCGGTCAAAAACTAGGTCACTAGGTCAAATCTTAGAAAAACCTTATGTACGCTCTAGAAGGCACAGTTTTCATCCAAAGTTCATGAAACTTAGTCAGAATGTTTATTCTCATAATATCTAGGACAAGTTTGAAACTGGGTCACGTCGGGTCAAAAACTAGGTCACTAGGTCAAATCATAGAAAAACCTTGTGTACGCTCTATAGGACACAGTTTTGATCCAATCTATATGAAACATTGTCAGAATATATATCTCCATAAACTCTAGGCCAAGTTTGAAACTGGGTCATGTAGGGTCAAAAACTAGGTCACTAGGTCAAATCTTAGAAAAACCTTGTGTACACTCTAGAAGGCACAGTTTTCATCCAAAGTTCATGAAACTTTGTCAGAATGTTTATCTTTATAATATCTAGGACAAGTACGAAACTGGGTCATGTTGGGTCAAAAACTAGGTCACTAGGTCAAATCATAGAAAAACATTGTGTACGCTCTAGAGGACACTGTTTTGATCCAATCTTTATAAAACATTGTCAGAATGTTTATCTCCATAAACTGTAGGCCAAGTTCGAAATTGGGTCATGTCGGGTCAAAAACTAGGTCACTAGGTCAAATCTTAGAAAAACCTTGTATACGCTGTAGAAGGCACAGTTTCGATCCAAAGTTCATGAAACTTTATCAGAATGTTTATCCTCATAATATGAAGGACAAATTTGAAACTGGGTCATGTAGGGTCAAAAACTAGGTCACTTGGTCAAATCATAGAAAAACCGTTTGTATGCTCTAGAGGACACAGTATTTATCCAATCTTTATGAAACTTTGTCAGAATGTTTATCTCCATAAACTCTAGGCCAAGTTTGAAAGTAGGTCATGTCAGGTCAAAAACTAGGTCACTAGGTCAAATCTTAGAAAAACCTCGTGTACGCACTAGAAGGAACAGTTTTGATCCAATCTTCATGAAACTATGTCAAAATGTTTATTGTCCAAATATATATGCCCCTTATGAAACTGAGTCACGTCAGATCAGAAACTAGGTCACTAGGTCAAATCTAAAAAAAACTTTGTGTACACCCTAGAGGGCACAGTTTTGATCCAATCTTCATGAAACTCTGTCAGAATATTTACCTTTATGAAATCTAGGTAAGTTTGAAACTGGTTTGTGTCGGTTCAAAAACTAGGTCACTAGGTCAAATATAAGAACGACCTTGTATACGCTCCAGAGGGCACAGTTTTGATCCAATCTCAATGAAACTTTGTCAGAATGTTTATTCTTACAATATCCGGTTTGAAACTGGGTCATGTCGGGTCAAAAGCTAGGTCACTAGGTCAAATTTAAATTAAGTTATGTTGCAAGAATCAGAACTAACATTGCAATGATGCCAGCCACAAACTCCTTGGAATACATTAGTTTCACCACAGTGAGATAATGATTCTACCATTCTATCATCTGTGTTTGCCTAGTTAAGTCTAGTTGAAATCCATCAAAGGAACTCAACATCAACGGGAACTTTTCGGAGAAGCGACTCTGCCATTTTCAGCTCACCTGATAGAGCCTTACAGTATTGGTGTTAGGTGCCTCTTTCATCCATCCATAAACATTTTCAAACATCTCTGAAACCACTGGGCAGATCAAATTTCATATGGAGCCTGCACATGGGTCAAAGGATTGAAAGTTCTTCAAATGATCTTGGTCACATGACCAAGGTGGCCGCCATTCCCATGTATTGTAAAAACTCTTAAAAATCTTCACCAGAGCCAGTGAACTGATTAATGCTCAGGTGAGCGATTCAGGGCCACCATGGCCCTCTTGTTTCATTTGCTTATCTTATCCAGACCTTGTTCAGTGATGCTTAGTATTTTAGTTGAAGATGCATACTAATTATTTTGCATCATCTAAGTGCTGCTGCTGCTGTCCTTAGGTCAAGGTCACAGACTTTGAAATTATTACAACTGTGTTAACATTTTTGTTTAAGTTTTTTCTTTTGCTTCTGTTGTCTAGCATTTGTTCAGTGATCCTTAGTATTTTAGCAGAGGGTGGATACTGATTAGTTTACATCATATACACGCTGCTGCTGCTGCCCTAAGGTCAAGGTCACAGACTTTGAAATTTGTACAATAGCTGTGTTAAAGTTTTGTGTTAATTTTCTGTTTTGCTCTGTTTTTCTGAAAGCCTTAATATGTGCTTACCATTACTTCAGGATAGATACATATTTGTTTACCATGTGGTTACTGCTGCTGACCTAAGGTCAAGGTCACATACTTAGACATTTGTATACCATTTGTGTTAAAGTTTCATGTTATGTTGCTGTTTTTTGGCTTATATCTTCAATATACTTGAATGAAACCTTTTGCTATGTTACTAGATTTGCTGCTAGGTGGAAACTGATTAGTTGACATCATTTGGATGCTGCTTCTGACTTGAGGTCAAGGTCACAGACATTGAAGTTCATGTAAATTACTGTTTAAATTTTGTGTAAAATTTGTATATTTGTTTTTTTATTGAAAATTTTTAATGGGACCCTTTGGTATATAATATATATCTATAGGCCTACAACTGTCCACCTGTCTGTTTGTTAAAATTTACTTTGAAGTTTAGTATAAAGTGTGTTTCTGTTAGGCGGTGGCGCTGGCCGGGGGTATACGTGAGCCCCTGCTCACTTGCTCTAGTTATATTTGCACTGTAGTTCGAGCTACAGAATACTACCCCAACTCCGCTCAGTGACCTTTATGTCAAGGTCAGGGACTTAGGAAATTTTGGTCTTTATTAAAGTTTTGTAATTGCATACTGATTCATAATGCTTTGCAGAGATTTAATTTATACTTGAACTGATGTTAGACACTTTTTTGAGTTTTTACAAAACACCTTATACTTACCCCACTGGATGACCTTGAAGTCAAGAATTTTGTCTTAAAGATTTTGGTTAAAGTTTTATATTTATGAAGACATAATTTCACAGTGCCACGATGACAGACTCAGTTGATACTAATACTTGGACTGATGTTAGATAATGGTTGATGGTACAGCTTAGCCTCCACCCCCCCCCCCCCCCCCCCCCCCCCCCCCCTCTCTCTTAGTTTCTTTACCTCAGGCTTATAGACTTTGAAATTTCATTTCACTTTTTTATTTTAATTTTATTTTAAGACTTATTTCTGAGATAGATTTTGGTTTATAAATGTGTTTTTATTTTGGACATGCTTGCCTGAAGTTTTATGCATAGCAGTCCACACCACCATAGCGGCTATGTGATGGGCAAGCACCAATTCAGGCGAGCTATGCTGTCAGGCGACAGCTCTTGTTCCTGTAACCGTTTGATGCTGTGATGGGTAAGAGTGGAAGGCATCGACCAGTCTGCACACTCACAATAGCCAAGCACAAAGTCTTAGCCAATTGTCCCAAGGGACCCGAACTGCACACAATCACCTGAGGGTGTAGGCGTGTCCTATAATGGGTCCTAGACACAGGCCGATTGACCCTGGGGTCAGCTGGCGCAAGCCAAGTACCCGCGCCGGGAGTCGATTACTCTCCCCCTTTAGATCCGTACACTGGGGGTGGTGGATGAGCTTAAAGACAATATATACAAAAACGTTTCACTTAAATTATTTTATCTTTCTGGTATGACGTCATTTGCTAAGCAAAACAGGTTGATAATTGCACCTAACTTCACAATGGCTTCCAAGATGGCCGCCATGTTAAATTTTTAACTCGAGATTAATTTTAGAATGGCAGACATTCCAAATTTCCTTATTTAATTTTCTTGCATTTTAGAGAAGAAAATGCTGCATATATCTAAGAATTGTTTTAAAATATGTTTTTCCTTCTGACAAACTGTCAGATAAACAAATACCAAAGCAATCCTTTGGTCTATACAAATATGACTTCAGACTTACAGTCTGATAGACATTTTGTATTAGAGTCCCCAGCGGTGGGAACTACCCTAATATAAACCCTGGAAACACCACAACCAAACTACGGTTAGTGAGTGAGTGGGTATTCCCAGTCCAGCAGCATCTAACACCTGTGCATAGCTGAGCTTCTGAATTAGGGACATAACGGACCACGGAAAAACGGACCACGCTTAGGACAAAACGGACCACGTTCAGGACGAAACGGACCGTGTTTAAGGACAAAACGGACCACGTTTGAGGACATAACGGACCATGTTATAATACATACCTGACCATCTTATGCATGAATACCTTTGAATTATAATTACATTAAAGATCGTCCCTTAATTTTGGGAAAGCATGTTTCATTTAAGTTGCAACACTAACAAAGATTTTAAAAAAAATCACCCCTTTATCATAGTATTAAATCTAGAATAAATCCATATTTCTTCTACTGTTTGAATATGTTATGTTGTTGAATGAAATTCGTTTTCTTGTTTGTTGTTATACAGATAACATAAAAGTCATAATTATCTGAACACAACTCGTTATTTTATTAAAGGTAGGTTCCTGAACTTTGGAATGCATCATAATTTTGATGATCTTTCATCCAAGTTGTTGGAAAGCACTTATAAAAGGGAATAAATAAGTTTCACTAAAATGTGTAAATCAAAAAAATATTAGAAAAGTTGCTTTGCAAGGGATTTCCTAACTCTGCTTCGCACACCAGTTAGCGCTATTTTTAGTTCGTGCCAAAAATAGATAACGCAGCTGAGGTCATGCTGCATTGCATTTTGGGGTAGTTTCAACCCATCCACCATGCCAGGACCTCTAGGAGAGCTCACGACAAGGGAAAATTGACCTTTGGAGAATGGCATCAGAAATCGCGCACTTATAGACATAATAAACACAGTTATTTTTAGAACTGGAATTCCAACGAAAGAAAATAACCAAAAGGGAAAACGACTATTTTCTTCAACATCTGATGAGTTTCTCAGTAGCAACAACTTCAGAAAAATAAGAGAATTCAATACTGCTCAGAAAAAGACGAAATTATTTTGTGGACATAATTGTTATCGCTAGTACAAGAACCTACCTTTAATTATCAAGATGCATTAACTTGGTATACTAACTACTTTAACTGTAGTTAGATGGTTGCGATAATCAAATATAGTTGAGATCATGGACAGAAGTCAAGTAAATGTGACCATTTAACACTGTCTTTGGAATTTATATACTCTTTCATCATTTAATTGACATCAGTGAATGGTCTGGTTTGTCTTCTAGCGTGGTCCGTCTGGTCCTGAAACGTGGTCCGTTGTGTCCTGTAACGTGGTCCGTTTTGTCCTGAATCATGGTCCGTTTTATCCTAGCCGTGGTGCGTTTTGTCCGAGTTTTAACAATGTAAATCATTGTACATAATTTTTCATCAGTAACTAAATCTTTATATATTCCATCCCAAAATCATCAGAGAAACTCAGAAATAATAACTTGGAGTAATTCTAATAAAGTGAACGTCTTCTCAAGATGATTAATGTATTTATATTATACTATGTAATTTTGGTGCAATGGCCCATGATGAGACCAGTACTTATGGCCTAGAGAACTCATTAATAAAAGCAGGTACATGCATTGTTACGAAAAAAATCTGCCATGTATTTGTCCAGGTTAAAATTATAATTACCTGTTATCTTGCAGCTGCCCTGTAAAATCGTGGAGATTGGAGGATAGTGTTTTAACTCACAGGCTCTAATTTTATTTGTATGTATATTTGCAGGGCTGGGAGGCATCGTATGCTGACAGGGCTCTTCTTGTGAGGATCATGACAAATAAGAAAGGGGAGAAATTCACTAATTTGTCTAAAGTCAAATTCTTCAGCAAAGAAAAGATGTCACAACCAAAAATATGTCAAACTGGCAATGATTTGTGCATAAAAACATCTCGCTCATACAGATGTGATATGGGCTTAACAGTTGACTTGAGTAACTTCTATGACAGAATAAGTAATATCCTAATGACATTTGATAGATCTGATCCTATAGAAAACCAGTATTGGAGACAAATTGTGACTTGCATAGAGCTTTTTGATTTCAAGTATGAAAAACATCAGGAGTCTGTTGTTTCTTGGGTTCGAAAATCGAAAGCCGAGGATGAGGAGTTAAGCAGTGCATACAACAATCTAGGAACAGGTATGTTCGGGCTATATTAGCTCATCTGACCTGAAAGCTTAAAACATGTACGTGTAAGTTGGCCTTGTGGAACTCTTTGTTAACCCCAGCACTTTGTTACCTATTTAAAGCGCGTTTTGACTGCAACATTTTGTTTCAATTGCGAGTCATGGTGTGGAGGATGGATAGTCTACTGTATTTATTCCACTAAGCACCCCTCTATAATAAGTGTCCCCTTTCACTGTTTATTAGATTGATTGATTGATTTGTTGCTTAACGTCCACGGTAAACATCTATGGTCATGTCGGGACGGTCAGTTAACCTAACCACACTATTGCTGGGCAGGCTTAGACCTCCTAAGCGGTTAACCAGTACTAAGTGCACATACTTTTGCCAGTAACTGACAACTGCCCTTCTTGAATCAGCGGAAGGAGAAACGAAAGTATGTGGCCAGACCGGGTATCGAACCCAGGACCTCTGACTTATGAGTCAGGTGCCTTACCGATTGCGCTACGCGGCCCGGCTCACTGTTTATTAGAAAAAGATGAGCAAAATCTTGATCAAAATTAATTCAAGCCGTTGACATTTTCCGTATGTTTGCCCATATTTTGCCTTTAGAATGTCACCTTAAGCCTGAAGTGCAGCTCTGCCACTTACAGTCCAGTCTATGAGTAAAGGCCTGTCCCCCCTCCCTCCAAAATGTTATAAAAACGCAATATGTTATAAAATTTATAGCAACGCAAATTGTTATAACTTTATAACATTTTGCGTCGAATCTCAAACTATTTAAAACGCAAAATGTTATAAATTTCTTCACTCCCCCCCCCCTCACACCCCTCCCCACCCCCTAAAAATGTTATAACCTTATAATAACGCACAATGTTATAATAATTATAGGAAAGCAAAACGTTATAACTTTATAGCATTTTGCGTCAAACCTCAATGTTAATAAAACGCAAAATGTTATAAATTTCTTCACCCCGCAAAATGTAATAACAACGCAAGATGTTATAACAATTATAGGAATGCAAAGTTTGCGTTCTTATAAATTTATTTGCGTTTTTATAACAATTTGCAGGGTGACAAAGGCCATCTGGCTACAAAGACCGCTTCAAAATCCACCTAGCAAAAAGTGCTGTCTGAAGAACCGCTAAAAGGAAACCACCTATGAATGAAGACCACCTGCCTACAAAGATCACTTTAGATCTCCTGCAAAATGCAAAATTATATATAAAAACCACACTTTGAAAAAATGGGGCAATACTGGATTTGCCCCCTTTCATGATCCCATCATTCTGTAATGTCATGACTTTTCCAATAGTTTTCTCAATAACTTTGAGGCATATAAAGTTGAAACAGGGTACACTTGGTCATTGGTCAGGTGTATTGCATATACAACTGCAAGGCTGCTGTTCCTTTTTTCTGTTTCTTTTTTCGTTTATCTTTTATCCAATTTCCAGACAGTTAAATGTTTGATCGCACTTGTTGGGGCATTGAAACATATAATTATTGCCCGTCACTGGAATAAAATAGCTAAAGAAAAAAGTGGTCCTGAAAACACTTAAGATTAATATGTTTAATTGGAATTGCATAGTATAGCAGTCCATGAGTATCTTGATGGATGAACACTTTTTTTTTTTAATTTCAGAGCAAAAAAAGTTTATATCCAAGTTGTCCACAGCACTGTTTGCTGATTTGAGAAATGGAGAAGGTAAGAGATGGGTAACGCAGCTGGTGGAGGAGCTAATGAAAGTTGCAAACATTTCATCTGGAGACATGGAAGTACTTGTGCCAGTAATTTCTGACAAAACAAACACATCAGTCGAAGTGATTAGTGTTGGTGAAAGTTTCAGTGAAGCAGTCAGTCTTTTCGATCGGCCGATCGAAAAGACTGACTGCTTCACGGGAACTTCAGAGCTGATTTCTTCACCTTCATCATCCCTGACATCATCACCTGAATCATCAACATCATTATCAGACGAAGAAACAACATGGTCAACTAAATCTACACGTGTGGTTGTACCTGATATATGTGTGGTGCTTTCCGATTTCCCTGGAACTTTCCCGTTAGTAATTGAACTCCAGCCAGCACATGAAGAAGTAAAGGGTCGGAAACAAAACTTACAACAGATGATTTCCAAACTCTTTTTTCAAGATATTGTTTTTGGAATTACAATAACATCAATCAGTTTCTGTGTTCAGGCAGTCATTAAAAGAGAAGATGTTGGGCAATTGGAATTTGTCTCTTCAAGTGTTATATCTTTGGCTAAGTATTCTGGTGATGAACGCTGCTTGTGTTTGGAGAGTTTTAGCCAAATGTGCAAATTTATATTCAATGTTTTGAAATGGGGAAAGGAACATAAATGCATGTTGAAAGAAACTACACAGCAGGCATTTAATTTAGAGTCAATGTTAAGTCAGTGTTGAGACGCAATGTTGATTAGTGTTGTATTCCACCATGATTTTGAAAATTGTTTCAAAACTGAAGCCTCAGAATTGATTTAACTTTTGACATTTGATGTATAATCAACGAATTTGCAGAAGACTTAACATGCTCCCAATGTTTAAACCAATTCCTGTCCGCGTTGATGCTTTGTCATATGGCATATTGCATTGACATTGACACCACTTACTAGGTATTTGATGTGTTCAATGAAATAACAGGGAAAGAAAGTTGTTGACCAAATTCAATACCGTAGTCTTTATTCATATATTGCATTTTGCACCAAAGATAATGAAAAGTAAAAACAAAGGCAATGATTAGGAATTAATACAATTATGTCCTTCATCGCCCTCAACTTTATTCATATGTTGTATTTTACACCAAAGGTAATAAAAAGTAAAAAGGAATTCAGTGGTTAGCAATTAAAGCAATCAAAACCCACATCCCTCTCTCAAAACCAAAAGGGAATGAAGCACACACATACACAGATTGACAAAAGTCACGAAAGACAAGCACATCACACCGAATAAACAGCTGTTTCCCAAACAGGCTGTCATTCAGCTACCCTAAATGAAAACAGCAGCAACGTCTTTTTTACCTGTTTTCTACTGTAAATTACAAAACAAAACAACAAGCAGAATTGGCAGCTATTCAGGTGACCATATTGCAAGGGACAATAGACAGGCGTACATTACAACATGTTGCATTGAGGGCACACATCAGAAGTACCAGTACTTTATTTACTAGGGGCTTAAACTAGTTTTACTGGAGCCAAACCCTCGCCCTCTGCTTCAGCAGTGGTTCGAACATTAAGTTAGCTGTGTGGTCTGCACGCAGGTGTCCTAACCCATCAATTAATCATCACAGGAAAAAAACAAATCACGAATAAGACCCACTATGAATCAAAGCTGAGGAAGACAGAAACAGCGTACACCTTGTCTAACAACACCACTGAAATACCGGAGCAAAAGAAAACCACAAGTAGAACCCCGAATGACCAAGTAATAGACAAGGCAAGCTCCGATCCCAGCCAACCTAAGTAAATAGCTTTTGATATGTCGGGTCTTTTACTGAGTCTAATGCCCGACCAACCGGCGTGCAATTAAAGAGGGAAGCAAAGTTATAAACCATGACTGGGTTAACTACTAAACATGCAGACTGACATTGCGAAATACGAGGTTCGTAAGAGTTGAATAAAAGAGACGTCACGTAAAGCAAAAAAAAAAAAAAAAAATCACGGTAAAAATGAGCCACTAGCGTGTTGAAACCGTAGTCCCTGGAAGAGGGAATAATCATAAATGTTTTACTATAAAATAAAAAATACTGAAAAACATTCTTAGGATTAATCTACCTTTGACGTTGAAAGAACAGACATAATCGGAACAGCGGATATTGTTAAATCTATTTTGTGTAAAATTTACACGGCAAAAACTTGAAATTATTTAAAAAAATACATGTAATCGTATTTTATGAACACATATCAAAATTTCAGATACATTGTATATTTTTTCGGAGACGATTTTTCTTTATTTAAGCTTTTATGGGAAATTAGGTAAGCAATATATTCAGTAGCTAATGCCTAAAATAAAATTAAAACAAAATGCGGAATTACTTTGCAGAAGTAATAACACATCTTTTAAGGCATCTTGACGGCTTGCATTTTTTTTTTGATTTATTACAATATACTTACAGAGAGAAAACAAATGCGAAGATTATATGTAATGGAGTGCTATTTATTTTGCATAAATAGACGTCAGTCCCTCTCATTTTCATGACGACATAGACAAAGAAGTGTTTGTTTCACGCTTAAAAGAAACTCATTTTCGTAATTAAGAAATTGCTGAACTTCTTGACCCTTGTTCTTTTTACACGAAAACTGAAAATTTTGGTGTTGTCTTATTCCACCTTTAGGTCAATATCACGGTGCGCACATATACTACGTGAATAAGCTTTAATGAAAGCATATTCTTGTCCGAGGTTTGTGTGTTAACAGAATTGTGGCCGCCTTATACTGTCCTGCATGGTGGTATTTGAAAAAAAAATAGCATAAATAGTAATGTGTGATTGTGTGGTACCAGAATCGTTTCTGGTCCATAACTTGTTTCCTGCATGGTGGGGTTTGAAAGGTCAAGATCACAGCCCGCATATAAGCTTTGTCCATCTGCTACATTGAAACCCCGTTCGTATCCAGCCCATAATTTTGTCTTGCATGGTAAGATTTCAAAATCATTTTGCAATATGCGTTTTGATGCAGTCAAGGACTATGTCACTAGCTCTAAAGGTCAAGATCACAGTGCGCTCATAAACTATGTGATTGAGCAATAACGCAGACAGTCGTGTTCGTGTCACATTCGTGTCCGAGGTGTGACTGCAATAATAAATGTAAGTCCTGCTGACATATATTTCATGGCCCCACGATTTTCTCTTTTATTAGCTCACCTGAGCACGAAGTGCTCAAGGTGAGCTATTGTGATCGATATTTGTCCGTCCGTCCGTCTGTCTGTTCGTCCGTAAACAATTTCTTCAAATGCAATCTCCTCCAAGACCAGTAAGTCAATTTCAAAATATTTTCACACAAATGTTTCTGTTATAGCCCTGAACAAAAAATTGCTAAAATGGTTCCGCTCCGCTGAACAAAATGGCCGCCAGAGCTAAAAATAGAAAAACCTTTAAACGACATCTACTCTGAAGCCAATGGCTCGATTTCAAAAATTTCACAGAAATGTTTGATTCATGGTCCTGAACCAAAATTGCTAAAACGGTTCCACTCCGCTGAACAAAATGGCCGCCAGAGCTAAAAATAGAAATCTAAAAATAGGAAAACCTTTAAAAAACATCTCCTCTAATAGGAAAACCTTTAAAAAACATCTCCTCTGAAGCCAATGGCTGGATTTCTAAATAATTTCACAGAAATGTTTTACTTATGGCCCTGAATCAAAATTGCTAAAACGGTTCCACTCCGCTCAACAAAATGGCCGCCAGAGCTAAAAATAGAAATAAATCTTAGAATGATACTGAGGGCACAGTTTTGATCCAATCATCATGAAACTTTGTCAGAATGCTTATCTTAATGAAATCTAGACCAAGTTTGAAACTGGATCATGTAGGGTCAAAAACTAGGTCACTAGGTCAAATCTTAGAAAAACCTTGTGTACACTCTAGAGGGCACAGCTATGATCCAATCTTCTTAAAACTTTGTCAGAATGATTGTCCTTATACAATATAGGCCAATATTGAAACTGAGTCATGTGGGGTCAAAAACTAGGTCACTAGGTCAAATCTTAGAAAAACCTTTTGTACACTCTAGAGGGCACAGTTATAATTCAGTCTTCATGAATCTTTGTCAGAATGTGTATCCTTATACAATCTAGGCCAATATTGAAACTGAGTCATGTGGGGTCAAAATCTAGGTCACTAGGTCAAATCTTAGAAAAATCTTGTGTACACTCTAGAGGGCACAGTTATGACCCAATCTTCATGAAACTTTGTCACAATGTTTATCTTTATGAAATCTAGACCAAATTTGAAACTGGACCATATCAGGTCAAAAACTAAGTCACTAGTTCAGATCTTAGAAAAAACATGTGAATGCTCTAGAGGCCACAGTTTTGTTCCAATCTTCATGAAGCTATGTCAAAATATTTAGCTCCAACAAATCTAGACCAAGGATGCAACTGGGTCATGAAAAACTAGGTTACTAGGTCAAACCTTAGAAAAACATTGTGGATACTCTTGAGGGCACCATTTTGGTTCAATCTTCATGAAACTTTGTCAGAATTATTATCTAAATGAAATCTTGGCCAGATTTGAAACTGGGTCTTGTCGGGTCAATAACTAGGTCACTATGTCAAATCATAGAAAAACCTTGTGTACACAATTATGGCTTTATTTTGCATGTTCGTGAACCTTTTTCAGAATGTTTATCTTCATGAAATGTAGGCCATGTTTGAAACTGAATAATGTCTAATCAAAAACTATATCACCAGGTCAGATCTTAGAAAAACATTGTGTACACTCTAGAGGGCACAGTTTTGATCCAATCTTCATGAAACTTTGTCAGAATATAGATAAGAAAGTGCAAAACTGCTCCAATTGAACCATCATCAAATAGATGATCTTCCATGTTATTTCATCATAACTCAGGTGAGCGATTTAGGTCCATCATGGACCTCTTGTATTATGTAAGTCTGCCTCTATGAATCTAGGTATCCCGCAAGTGTCAGTTCCTTAATCCAGGCGCCGTGTAACTCAGTGAACCAGGCGGAAGCATCCATGTACCATGGACACATTACTGCTTTATTTTTGTTTTATTCTGAAAAACGTTTTCAGAAGAAAACATCACGTGTGAGTTATGTGACTAGTAGTTTCGTATACCAGGTTATATAGTAAAACAAAACCTGTCACTTTCATCCTACAAGAATTCAAGTTGCAGATTTCAGTGGTCACAGGCGAGACACAAATACAATTCCTTAAGATTACGCTTCCTTCTAAAGCTGGATTTGGCTCATACTCTGAAATTTGGAGGTTACAAATGCTGGACTGGTATGAGAAATATGGTTTCTGTCTATCTAACATGACATATTTGTTATGATACAGCTTAGTCGAAATACCCCACCCACTTAGTAATTATGTAATACTATCCAATTTTGTATCCAAAATTTGGTACCGCCTGGGCAGGAAATCATTGTGAGATTAAGAACTCACAGTTATACATTAGCTTAACATAATAGATCAACATAAGTCAAATGGTCAGCTTTTAAGATTAATTCAAAATGGGTTCTGAAATACTGAGCTTGTAAATCGGTTAATCACGGTTCATACACGTCAGGGAAATGTCAGGGAAATTCAATAATTTCTAACCAATGTCAGGGTCACCAAAGTATATTTAACCCCTTTTCATCTAGCATTGATTCACATGTGTGAACATATGTCTATACAATGTATCTGCTGATTGGGCAAAGATATATAAACTCTATTGTTAGACATTGTTTAATCGAATGTTGACCTTGACCCTGACGATGGTGTCGAGGTCAATAAATCATAATCAGTGCTCTAACTCTATGAATTTGAATTGAAACCATTTTGGTCAGAATTACGGTCAAAACATAATCTTACTTTTTAGTCTTTTTGTGACACTGAAACTGAGGTCCAGGTCGTCAAAACTTAATCAACATTTTGCACTCTCCCAAGGGTGAAACCATATTAGTTTGATAAGAATCCACCCTTTAGAAAGAATATATTGAATTTAAAATTGTCAAATTTAATGAAAAGTGACAGTTTCTTTGAAAGAGATACTTCAGAAATAAAAAGATTTTCTTTGAAGGGTAGAAATCGAGAAAGCCATTATCTTAACTTATAAAGGAATGTATGTGTGTCTGCCATTAAATTTGAAGAAATACAACCTATAATACGACTCACCTGTTTCATGCTGATTTATCCCACCCATATTTATAATCCATTTATTCCAGAAGTAGTGCTTTTGGAGTATATCCACTATTGGTTTAGTATAGCGGGCACTGTAGGCTAAACATCGGCTGAAATAAAACATTTTGCTGGGGGCAGAAAAGGGGCCATATAGGGCCCCATCCCCTTCCCGCTCCCCTTTTCGGAGTTTTGCGTGAAGAGGAGCGCACTCCTCTACTTTTCGAATGTTTGCATAACGAAGACATATGGACCCCTCATTCGCTCATGCTCCCAAAAGGGAAAGACGTATTTACATAAGTTGACAGCAGTGCATGGTAAACCGATGAACAGCTGTTGTCCAGACATGGTCGTTTGGCTACCTAAAGCTTAACTAAAAATACCACTCACATAATAGGTGAACAATAGTTTTGATATGGAAAACGAGAATAAGTAACAGTGAGGGACCACAAAAGGCCTCTCTGCTGGTAGTGATAACTATCCAAACGGAAGCGCTGCTGAATATATACAGTGGGGCGGTGTAACAATACGGCTAAAACCATATTGCAATATACATGTATTGCACTATGCTAGATCCATATTGCAATACATAGAGGCGTATCCAAAAATTATGGGGTCCATTACCTTACTGGCTCAGAATGACTGAAATATGCCAAAAGGGTGTAAAAGTTATTCAGCTATCCAGTGAAACACTTAAGTGCAGAAATTACTTGACCCAAAACCAATTACATGCATTCAAGAAAGACTGCAATGAAATTGAATTCTCTCTGGTGGCAGTGAATTGAAATATGTAAAAAAAACAGTCACAGTCGCCTTAGTTGCAACTACATATAATAACATAATCAGTGTACAGGCAGAAAGAGAGAAAAAAAATATTTTTAGATGATACGTAGTTTCCCAGTATTTTACAGGTTGATCTATTTATTATAACATGTCTTTTTTGTAGTTTACCTGTATGATACACACTCATCCAGTTATAGTATATATAATACATATATGTAGACAATTTATCAGTCACTGTTTGGTAGTTAGACTCTGTATAAGTGTGAACATATTGGTAGGAAAGATATCATTCTCCTGAGTATAAAGGGGCTTCATTTTCAGAGCAGACAATGGTTTGGAGGGCAATATGGCCTGGAGGAGAGGAAAGAACAGATGCTTTTATGCATCTCTTTAAGGGAAGTTCCTCACAAAAAAGATCTTTAAGGAAAGTTCCTCACAAAAAATCGGTTCAGTCAAATCCGTTTTGCAAAACAATATTTGATCTGCCCATATTGTAGTATATAGATATACCGGTTAACTGTTTCACTGGACCCATGCCAGATACGAACGAGTTCCTGATACGAAGAGTAGTACTCAGGATTCTCTATTGATGACATTCTTGGTATCCCCCGCAAACTGTGGCAGTGGGGGGTATGCTTTTTGTCGAGCCCGCTTGTGGGTCAGCGAGACATAGTCGCCCATTTGGTGTTGGTGCGTCCGTCCGTCCGTCCATCTGGAGCCATATCTTGAGTTTGGTAGATCCTAGGACCTTGAAACTTCATCACAATATGCTCCACTAAAATGCTAATTGGCTTACACAAAATTAGGTCACTGTGACCTACTTTCACGAAAAAGTACCACATATTTAGTTTTCGTCTGCAGCCCCATATTTCCCATTTCATAGGCCACATAACATTGAAACTTCATCAGTGCATGCACCTTACCACTCCAGGTCACCTCCAACAAAACTAGGTCGCTGTGACCTACTTTCACGAAAAAGTACCACATATTTAGTTTTCTAGGTTAGCCCCATATCTCCCGTCTCATAAGCCCCAGAACATTGAAACTTCATCAGTGCATGCACCTTACCACTCCAGGTCACCTCCAACAAAACTAGATCGCTGTGACCTACTTTTTCGAAAAAGTACCACATATTTAGTTTTCTAGGTCAGCCCTATATCTTTCTTTTCATAGTCGCCAGAACTTTTAAACTTCGTCAGTGCATGCACCTTATCACTCCAGGTCACCTACAACAAAACTAGGTCGCTGTGACCTACTTTCATGGAAAAGCATTTTCATTACTGTCAAAGCGCCAACGGGCTCGACATGCTGGCCGCGGCCATCTAGTTTGACATTGTCCGTCCGTCAAATCTTTTATGAAACCTATGAAGACATGCCCTACATTGGTGTTTCTTCCGCAAAATTCAGTATGTCCGAGCCCATCCCTCTCCAGATTGTTTATGCTGACCGTAGCCGAATATCATGTTAACAAGGTGATTGGGTCTATCACTAACTACAGTTAGTGACCCCTTAAATCACTTTCGTTACAGAATAGAACGCAGGCTTTTTAGATGAGATGCTATCGAGGATTACATCTCGTGCAAGGATCATATCACTAATGAGGATGTTTGCAGATAGTTCCAAGCAGCCATTGGAGGAGAAGATGAACTCCTGAATTTGGTTTAGAAACGGAAACTGAAGTGGTTTGGCCAGATCTCGAGGTATTCTGGCTTAGCGAAGACAATTCTGCATGACATAGTGAAGGGGAAAATAAGTAAGAAGAAGTAGACAGAAGAAGAGGTGGATAAACAATATTAAGTAGACAGGGATGGATTTAGCTATCACAACTAGAGCAGCTGAAGACAGGACTAGGTGGAAAGGGTTGTTATATATTTTAGTTACCTGTGGCCCCAACGACCTAGCAAGATTATATGATAATTATGTCCCCCCACCAAAGGTGAGGGGGGACATATTGTTTTCAGTGCGGATCTCGGGAGTCGGCGTCCCTGTGACAGATTTCTTGTATGCGCGATATCTCTTGAACCAATGAATGGAATTTCACCAAACTTGCATGGATACATCACTGGGACAAGTTTAAGAGCTGATTAGATTTTGGTGACCTTGACCTCATTTTCAAGGTCACTGGAGGACTTAGATGACAATTTCTTGTACCCACTATATCTCTTGAACCAATGGATAGAATTTCACCAAACTGGCATGGGTACATCATTGGGACAAGTTTAAGAAGTGATCAGGTTTTGGTGACCGTGACTTCATTTTCAAGGTCACTGGAGGATTTAGATGACAATTTCTTGTACCAGTGATATCTCTTGAACCAATTGAAAGAATTTCACCAAACTAGCATTGATACATCACTGGGACAAGTTTAACAGGTGGTCAGATTTTGGTGACCTTGACCTCATTTTCAAGGTCACTGGAGGACTTAGATGTCAATTTCTTGTACCCACTATATCTCCTGAACCAATGGATGGAATATCACAAAACTTGCATGGATACATTATTGGGACAAGTTTAATAGCTGCTTAGGTTTTGGTGACCTTGACCTCATTTTCAAGGTCACTGGAGGACTTACATGACAATATCTTGTACCCACTATATCTCCTGAACCAATGAATGGAATTTGTCCAAACTTGCATGGATACATTATTGGGACAAGTTTAAGAGCTGATCAGATAGATGTTGGTGACCTTAACCTCTTTTTCAAGGTCACTGGAAGACTTAGATGACAATTTCTTGTACCCACTAAATCTCCTGAACCAATTGATGGAATTTCACCAAACTTGCATGGATAGCTCATTGGTACAAGTTTAAGAACTGGTTAGATTTGGGTGAGCTTGAACTCATTTTCAAGGTCACTGGAGGACTTAGATGACAATTTCTTGTACCAGGGATATCTCGAGAACCAATGGATGGAATTTCACCAAACTTGCATGGATACATCATTTGGACAAGTTTAAGAGGTGATTTGATTTTGGTGACCTTGACCTCATTTTCAAGGTCATAGTCATCTATGTAGGATATCTTTAGAACCAGTGGCTGGATTTTCTCCAAACTTGCCTAGATATTTTACTTGTTCAGGCTTTTTATTCATTAAAGGGGATGGGAAATGGGCTGGTGGGGGGACATCAGTTTTTCTCTGAAAAACATTTCTAGTTTAGACTAGACTAGAAGATGTTGTACAGATTCTGCTAATATTGATGGTACTTTTCACACAGGAGTCAGACTGAACATCTATTCTTTGGTGCTCATAACCTTGCAAGGTCGTTGATAAACTGGAGATGACCACAACAATCCCTTTCCACCTTGTCCCAACTTCAGCTGCTATAATTGTACTGCCATCCCTGTCTACTCTTAAGATGGTCATAGAACTGCCTCTTCCGTTTACTGGCCTCCTTCCAACATGATGATTATGCAGGGTATATTATAGGGTAGCACAGTCACAATGAACCATTCCTGCAGTGAAGTGGCCAAGATAGATGTTAGGTATTTGCTGTTAACTTATAAAAAAAAATATAGCTGACTCACCCAGCAGCAGTCACTTGATTTGGTATATTATGATAGATTGTGCCCTCAGATACTGGGTCATTCATGCTAGGCTTTTACAGTGTATACTTGTTGTAATAATGCTTTATTAGTAGTAGTTATTAAATAGTAGGAATTGAGTCTGGACTTATTAGTTATTATTGATTAATAGTAACAATCATAATGGTAAATAATATGCCACTGAGTAATAAGTAGACTGAAAATATCCATATTTACAAAATAAAAGCTGTGCACTCTCTAGCCAAGCTAGAGGCAGTCGCCCTGGCTCTGAGGGGCGAGAGGTACTACACTCTGTCCTTCCACCTCTTCTTCTGTCTACCTCGTGTTCTTTTTCTTTTTACTTTTCCCTGTAGAATCGTTTTTGCATAGCGAGAAGGCCTTGAGATATGACAAAACCACTTCAGAGTTATTTTGTTTTTTATTGTTTTAGCTCACCTGAGCCTTTAGGCTCATAGGTGAGCTTATAGTATAGCCAGGCATCCGTCGTCCGTCCGTCCGTCCGTCGTCCGTCCGTCCGTCCGTCGTCAACATTTTCAAACATCTTCTCCTCTGAAACCACTGGGCTGATTGAAGCCATATTTCATATGGGGCCTACCTAGGTCGGGGGAACGAAAGTGTGTTCCGGATATCTGGGTCACATGACCAAGATGGCCGCCACGCCCATATATGGTAAAAACCCTTCAAAAATCTTCTTCTCCAGAACCAAAAGGCCTATGACCTTGAAACTTGGTATGTAGCATCGGGCATGCGGGCCCATCATAATTTATACAAATCATGACCTTGCGTTGACCTTGATCTAATTTACGGTATGGTCAAGTTTGGTACGTTAGGCTTTTATATGGGAAAACGCTTAAACAGTGGATTTCTCAGAAACTATTTAATTCTAAGGTTTAATACTTGGTATACATGGTCGACTAAATGACCAGATGAAGATATTATGTCACGAAAGGTCAAGGTCATTCCGTCGGACCGTCCGTAGTCAAAATTTTCAAACATCTTCTTTTCTGAAACCACTGGGCCGATTGAAGCCAAAATTTAATATTCAGCCTCCATGGGTTGGGGGAACGAAAGTTTGTTCGCGGTATCAGGGTCACATGACGAAGATGGCCGCCACGCCCATATATGGTATAAACACTTAAAAAATCTTCTTCTCCAGAATTAAAAGGCCTATAACCTTGAAACTTGGTATGTAGCATCGGGCATGCGGGCCCATCATAGTTTGTACAAATCATGACCTTGCGTTGACCTTGACCTAATTTACGGTATGGTCAAGTTTGGTACGTTAGGCTTTTATATGGGAAAACGCTTAAACAGTGGATTTCTCAGAAACTATTGAATTCTAAGGTTTAATACTTGGTATACATGGTCGACTAAATGACCAGATGAAGATATTATGTCACAAAAGGTCAAGGTCATTCCGTCGGATCATCTGTCTACAAAATTTTCAAACATCTTCTTTTCTGAAACCACTGGGCCGATTGAAGCCAAATTTCATATGCAGCCTCCATGGGTTGGGGAATCGAAAGTTTGTTCGCTGTATTAGGGTCACATGACCAAGATGGCCGCCACGCCCATATATGGTAAAAACCCTTCAAAAATCTTCTTCTGCAGAACCAAAAGGCCTATGACCTTGAAACTTGGTATGTAGCAATGGGCATGCGGGCCCATCATAGTTTGTACAAATCATGACCTTGCGTTGACCTTGACCTAATTTACGGTATGGTCAAGTTTGGTACGTTAGGCTTTTATATGGGAAAATGCTTAAACAGTGGATTTCTCAGAAACTATTTAATTCTAAGGTTTAATACTTGGTATACATGGTCGAGCAAATGACCAGATGAAGATATTATGTCATGAAAGGTCAAGGTCATTCCGTCGGACCATCCGTCGTCAAGATTTTCAAACATCTTCTTTTCTGAAACCACAGGGCCGATTGAAGCAAAATTTCATATGCAGCCTCCATGGGTTGGGGGAACGAAAGTTTGTTCGCGGTATTAGGGTCACATGACCAAGATGGCCGCCACGCCCATATATGGTAAAAACCCTTCAAAAATCTTCTTCTGCAGAACCAAAAGGCCTATGACCTTGAAACTTGGTATGTAGCAATGGGCATGCGGGCCCATCATAGTTTGTACAAATCATGACCTTGCGTTGACCTTGACCTAATTTACGGTATGGTCAAGTTTGGTATCTGGGTCACATGACCAAGACGGCTGCCACGCCCATATATGGTAAAACCCCTTCAAAAATCTTCTTCTACAGAACCAAAAGGCCTATGACCTTGAAACTTGGTATGTAGCATCGGGTAGTGGGCCCAACATAGTTTGTACAAATCATGACCTTGCGTTGACCTTGACCTAATTAACGGCATGGTCAACTTTGGTACGTTAGGCTTTTATATGGGCAAATGCTTAAACAGTGGATTTCTCAGAATACATTTAAGTCTAAGGTACAATATGATGTATATATACTTGTCAAAACAAATTCCGCCGCAATTTTAATTGTGATATTGACGATTTCAAATATAATATTTTCAAATTATTGTACTTTCAATTAGTTGCCCAAACATTGGTCAACGGAAAAGGTTTAACGTTACAGTTTTCTGCTTGCATGTAAAGAGTTACCTCGCATAACTTGTAAACAATAGAAACTGCCACTAGGCGTTCATTGCGCAGGCGCAGTACCATTGTGTTTGTCTCATTGAATTCGTGAGAAATCCTACAACTCAGAAACATCTAAACCAAACCTAAACAAACTTTAAAATACCGAACATTGCATCTTAAAATGTGCGAGTCTGTAAATTACCTCCCTTTGAATCAAAACTATAGGAAGTTTGATTTTCGGGTTTTGGGCTTATCAGTCATAAATTTTAGTTCATCTTTCCTGGGCATGTAAATAATTTTCATTGCAATATTCTTAAATGAAAATGCATCAGTTTATTGCAAAATTGTGACAGGCATGCAGTTTTGAAATGTTTATGGAAATGCCACTGTAAATTTAGAATTGTTTAGCTTTTCAGTCTGAACGTTGAAATTTAGAAGTGCTAGATTATCGTTAAATCCGTTCTGAATTCCCATTTTCTTGAGTGTAAGAAACATTTGGAATCCAAAATAATGTGTCTAAGAGGAACAGCTGGGAAAATGAGGATAAAACTAAAGGAAAATGCGAGTTTGTTTCGTGACAAATATCGGAAAATTAGAAATAACCCCCACTAAAACTGAAAGCTGCGCAAATTTTCGGTTTACATTAAACTTTTAAAACATGTCTGTCTAGCAATATAAAAGTGGCATGTCAGTACACAAACGACTCTTTCACTTCTTTATTTATATAACCTTTTCAGAAAATGATTCTCAAGTCAATGCGGCGGAATTTCTTTTGACTAGTATATGGTCAACTAAATGACCAGATGAAGATATCATGTCCTTAACCCTCTAGTGCCCGGTGTATCATATCTGCTACATGACTCTGTTTTGGTGCCGTGACCAGGATATTGACTTGTATGTTATGTTATACTGCTAGAAAATAAGTTAAGATATCAGAAAATAAGATTAAATCATTCCAGTAGTAATGATATGTCTAAAGTGCGTTTATCAGCCGTCAAAAGTCGCCGAAGTTTGAAAACACAAAATGTATCATATATGATACATCGGGCAATAAAGTCAAAAAATGTGATATTGACTTCACTTTTTCAGATATCCGTGATACATATATGCCAATAGTTTCTTTTTCATACATCCTTTTTTCATCCAAAAAAGGTGCCCCGTAATTATTGTTAGTATTTTAGTTATTCACCCTGAAAAAAACTACTTTTAAAAAATTAATGCCCAATGTAGCATATATGCTACATGTATATCTCAGCAACCTTGGACCTCAACACAAATTCAGACCCTGTTTTCAATTTGACTTCCCAAAGCTAGTGGCTGGATGGAATATAAATGTTTTCTTATAGAGCATTCTATGTTTGGGCACTAGAGGGTTAAAGGTCAAGGTCATTCCGTCGCACCATCCGTCGTCAAGCTTTTCAAACATCTTCTCCCCTGAAACCACTGGGGTGATTGAAGCGAAATTTCATAGTCTCAGTGGGATGGGGGAACGAAAGTTTGTTCGCGGTATCTGGGTCACATGACCAAGATGGCGGCCATGCCCATATATGGTAAAAAACTTTCAAAAATCTTCTCCAGAACCGAAAGGCCTATGATCTTGAAACTTGGTATGTAGCTTTGGGCATGCGAGCCCATCGTAGTTTGTACAAATCATGACCTTGCATTGACCTTGACCTAATTAACGACATGATCAACGTTGGTATGTTAGGCTTTGATATGGGAAAACGCTTATATAGTGGATTTCTCAGAAACTATTTAAGTCTAAGGTACAATATGTGGTATATATGGTCAACTAAATGACCAGATGAAGTGATTATGTCACTGAAGATCAAGGTCATTTTGTCCGTCTGTCTGTCATCAAGATTTTCAAACATCTTCTCCTATGAAACTACTGGGGAGATGAAGCCAAATTTCATATGGTGTCTCAGTGAGATAGGGGAACTAAAGTTTATACACGAGGTTCGGGTCACATGACCAAGATGGCCACCATGCCCATATATGGTAAAAACCTTCGAAAATCTTCTTCTCCAGAACCAAAAGGCCTATGATCTTGAAACTTGGTATGTAGCATTGAGCATGCGAGCCCATCACAGTTCATACAAATAATAGCATTGCGTTGGCCTTGACCTAATTTACGACATGGTCAACTGTGGTACCTTAGGCTTTTATATGGGAAAACGCTTATACAGTGGATTTCTCAGAAACTATTTAATTCTAAGGTACAATACGTGGTGTATATATGGTCAACTAAATGACCAGATGAAGCTATTATGTCACTGAAGGTCAAGGTCAGTTTGTCGGTCTGTCCGTCATCAAGATTTTCAAAGCATTTTCTCCTCTGAAACCACTGGTCTGATTGAAGCAAAATTTCATATGGAGTCTAAGTGTGATCGGGGAATAAAAGTTTGTTCTTGGGATCTTGACGAAGATGGCCGCCATGCCCCTATACGCGTAAAACCCTTCAAAATCTTCTTCTCCAGAACCAAAAGGCGTATGACCTTGAAACTTTGTATGTAGCGTTGGGCACTCAAGCCCATCATAGTTTATACAAATGATCGTGCGTTGACCTTGACCTAATTTAGGACACTGTCAACTTTGGTACATTATGTAGGCTTTTATATGGGAAAATGCTTAAAGACAGGGATAGGACTATATAAGGAGGATTAACTTCCACAGTGTCATTCTGTCTCTTGATCTCATAGTGTCAACACCTCCAATCAGCCAATTAAATCATGATAAGTGTCAATTCAGTTCCACTGATTGGTTGACTGAATTTTCACACCGTTACCTATACAGGTAACACTGCTATGTGCTGGGAACCAGACCCCCCTGCAGAGATGTTCCGTCTTTAAACAGTGGATTTTTCAGAAACTGTTTAAGTCTAAGGTATAATATTTGGTATATATGGTTGACTAAATGACCAGATGAAGATATTTTGTTGTTAGAGGTCAAGGTCATTTTTTGACTGTTGTACAAGGTCATTGAGATTCTGTCACCCGTCAACATTTTCAAACATCTTCTCAGATGCCACTGGGGTCAATTGAAGACATATTTCACATGGAGCTTCACCGGCTTAAAGGAACCATAGTTTGTTCAGATGGTCTTGGTCACTTGACCAAGATGGCCACCATGCCCATATATGGTAAAAACTCTTCAAACATCTTTTTCTCGAGAACCGAAAGGTCTATAACCTTGAAACTTGGTACCGGTATGTAGCATTGGACACTCAGGCCCATCATAGTTTATACAAATGATTACTGTATTTCATATGGAGCTTTTATACTGGGTCAAAGGAATCAAAGTTTGTTCAGATGGTCATGGTCACATGAACGTGGTGGCCACCACGTCCATATATGATAAAAACCCTTCAGAAATCTTTGACCAGAAACAAAGGCCCAGTGACCTTGTGGCTTGGTATATAGAATTGGGACTCAACATTAATCCCCAAGGGAAGGGGGGTTATCTGTCCCTGCCCTGGTGTTATATACATGTATAAAAGCATTAAAATATATACCAGGACCAAGTGTCAGGTGAGCTACAGGACCATTGGTCCTCTGTTTTTTTTACTTTTGTCCATAACGGTGTTCCCGTGGAAACCCATAAGATGCACCACCAGGCACAGAGTCTGTCCGTATCCATTCCTCTTCAAATCAAGCGGGAGAATTTTAGGCTTACTGATTTGGGATTTAACGTACCAGGCACCGTAATGCCTCCGTAACCTCATGTTGGCGGTGCCCCGATAAAGTCAGCGGAGGAACAGTACGGTGGCGTAGGCTTCGGTAATTAGTATGACCATAAACAAGTACAGAAAAAACGTCCAATACCTCTCCGATCAACACCGAGTTTGTGTTGTTGTTTTACAATGACAAACGCCGCTGCCTCCGAAAAGATATTGGATGCAAAAGTGTCTGAATGGCTGTCATGGGATAAGGTATCCTCATAGTTCCTAATATTCGTAACTGATGTTATTTTTGGCGCTAGACCCCAAAATGTTAAGGGACAGCTTTGAAATTCGTACAGGCTGCTGATTCGTGCGCCTGGAGTTTTAAGCCTATACTGGATACAGCACACAGGCACTTGTATCCTTAGCATAACCCCCCCCCCCCCCCCCCCCCGTCTTTACATGATAATGGTTGGGGATTTTTTAAGCCACAAGTGCCTGTGTTTCAGCATGCCAGTAAAAAAAAAAAAGGATTGAAATCCTGTCCTTTCCACATAGGTTGTCACTTTGTTGCCGACTCTTATAAAATCTCATGCCTCGGCCAAGGATCAAACTTGGGACTCTTCAATCTAAAGTCCAGCACTCTGACATGTTGCTATAAAAGCAGGCTTGTTCTGCAAGGCAGTACAGTAGCCCAGCTCTGGGCCGGAAAATGCCCAGAAACAAGTTTCAATTTTCACGGCCCAGGCCTCACCTATTCCGCTACTGCTGGGTTTTTGCCGGTAAATGCTACCGGGGAATTTCTATACACTGATAAAATCATTATTTTTGAATCACTTAGGAAAAAACATTAGCGGTTGTGTTCTTTGGCCATTTTGGATCATGACTGCCACCAGTTTTACCTTTTCTAAGAGACATTGGGCTGGCCTTGAAGCATTTTCCTCAAGAGGGGTAAAAAGAAATTGCGTTTCAACGGACATGTTGACAGGATATGTAAATGAGCTCGTGGAGGTCACGTGATGACGCCATCTGTTAAATGATAAAATCCAGTACCAGAATTGCAAAGACATGCGTCCTCCAGACAACCCAAGTTAAGCGACTAAGTTCTGGGTTTAAACGATAACAGAATATTTATACGACGACTGTTTGCGCCTTACATACATCTTTGAATCTTGTTAAACATGAAACGTGTGTTGTTATTCCGGTTTCCAGTGCTGTTTGTATCAAAATGAGCATCCCCTGTCCGAGTGGTCGGAAAACTTAATTTTATAGCTCCACTGCAGAAACGCTTTTTAATTACAAATTACATCGGAGGGGAGCGGGGGGTAGGGGGGGGGGGGAAGACAGTAAGAAAGTGTCATATCCTAGGAAGTGTAATATCCTTATAATCGGCGGTTCTTAGATATTTTCTGTCTTCCACTCCCCCCCCCCCCCCCTCCCCCCGATACGCTTTACGCCTTCCTGACTGTGATTTTTGTTTTGTTTGTTTATTTTGTACTTTCTTCTTTTCTTTCTTTGTGTGTGTGTGGCGGAGAGGGGGGGGGTCGGTTGTTTGATATCTGCTCTCCCAGTTACGCCTTACGTCTGCCTGACTATTTTTTTTTTTCGTAGAATAACAGTACATAAGAAATTTACCGATCAATGGTATGCTCCGACGTATCGATCAAAGAGAAAACTAGCAAGAACATTTACATTGCCAAAAGAATGTGATGATGTCGAGGTTATTTTCTGCCACATATACCTACTTACCCAAACTTTCACAACTGTTCCGACGCATTAAATGTTTTTATATTAATTTCAGTGAACCAAGAAATTATAAGGTTTTTATTACCAGCTCGCTAACAGTAGTATTGCCTCGTCCGTCATCGGTATTTGAAACGGATTCGAAGAAAGTCAGTGGCTTCGGCGAAGTTTTATTTTCCATAGTTTCAATTGTTGAAATTATGTGAAATATACGCAGACGAGAACAAATCGCGCCATAGCAAAACACGCTAACTGCAGGCCCAGACCAGTAAAATATTGGTTCTATAGTAGGTCCTGTCCTTTGCAAAGAAAATGCGTATTTTCCCAAGAAATATTATATTTTTTATATGCAGCTAATTTTAAAATCATACAGATAGTTTTAAGATTTTCAAAGAAGTACCGCATTTGTACATAATCACGGCTCCGATCGCAACATCTTAAGAAAACGTCCTCGCAGTTTGAAAATATCGCTGTTAAAGCTTGAGATCTTAAAAGATTCTTATTACGTAAGTTGCGCGGATATAAAATATTGTGATCGTTCTTTTGCAGTCTGATTACAGCATTTGTCTGAAGACTTTTTGCAATGTGTTTAAGCATAACAGCACGTGATTTCTTTTAATCGCGTCCTCTCTCATGATAGTTGAAAGTATACAGGTCTTTCGGCGACTTCAAACACACAAAAGTTGTTTCATATGTTGTGAAGTGTTTAGGTTTACATTTTTTACCAATGTTACGTTTTGACATGGACTAGATCTATTATAAAATTGATAGCGTAATTAAACAGCATTCCCTTTGTTTCTTGTGTGCGCGAACATTTATTAAAAGTGAAATTGTGTTCGGACATTCGGTGTCCGCATGGTAATTGAATATTCATAATGGTTGATTTTATTGCAGTACTTAGTAAAATCTAAAAAAGTGCTCAGCCTTGTCACAGAAGCACACTGACGCGTGCTTAAATGAAATTTGGACACCAGGCATAAAATAAATGTATATATAGGTATTGCAAACAATATTCACAGACGTATGTAATTGCGACACTCATATCTCCTAAGGTACTGGGTTTTATATCCTTGCAATTTTTATCACCCAATGACGTCATCCGGTAATTGGGAAAATCCCAAGCAAACATGGCGGTCTTCGTAAACATTCTCACAGCTACGAAGGAAAAATCGCCAGTAAATATTAAATAAGACACATTGGGAAGGTCAGAAGAAGAAAAAGGCTGTTATTTATCAAAAAGAAAACATAATATATTGATTAATGCACAGTTTACAATGTGCCAAAATGATTTTATCGGATTCTGAAATACCCACACTGAGGAAGACTTACAGGTGCTGGACCTAAATTAGAAACTTTGTTTCTGAAATAATTTCGGTCCGGAGCTGGACTAGGCAGTACAGGTGTATTATTTACCAAACCTGTACCCTGTGACAGTCTCCCCTGCCATATAACAAGTCACTACAATGAATGCTTCGGTAAACCCCACCTTATATGGGCCAAAGAGTACAGGGTTAATGTTCAATTTCTAATTACTGCTCAGAAACATAGATTGCGGGTACCTTGATGATGTTCAGTGTTCCCATTCACGTAGAATTGTGCGTGAATCACGCGGAAATCATTCTAATCACGCATAAATTTTGGGGCAAGAACGTGCATTCACGCGCATATGTTTCTCTCAAAAATATAAAAAATCATCATTTTTCTTCATTCTATTGCGAGTCTGCCAGGCCAGATGATTTTTGTAGCCGAGAAGAGAGTCAGAAGTCGCTGTTTTGATCTGAAATGCGGGCCGTAGTAAGATACCATGCTTTCATTCACGTCCGTCACAACCGTTCTACGGCCAATCAAATTCATTATTGAAAAACACTACCACTAATCGGCTGCATGAATATTAATGACATGTGCGGTCATGTTGCGCACTAGAACTGTCATAATGGCCGACAGAATTTGTCCGTATTTTTGCGTTTATTTTCGCAGTTTCTGTTTGGAAACGGCACTTTCTATTTTTCATTTGGAAAGGAATCCATCAAATGATTAATATTGGATAAAAGGAGGACTGGAAAAAGGCATGACAGCCGTTTTGCTTCGTTTTTTTCAGGCTTCAATTGGAAACACATCGGCACTTTAGTGTTTGCAACAGAAGCGGACCAAGGATTCCGGGTCATTTCGGCCCATGTCCATTTCGGCCCATAACTTTTTCGAGATAAAATGTCATACCCGTAAATTTTACTTCATACCCGCAAATTTTATAGATAGGGGGTATAAAAACCCTCAGTTTAAAATTTGAGTGGGAACACTGGATGTTGTATATCATACCCTGGAAATACCATAATATATATGATATACTGGTGTTTTCAGTAATAACAATTAATCTCGTGAGTTATTTGAACCCTTTATAATACATCCAGACCAGTGTTGTATCCCGTATTCTTTACAGAATATGACATGTTGGTGCTTTTCTGTAATTCTTTGCTTTTCGGTATTTCTGCGCTTTTCGGTATTTCGGTGCTTTTCGGTAATTCTATGGACCCTTGAATTCGTCCTCGAATTCTCAGGAGTTACAAGCATCACTGGAAATGAGACTGAAGGAGTTCTAATGCACATGTGGGTAATTTATGTTGGACGCCATTTGTAGCAGACTCATAAAGATCTCATGCCGGGCTGAGGATCGAATCTGGGAACCTTCGATCTAAAGTCGAGCACTTTACCATGTGGCTGTAAAAGCCGGCTTGTACCGCAAGGCAGTACAAGTGTATACATGCTATACATTACCTATACCCTGTGACAACTTATTCATGCGAATTTCAGTTGTAATCAGAGTCCTAGATAAGAGGGAGTATTTGGTGATAATTAGGGATAATTTCTGTTAATTCTGGATAAAAACATATGTTGTGACCCCTAATCTGAACCGTCTCGTCGAGACGGTTCAGATGAGGGGTCACAACATATGGTTTTGATAAGAAATAAAGAAAATTATCCCTCAATTATCATCAAATACCCCTCTTATCTAGAGCTCTGGTAATGGATAGATTTATGATGAGACACTCTGACAGGGTTGCCACGGTCAGGGAAAAAATCTGGAAAATGATTTTTTTTCCAGGTCTGGGAAAAGTCAGGGAATTTTGATATGAGTCAGGGAAGTTTAGAAAAAATGTGAAAAGTCATGGAATTTCAAAGTTTCCCTTTAAATGATATGGCTAAGGCAGTCTTCTGAAAAGTATAGACTTACAAAATTTATTATATGGTCAACTGATTTTATTGGTCTTAAAAATTGTTTTCGGTATAAACCTGGTTTGGTAAGATTCTTCTTTTGATAAAATATTTCTACTAGATCTACTACCATAGCCAAACTTTTGTTAAACTAAGCATTCAGGCAGTTTTAGTCGATCAGTCTTTTGGTTTGTTTTTTTTGGAAAATCAGCTTTAGAGAATACTAGGAAAACTGATAGGGCTTGGGGTCCCTTGCCTCCTGAGCCACCACTGGCAAAGTATACAATCTAACCAGCTATTGATTGTAAGCATATAGATTGCCATTTTAGAGGGATGTTTTCATCTTTAAGCACTATAAGCAAACAGAATGTGTGTGGCAGTGACAGGTAAGTTACAGGTACATGTATTTAATGTTAAAACTGGTTAACATGGAAGCCATTTCAAGGAGTCACATAGCAAAACTATTGTTTACTTCATTATTCAATATGTACTCTTTGCTTCCATTGTGCTTATGTATTTTTAAGCCTTAATTCTTTATGTATGCCAACTAAAGATTATGCATACCGGTAAATGAAAAGATTTTATTTTTAAAGTAAAAAAGATAATTAAATAAATAGCAACTATAAAACTTAAATATATTTTGGGTAGAATTCAGTTTTTGGTGGATGACGACGGCTGTAGGGGGAGCTGGGAGGCCGTCAGAAACATAGGCGTCATACGTGTTTTCGTATATGTTGCACAAAACGTGCTGGACCGCTCTGATCAGAAGTCTAGAAAACAGTCAAAAGTCCTGGAAAAGTCAGAGAATTTTGTAATGAAAATTGAGTGGCAACCCTGTGAGAACTTTATTTTTCCCTCCTTTTACAATTGATAAAAAGAAATAATGTCAAGGACCATATAACTTAAATGCTTTTTGGCTAGTGGTCTGGTCCATCCTTTTTATTTGGATGAGTCTATTTCTAGTCATTGCTAGAGGATTGTGACTGACGACATGGGCCAGGCGCTCCTCTTCTATTGTGACTGACGACATGGGCCAGGCGCTCCTCTTCTCTACTGGATCTACCTGCTACACACACTCCGTCCGGTCGGGATCATTCAGTGTTTCGTGAATAAGAATGGAGCTTGTCAGCCACTCACCATTACATCTATTTCTAGTCAATGTTTTCACTTTTATTGTATTTTGCATAGAACTTCCTGTAAGTAAACAGTGTAGACCCTGATCATGTGCAGCATTCTGCGGCATCTGAACTGGGTCTGCACTGTTTGCAAAATACCCCAAAATGGGCTCCAGTCACAAAAGGGTTAAGAGTACATGTGCATGTATTTCAATGATAAACTGTATTTTTGTTGTAACAACAGTAATTTATCAGTTACTGGTGAAGGTATGTGCACTTAGTACTGGCAGAGGCTTATAACTACTCACGGGGCTAACAACTTCCTAGTATAAACCATATAACATCAAGTGTGTGGGAAGGGTTTGAAATCCTCTACAGACATTGGCTTTTGACTTTAGAGCTTATCAGTAATCTTATCTCAACCTCTGTAGAGAAGCTGTTATAATAATATGATTTTGTCTCAGCTGCACATCATTAAAATGTTTATACCAATAATATATACACATACTAGCTGCCAGTCAACCTTTAACTCTATGTAATTATCATAAAAAAATTTGGACAGACATATTACAGGAGACTGTCTAGACACAGATCAGACTTTTAATGCAGATTTCTTAGTCATAATTTATTATTTTATAGTGATATTAATTAGAAATTGTCATTCTATAAAAAGTTATGTCAAACAGATAGTACAATTCGTTACAAGATCTCTAAACTATGAACTGGTACTAATATTCAGTAGAGTCTTTATCCAAATCTGATGTTCTAAGTGATGGTTGAAATTGCAACAACCTGCAAAGCAAACACATTAATGCCAATCACTACTGGGAGCAGGCAGCCAATGATCATTATTCATAGATGATAATGGCGCTCTCATCTTCCATGATGTTTCCACACTCATAGCCCATGATGAGTAATTCATAAGCCTCTGGTACTGGTTAATCACTTAAGAGGTCTAAGCCTGCCCAGGAATAGTGTGGTTAGGTTAACTGACCGTCCGGACATGACTATAGCTGTTTACTGTGGAAGTAAAGCAACAGTACAACAACAGTAATTAACAGATTTAGGAGAATACTAGTATTCCTAATTTTACTACTTCTTTTACTTTGTAGAATGAGAAGACTCACTCAGAAATTGAAAATTTGAAGAAAAATGGCGAATGGGAGGAACTTAAAATTCGATTGTTGGGTAGAATGGAGTTTGGAACAGCAGGTATATATAGTCAATTATTTTTCTGTAATTTCTATGATTTCAAAAAGTAGGATGCTGCTGTGACGGCCACGGACTTCTGTTGATCTGCCATGAAACTATTATTCACAGATAGATACCTTTGCAAATGGTGATGCAAAATGTTAAGATTGCAGCACTAGAGTGTTAGAGAATCGCTAACTCCAGTTTTACCAAACTGCACAAATAAATATCAGAATACCCAATTAAAAGAAAATTCAGTGGGTAATACAAGTCGCATACCCAGTTAAATTTCTGAATACCCAATTAACCAAAAAAAATCAGTGGGTATAGTCCGTTTGCTCCCAAATGCAAACGGCATCCCCAATATTTTCTCAAAATTGGTGAGAGGTAGAAGATTTTCGAGTTGCTCATTCTTAATTTTCATCCTATACATCAAATCATAATTTGGCAGAAATGTGAGGCTTTGCATAAAAAAAGTTTCCATATAAAGAAAGGACCTAAAATATGTCATTTTCTCCTCTTAGTTACAAGGGAGTAAAGGTTGGCTGTTGGAATCCCGGTTTAGCTTTACGTATTAGAGCATGTGACCAACGTATGCTATCCCTAGAAAAAAAATTGCATAAGTAATTGAAAATTTATTTTGAATCCATTTTTTCTACTTTTTGTTTCACCCATATATTATCAAATTTTTAAACATACACTTTTTACTTGTAAATAATATAATAGTTCAATTATTATTTACAAAATAGTATCACCTGACCAGTGATATCATGCGTTACGCGTGCGGGCAGGTGAACACATTTTACTATTTCATTCATATACGCCCACACCTGTAGTAAACAACGAGTTTACACTATTGCCTATCAACAATATTTTGGCTGTTCTAACAAGCATACAACGCCCTTCAGTGAAACTGCTCAGTTTTGGCATTACTGTTTTGGCATTATCCAAATTTTTGGATGCTTTTGTTAAATATTTTCCATTATGGAAAATATTTAACAAAAGCATCCAAAAATTTGGATTTTTCGTATTCTGTTATTCGAGAAAATAAGCGAAACCCCATTTGCACTTGGAAGCAAACGGACTATAATACCTAGTTAACCAACAATCCTTATCTGGAGCCCTGTAAAGACTACCAAGTTTTTAAGATAGTTTAAATTAGCATACTTATTTCTGATTCATATTTTCTTATATTTTAGGTTTGCGAGCAAGAATGGGTGCAGGCTATAATATGATGAATGACCTCACTGTTATACAAGCAACACAGGTAAACAGGTATATTAGTTGTTTGCATAGGATTTCTGTTAGAGTGAGAACAGGAACCATAACACCTTCATCTGAATACAGTAGAACTTCACTGGCTGGAACAGGCTTGGGACCTTGAAAATTAGTTCCAGCCAAGGGTAGTTCTAGCCATCAAGGGTTACTTACTGTATATAAAATGACCTCTAGGGACCCAGACAAGAGTTCTAGCCAGGCAGGGTTAACAGGCCATCAGGGTTCGAGCAACTGAAGTTCTACTGTACATGTACCATATTTATTTGGTTATAAGATGGGGTTACCCCCTTCCAAAACAATCTCAAAAATCTAGATCTGTCTTACAAGACAGATCTAGATATTTGGGATTGTTTTGTTAGAGAAAAAAAACCTCTTGTAGCTAAATTACACATATCTGAAGTAGTGTTGGAAGGGAAAGTCCCCGTTTTATGACTGAAGAAATAAGGTACATGTATATATCTAAAATTGTTTTTCCCAGTGCCCCAGATAAGAAGTAGCAGGGATAATTTAAGGATAATTTGCCATATTTATCAATAATACAAATGTTGTGACCCCTCATTAGAACCGTCTCATGAAGATGGTTCTAATGAGGGGTCACAAAATACATTTTTATTTTTTCATTGAAAAGGAAAAAAATTATCCTGAATTATCTTCAAAATCCCACCTTATCTGGAGCTCTGTTTCCGTCTTTACATTACGAAATTAATGACCATTCTTTAGTGATTATGTTTAGCTCATCTGAACTGGAAGCTGATAGTGAGCTGTTGGCATGGTCACAACATCTGTGTTGATCAGTTAAACTCAGTCCTTTGTGCATCCACATTTTCAAATGACTCAGTTTCATATGAAGCATCCAGGCCATGGGAGGACAAACATTTGTATATTCACAGTTGGTCATTTATGGTTGCCACCATTATCTATATTAGCAAAATCAGTTTGAAACATTTGTAGGATAAAGTTGTCAACTTGTTAAGATGTATGGTTACACCTTAATGTTTGTCTGCCAGTTTTACAAAGAGGAACAACTATCGTGACTGTGTTTGATTCCATGGACAACTTAGCCCTTCTGAAAAGGAGTCTGCTCTTAAAGAAAAGAAGTTGCTCCTTGGGTAGCAAATTCTTTTCTTTAAGAGTTGACCCGCATTGAAAAGGGAGGCAAAAATGAAAATGGCAGAGTTGCTCTTCCTGAAAGTATAGCCATACACCTTAAAGTGTCTCAGTATTTATGGGAGTTACAGTTGGTAAGCTTTGATTGAATGCTTTCTAAATGGATGGATGACTTGCTCTTTTATGACTTTCTAAATGGATGGATGACTTGCTCTTTTATGACTCCTTTTCAACAGCGTTTTAGTCATTTTAGGATGGTGACATGGTGATAATGAAAGGCTGTGTGCAATGGAATACCATACAAGGTTAAAACATTTTCACCTACAGCAGGATTCAGACATGGACTGCTAGCTTAATAGGCCAGTTCTTTACCTGCTGATATATGTATGTACCTGTTTTTGGGGTGCTCCAGAATTCAGGGTATTCTAATAGATTATACCGCTCCTCTTGTCAGGGACCCTTAAGGTGATTACTTTTTGCAAACAGAGAGTTGAGTCAGCAGGTTTAATCATACACTAATTGACATGCAAGAGCATGTTAGTTTTGACATCATCCATGACGTCGTCGTTGGTGACTGTGGAAGCAGCCATATTTGAAACACTGCAAGGGTTATGGAAAATACTGATGAAGATGGCACAGCAGTTAATTCAATTAGGAATTTTTTTCTGATGATTCAAAGATCATGTCTACATCCAAAAGAAATGTCATTCTCAAAAAGATAGTTGCTATCATTTGGATCTGCAGCTGATGCATTTTTGAGGCGATTTCTTTAATGTACCCTGAAAACTCTTGCAGTTTTGGAGAGCAGGTTCAGCCGAGCATCTATTTTGATTTGATCAAATATGTAAACAAAGAGACATGCGGACATGAAATGTAAGTTTTATATTACTTATTGGAGGTTTTTATGTACACACAGGCTATCATTGTGTGAGCTTTTTTTATCAAACAGTTTTTGCTCTGCGAGCAAATGTTAATACCCCTAAAAACTGGTGCAGCCATTATACTTCTCTAGCTAAATGTGATTTACATTTTACAGGGATTATGCAAATACCTGCTGTCATCAGTTCCAGGGGCTAAGAATATGGGTGTTGTTGTAGGATATGATGGACGGCACAATAGTGAAAGGTAAGGCTTAACATAACTCAAGATAAGACTGTTTGTTTTGACAAAATTTGAGGATAATATTGAGGCAATTAACCGCTAACTGTTTATTTGACTTTTTTCAAAATGGCGGCAAATACAGTCAAACCTGCTTATGTAGTCACCTGTATAAGGGGGTCCCCTGCCTCTGGCAGCGATTTTTTTCTGGGTCCATTGAACCAGAATACAGTGCAAATGAACCTGTATGAAGGGGTCACCTGTCTTAAGCAGCCAATTTTTGGGCTTCCTTTGGGTGACCCCTTAAGACAGGTGTGACTGTACTTCTAGTCAGCTTTCTTCATAATAAGCCAGATTTCAAAGAACTGGCTATAGGTGAAAAGCTGCAAGAATAGAATATCCCACCTTCAAACTCAGACTATATATGCAAGTAGCCCAACACTTGGTAATGATAGTTTCATTGCATAATGCATGACCTTTATTGGCAAATTTGTCTTCAGAGTTAGAATATGCATTGGACTAACATAACAGTATGTATTCTAACACAGTGCACCTATAGAAGCAATGGAAAGTTACGGTGTTTTATTCTGCAACAATTCACTGTTTCAGAGTGTGTGAGTGTAAATGCTGACGTCACTGCAATTACTGATGTAATTTTGTGACGTATTGAGACATTAAAGGGAGTAACGTCTCTTTTTAGCTCACCTGAACGAAAGTTCAGGAAGAGCTATTGTTGTCACCCTGGCGTCGGTGATGGCGTCCGCGTCCGCGTCCGAAATGGATGTTTTGGTTAAAGTTTTTTTATGTGATGGGCAATGCGCTGCAGGCGAGCTATCCTGTACGCGGACAGGTCTTGTTCTTTCTAAAGTCGCCGTAAAAACGTACATTTGTCTTGGATACAGTTAAGAATATTGGTGGGATCATGCACGTGCTGACAGGAAGGTTGGGCGAGTTTGAATAAAAATAATAGTTTTTCGGCATTTTTGAGTGTTAGAATCGAAATAGTTCAGCTCTAGTGTTGAATTGTTAAGTAATAATTCACTGTTTGTCGGTCAGTTATAAGTAGATATATCACTCGCGCTCCGCGCTCGTGATATAATCTACTTTACAACTGACCACCAAACAGTGAATTATTACTCAACAATTCACTGCTAGAGCTGATCTATTTCTTAAATAAAATATCTAAAAATTTATTCTTTCTCTGTTATATTTGAGGCACTTCCTATATTTCAACTGTAATTTTAGTATTTATTGCTGACCACAAATATAGTAATGAAAGAAAATAATAACGGTTGTTTTTTTTACCTGAAACCCCAAAAATTTGAACCCATGAAAATTACTGCATATACGGTACTGAGATACTTAAATGCCTACATGTTCCTTTCAGATTTGCCCTGCTGACAGCCAATATATTCCTAAGAGAAGACGTCAAAGTTCATTTATTTTCCAAGATGGTTCCCACTCCTTATGTGGTAAAGCTGAGCTTTCATCAGTGCTCCAGATAAGAAGGGGTAACAAGGATAATTAAGAGATAATTTCCTTTATTACTCGATAGAAACATATGTTGTGACCCCTCATTAGAACCGTCTCGCAGAGACGGTTCTAATGAGTGGTCACAGCGTAAGTTTTCGTTGAGAAATGAGAAAAATCATATTTGGATTATTGTCAGTACCCTCTATTATCTGGAGCTCTGTTTCATATTCTGCATTTTACTGTAAACAGTAAGGGCATTTAGGTCAAAGGGTTAATGGGTTATAGCCCAATGGTCAGCGGTTCATGCCTGGGCCAGGCTGAGATTGTTCAGGGTATAATCGATTCTGCTAATTTTCGCTTCCTGCAGAGACTGTACATCATATTTGGCTTCCGCTGAGACTGTCCGCGAACTCTTGCTTCCTGCCGAGACTTCTGTACATGATAAATGGCTTCCTGCAGAGACTGTCCGCGTGATTCTGCTTCCTGCCGAGGCTCTCGGCAGGAAGCAGAATCACGCGGACAGTCTCGGCAGGAAGCCAATTGTCGAGGACAGTAGTCTCTGCCGGAAGCAAGAGTTCGCGGACAGTCTCGGCGGAAGCCAAATATGACGGACAGTCTCTGCAGGAAGCAAAAATTGGCGGAATCGATTATACCCTGTACTTGATCAGTCTTAAATAAAACAAAAAATATTAATGAAACTGCCATAAAATTTCCAAATAATGCATCCTGCTTATACACTCATAGATATTTCAGTATTGGTTTCTTTCATTCTTTCTGAAGTTTAACAAAACCCACTTGACCTTTTAATAAAATTGGATAAACAGGACTGACCATGATAAAACTGCCTTTCAAGAATGGTGCTGATAATGACCAGAGCATATCTGATCATCTGTACACCATATGTAACGATCTAATGTAATACATGTACTTAAGTTTTTAGTTTTTAAATGAATTTTTCCACCTTTAAATTCTGAAAGTCTGCGTGCCCATGATCATGTTTATAGCTACGATTCTCTCAATTATGGACTTTTACAACAAGAAATGAAACTTCGATTGTATATTTCAAAATTCAATTTATTTTAACAATTCTTCTGTCGTACTTAGCCCTTACAATTCAGCGTGACATCTCTATCTACTTAGCAACAGACATGAACCTTATTACGATGTTACACTGTTGACACAACGTCCACTAATGTAAGTCTCTGCATACACTTAAATAATCTCCACTCCAATGTTTATGCAAGTGATGACAGAAATATAATCAGTGCAGACCCAGATCATACTGCTCCCCAGAGGAGCAGTGTGATCTGGGTTGCTTAGGCATATTTACCCCAATATTTAAGGTAAATGGGTACAATTTTAGGGGAAGCAGCTCTGTCATTTTCAATTTTAACTCGCCTGAACAAAGTTCAGGAAGAGCTATTGTACTACCCTGGCATACGCGTTTGCACTGATGTTGGCGTTAGAGGCAGTCGCATTAAAAAAACCGTTAAAGTTTCGTGATAAAGTTTTTAAGCTCTCATAGTTTCTGAACCCTTTGATCGATTTGAATTATATTTAGTATGATGATAGATATTGGTATAAAATTTATTCAGCGCCATTCGCACCCCTGGTCATGATCCATAGGTCAAGGTCACGGACTTAAAAATTTTATGTCAAAGTTTTATGTTAAAGTTTATAAGAATTCATATTTTGGTTTGATGATAGACATTGGTCCAAAATTTTGTTCAGCACCATCCCCACCCCTGGACATGACCTACAAGTGAAGGTCACAGACTTGGAAATTTCATATTGAAATTTGAGATGTTCTTGGTTAAATCTCCTTAACCTTATGATAGATTTACTTTATACATCCACAGATGGTAGGTAATGGTCTAAATTTTTATGCAGTACCACCCCAACCCCCATGATGACTGAGGTCAAGGTCATGGCCTTGTTTTGTTAAAATTTTCGGTTAAAGTTTCATACTCTCAAATTTCATACTCTCAAAATCTTTTTATGTAGTTTTTTATGCAAGTAAAGCCTTTATAACTCTGATTTCCATTCACTTCAGGACTTATTTACAGGCAGAAATGATACTTTGAGCTTTAGTGTTAATCAGCTTTATTTTTAGTGACCCGAAAAAAAAAATCAGTACACACAGGAGCATATGTTACTCAACTGAGTATACACACTAAATGAGCACATTTCTGTCTGCCTGAAGGTGTTTAAGCTTTCTAAAAGGCTAAAAAGGTAAGATAACAGTCATTTTAAATAATAAATGGAATGGGTCATTTCAAGCAGACATATTGCTTCAAACTTCCATGGGTTAGCTCTATTTTCGTGGCAGTATGCAGACCATGTGAGATGTAGCATTCATAATTGTTTTACAGGCATATTGTACGAGGATGTACAACTGTGCATGTGGTGTCATGGTAACAGCTTCACATAACCCTAAAGAAGACAATGGCTACAAAGTAAGAAATAAGACTGGATCACAGTTTTGAGGTGTTAACCATTTGTTGTAGCCCGGGGTGGATGCTAATGACCTCAGATTTGCGTAGGGTGTTAACGCCCTATACAAATCTGAGGTCAATAGCATCAACCAAAGATTGCATCAGATATTAATAAGTTGTGAAATATTATTCACGTGCACTTAAAACGGATTTCCAATTCATTGTCTTTCTTCTGAGAGAACATTGTATATTGTATTTTCCTTTTTCTACATCAAAGCATAATTCTAATGCTCTTGTGTATGTAACGCTATGTCTGATTGGATAACTTCAAAAGTTTGCGACAGTATATTCTATGATATACTGTCGCAAACCCGACGTCAGTATAAAACGTCGCTTCTCATTGGCTGACGTTTGGTTTTACGCTGCTGAAAACGCTTGCAATGTGTGCAAAGAAGTACACTTTGAAGGTGAAAAAGTGCATTAGAATGGGGATAACTATATTGAAAATTGTCATTTGGGGAGGTAAATCGTCGGTTTTATGGTCGCAAATTCCGTTTTACGGCTCCGCTGGCGCGTCGCCGTAAAATGAAATTTCCGACCATAAAACCGATGATTTACCTCCCCAAATGACAATTTTGAATACAGTTATCCCCTAAATATGTATACAAGTAAGTGCCATAGAAAGCATATGCATCCTTTTTTTTTTTGAAAGGTAAATAGAACAGATCTTCGCAGTTTTACTCAAAAGATTAAAGAATAGCAAGAGAAAAGCAGGGCCACTACCTGCATGTTAACACTTGCCCATAAGAGGTTTACATGTAGCAGGAATTTTTGGATCTGAGAACATAGGGTTCTGTGTGAGCAATTTTTAGGTAAAGAGTGCTTAGTGTGTCAGACCATTGATTTAATACAGAAATCCCACTTTGTGATGAATGACTTTGTCCCTAGCCATATGTATGTGCCATTAAAATGAATCTGCTGTATATAAATGTCTTTTCAGGTTTACTGGTCAAATGGTGCACAGGTAAGTTCTGTTCGGGTGGGGGCAGTTAAACATACATGGGAAATGTCCATTGAAGGGAGATACCCCACAGTCAGAGCTCAAGATTAGGTGGAGTTTCAATGATAATTTAGAGATAATCTTTCTTACTGCTCAATTAAAACATATGTTGTGACCACTCATTAGAACCGTCTCACAGAGACGGTTCTACTGAGTGGTCACTAGGGCTGGGATGGGTAGAGATTTTGTACCCGGTACCCAAGTCCCTATTACCCCGACTCCGAGTACCCGGTACCTGTTACCATAACATTTTAGCATATTCACAGTAGAAAGTATACGGTTAGAGCAAATAATGAGTTAGATAATCTGTCATTTGCAGACGTGTGCATGGGACGAGAATGAAAATGTAGAAATGTCTCTTATATAATACACCAAAAAGGTTTGGCATTATGTGTATATAACTGCAGTTTATACAAGGCGGTCACACTAAGCCTTGCTCTATTTGCTTTGAATTTTATTGAATGGAATTTTTATACACTACATAATAATAAGCATTCGGGTAATGGGTAGTAAATTTGCACCCGGGTAATTGCTTTACCTGACCCGACAGCGGGTACCCGGGTACTTGTCCCAGACCTAGTGGTCACAACATATGTTTTTATGGGCAAATAAGGAAACTTATACCAAATTTATCCATGTTACCCCTTCTGATCTGGATTTCTGCTACAGTGTCTGATCTGTCTACCAGAATCACCATGGTCAGGGAAAACATCAGGGCCCAGTCGTTCAAAGCATCGTTGGCCTAACAAGCTCGTTAAGGGGTCAACTCGTTAAGTGTTTTACGACTTTATTACCAAATACACTGATATTTTTTGTTGAAAATATGTGAGAAGCTTTTGCAATGCAAAAGCTTCTCACATTTTTACAACAAAAAATATTGGCATATTTGTGATATTAACGTTTGAAATTTTAACAAAACGTTAACTAACGACATCGTTAGTTTTAAACAACCGACCCCTGGATAATAATATATTTTGGAGGTCAGGGAAAAGTCGGGGGATTTTGTGATTGGTCAAGGGGGGCTACTCTTAAAGGAAAGAATTAGAGTAACCTCCAACTTTCAAATGATACCTTTGGCACAGTTAAAGTTAGGTGTATAACCAATGTTTGGATTCCTGAAAGGACATGGAAAGAAAAACAAAGAAATCTGGGAAAAGTCACAGAATAGAGAAGTGGAAGATGGGTGGCAACTTTGGTCAGCCATTTGCTCTCAGGATTTTGAAGATCATAGAGCTCCAGATTAAGGGTGTATTAAGGCGTATTGGTACACTAATACATCTGGGCCCGGTTGTTCAAAACTAACGACATTGTTACTTAACTTTTCGTTAAAATTTCAAACTTTAATATGTCAAATACGCCAATATTTTTCAATGAAAAAATAAGAGGATCTTTTGCAGTGCAAAAGCTTCTCTCATTTTTTTAACAAAAAATATCAGTGTATTTGGTTTTAAAGTCATAAAACACTTAACGAGTTGACCTCTTAACTGGCTCGTTAGACTGACGATGCTTTGAACAACTGGGCCCTGTTCAGCATGTTACAAAATGGGAAACAACTCAGCTTTCATGACTTTTTGTGTTTTTTCCTTTGAGGGAAGCCACCTTTCTGAGAGGTAGTCTGCTCTTAAAGGGTTGATCTCATTGGGAAGGGAGGAAAAATACCCTACCAAACTTAAATATTGAGATACCTAAAAACTATTAATTTTCCATTAGGAACAAATACTTAAACACTTTAAGGTAGATACCAGTTCACCATCACAAGGCATATTTTGTAGCTTGTCTGTATTAAAATATTCTTGAATATTTTGAAAGTTTATTTTTGACTAGTTTTATGTCAGAGGCAAATTTCGCCTCAGGATTAGGAAATTTGGTTTTATAATGTTTTTGCATTTTATAACTTTCACCCACATACTTCTGATCTGGGACTACACTATTTCCAAAGGGGTCGATAGGATCAATGGCTTAATGATCCAGTATTTAGACTGATAATTATGGCTATTTATATGGGAACACCTCCCTGTTTTTCTGTCAGTTTTATAAAGGGAAACAATTTTTGTGACTTTCAGATTGTATTCCTGATTACAAAGCCCTTTTGATTTGAGGTCGACTCTAAAAGGAAAGTATTTGCTCCAAGAGGAGCAAATTCTTACCTTTAAGAGTTGACTGCCATTGAGAAGAGAGCAAAAATGAAAATAGCAGAGTTGCTTCCCCTGAAAGTGTACCCAGTTTCCTTAATGATCTCATACAAATGGTGTTTAGATTATTTAGATTGTTTCACCAGTGGATAAAGGAGTTTCCAAGTGTATTATGGAGAACCTAGAGCCCTGGCCCCAGTCATGGAACACCAAGGAAGTTGAGCTTCATCCTTTAAGGGCCGATCCATATGGAGCCATATTTGAGTCTTACAATGAGGACGTCAAGAAGTTGTGCTACTTCAGGTAATTTTGGTAAACCTTTGACCTTTTGACAATTCTGATTTGGTGTAAAGCTTTGTTGCATTGCATAGGGCCGGGCCGGGTAGCGCAATCGGTAGGGCACCTGACTCGTAAGTCAGAGGTCCTGGGTTCGAATCCTGGTCTGGCCACATACTTTCGTTTCTCCTTCCGCTGATTCAAGAAGGGCAGTTGTCAGTTACTTGCGAAAGTATGTGCACTTAGTACTGGTTAACCGCTTAGGAGGTCTGTGCCTGCCCAGGAATAGTGTGGGTAGGTTAACTGACCGTCCCGACATGACCTTAGTTGTTTACCGTGAACGTTAAGCATCAAATCAACCAACCAACCAAAGCATTGCATAGGCAAATAAGCAGAAATTTAGGCAAACGTATTTCTTTTCCCTTTTAGGAAATGTTTTGTAAAAATGTTAAAGGCTTCGCTTGCATCAACAAATTAAATTGTTTAGAATAAAATATGCAGTAGAATTTCAATGGCTTAAACAGGGCTTGGGACCATGAAAATAAGTGTCAGCCAAAGGTAGTTGCAGCTATCCAGGGTTAGTTTCTATATAAACTGAACTTGAGGGACTCAAGAACGAGTTCTAGTCAGCCAGTGTAAATGGGCCATCAGGGTTCAAGCCATTGAAATTCTACTGTATATGTTAGGCAAAAATACAGTTTAGGATATACCATGAATATTTAGAATAATATTGGGACAGATATGTCTGAGCAAACAGTGTAGACCCAAATAAGTCTTATAAAGGCCTTCACTCTCTGTCATTCCATCTGCAACTTATGGATGAACTGCTGCATTTTAGAACCTCTTATGAAAGGGAAATTCTGGGGTTGTTTTGGTAGGGAAGAACCGGACAGTTTCAGTACAAATCTGCCAATTTTTTATGTCATATTTAATACAGCTTCCTTTTCGATGACCTGTTTTTCACGAGAAATGAAATGCAATTGGTCTAATGGTTTTGTATATTAGCATTTCAATATAAATGTAAATAAATAATTTATATCCTACAGAGAGGCCAATGAGAAATCCCCTGTGAAGTTCACCTTTACTGCCATGCATGGAGTTGGTTATCCTTTCACTGACAAAGCCACTCAACAGTTTGGTTTCTCTCCCATCATTCCAGTTCCAGAACAGGTATTAGCCATTAAAATGGAAAAAAAAAAAACAGACAAAATTTACATCTTCAAAATTTTAAAAAAATGTTTCAACCAAGTACTATATCGAGAATTCAAAAATGAGAGTGCAAAGAATTCAAAGATTAGAGGGCAAAGAATTCAAAGATTAGAGGGCAAAGAATCTAAAGATGAAAATTAGAGGGCAAAGAATTCAAATTTATTGGGCAAAGAATTAAAAGATCAGAGGGCAAAGAATTCAAAGATAAGAGGGCAAAGAATTCAAAGCTTAGCGGGCAAAGAATTCAAAGATTAGAGGGTGAAGACTTCAGAGATTAGAGGGCAAAGAATTCAAAGATTAGAGGGTGAAGAAATCACAGGTTAAAGGGCAAAGAATTCAAAAATTAGAGGGCAAACAGTTTAGATCCAGATCAACATGAGCTGCCTCATCTGGATCTACATGGGCAAAGAATTCAAAGATTAGAGGGTGAAGACTTCAGAGATTAGAGGGCAAAGAATTCAAAGATTAGAGGGTGAAGAAATCACAGGTTAAAGGGCAAAGAATTCAAAAATTAGAGGGCAAACAGTTTAGATCCAGATCAACATGAGCTGCCTCATCTGGATCTACATGGTTTGCAAAATCAGCTGCTTTCATTTAGACTCTTGAAGTGTTAAAAGGTCAGATACAAGCCAGAAGGTCTCAGTATGTGCAACAAGCAAGTTTCAGATCAATTTCCACATATATGCAGTTGGATTAGGGTCTTCTTTACTCATTTAAGGTAAATGGATACACCGTCATGTATTTCTGCCATGTTTACAAAGAGAAACATTTTTTGTGATTTCTTGCCTACTTCCCTTGATAAAGAGGCTTGTTCAGTTTGGGGCTGCTACCCTTAAAGAAAAAAAATCCTCCTTTAAAGGAGTAGATTCTTTCTTTAAAGAAGCCCAGGTTGATTTTGGGGAGACAACTGTATTTATCTCTTTAGATTAGAATGAGTTGGTAACGTGCTCTTGCTCACACTCTTTCTTTCTTTATACTTATGGTCATTTCAGCTTGTAATGAATGAGCATGATGAGATTGAGAGGTTAGCAGAGCAATCAACAGTTATACCATGGTTTTTCTGCCTCGATGAGGAGATGATCCACTAGCTTTAGCTCATGGATTAGCTCTTGTATAGCTATTTTATACAACCCTCATCATTGTACACCATGCACATAATGAAGTGTTATGTGCTTAAGTTTGCATGTTTTTGGCAAAGGTGCATTTTGCATTTTTGGCAAATTTAGCCCTGTAAATATTTTTATATCAGACCATGTGTTTAATTACTAAGATTCTTGACATGTTAACAGATATTTTATTTCCAGTCTGTTACTCTCATTGTAGGTTGATCCAGATCCAGAATTTCCTACAGTAAAATATCCAAACCCAGAAGAGGGCAAGGGTGCACTGGTATGTATTTTAATCTTGTAATCCTGACAGCTATATTTAGATCTCATTATATCTCACTGAGCAGCAATATTTACAGTGCAGGCATATGGAAGTTTTGATCACAGTTAAGGTCACTGGATACACTTTCTGTCATTATCTTTTTTGTTCCCCACTAGGGTAAAGTCGGGGTTAATTCAGACAGCGGGTAAATTCAGACAGTGACATTGTTTCCTTTATATATTAGTTGTTTGGAATTAAAACAAAATTAACTGAGCAAGCAGTGAAAATCCTGATGAGTGGCTCACTGCCGGGCCGCGTAGCGCAATCGGTAGGGCACCTGACTCATAAGTCAGAGGTCCTGGGTTGGATACCCGGTCTGGCCACATACTTTCGTTTCTCCTTCAGCTGATTCAAGAAGGGCAGTTGTCAGTTACTGGCGAAAGAATGTGCACTTAGTACTGGTTAAACGCTTAGGAGGTCTAAGCCTGCCCAGGAATAGTGTGGTTAGGTCAACTGACCGTCCCGACATGACAATAGCTGTTTACCGTGGACGTTAAGCAAAAAATCAATCAATCAATCACTGTTTGCAATCGTATGTTCAAATTTACCCACTGTCTGAAGCTACCTGACTCGACCCTAAAGGGGATCGACTAAAGGAAAAAAGCTTTTTGACAGATCAAAATATCTTTCCATTAAAAAAAGCCCCGAATGAAATGTGAAGCAAATTCTTCTTAATAAGGATTATCTCCCCTGGAATTGTGCCAATTCACCTTAACCCATTGTTGACAAGTGGACTTATTTGGATGAGTCCATTTCTTATTGTAGGGGTTTCTGGTGAATGTTTAAAACTTTTAGTGTATTTTGCATAGAAAGTCCTGTAAGCAAACAGTGTTGACCCTGATCAGATGCTGCATACTGCAGCATCTATCTGATCAGGGTCTGCACTGTTTGCATATGTCCCCAAAACAGGTTTCCAGTCTAAAAGGGTTAAGTAATAGCTGAAATCATTTAAGCGAGAGAAATCTCCCAAAATTGGGCAAAACATACCAAGAGTGCTCTCTGTCATGAAGGGGTACACTTTCAGGGGAAACAGCTCTTCTGTTGTTAAGTTAGATTTCCTTCTAATTAGGGGTCAGCTTTCAAAAGGATTTGCTCTCCCTGAAGCAGATGCTTCTGTTTAAGTGGATTTCCTTTCAGGAAAGTATGGCCCATGTTCCTTCTCTAGAATATGTTCTCTGAATTCAAAGGAACTCTTTAAGATTTTTATTTTACTTCTTTGCAGCTGGTGTTGTGCGGTGTGGTAACCATAAATCGTCTCCCTGCACATCATCCATAGTGCAGATTATATTTTAGTTTGTCCTTTGAGATCAGAGGATATATTCTGAGAAATCATAAATTTTTGATTGGTTTAGATTCTTATTCTAGTTCATCCCTTTTTAATCATTTGGAGTTTTTTATGCCCCCGTGACGATAGTCAGGGGGCATTAAGATTTGCCCCTGTCTGTCTGTCTGTTCGTCACGCTTTATAGTATAGAGTTTGTGTAATCAACTCCTCCCACAGTTTTCAATGGAACTTTTTCAAACTTTGCATACATGTTGTGGACATATTGAAGATGTGCATGTGGATTTTTGATGGGGCTAAAATTAATTTTGACAGATTTACGGCCTTTTGAACTTAGTCATTTTAGGCAAATTTTTGTATAGTAGGGTATAGAGTTTGTGTAATCAACTCCTCCCACAGTTTTCAATGGCTCTTTTTTAAACCTTACATACATGCTGTGAATGTATTGAAGATGTGCATGTGGGTTTTTGTTGGACCTAGAATTAATTTTGACAGAATTACGGCCTTTTGAACTTAGTCATTTTAGGCAAATTTTTGCATTCTATGGTATAGAGTTTGTGTAATCGACTCCTCTCACAGTTTTTAATGGATGTTTTTCAAACCTTGCATACATGCTGTGATTGTATTGAAGATGTGCATGTGGGTTTTTGTTGGACCTAGAATTAATTTTGACAGAATTACGGCCTTTAGAACTTAAGTCATTTTAGGCAAATTTTTGCATTCTAGGGTATAGAGTTTTGTGTAATCAACTCCTCTCACAGTTTTCAATGGATCTTTTTTAAACCTTACATACATGCTGTGAATGTATTGAAGATGTGCATGTGGGTTTTTGTTGGACCTAGAATTAATTTTGACAGAATATCGGCCTTTTTATGCCCCCGTGACAATAGTCAGGGGGCATTAAGATTTGCCCCCATGACGATAGTCAGGGGGCATTAAGATTTGCCCCCATGACGATAGTCAGGGGGCATTAAGATTTGCCCCTGTCTGTCTGTCCGTCTGTCCGTCCGTCTGTCTGTTCGTCACGCTTTATGGTATAGAGTTTGTGTAATCAACTCCTCCCACAGTTTTCAATGGATCTGTTTCAAACTTTGCATACATGTTGGGGACATGTTGAAGATGTGCATGTGGATTTTTGTTGGACCTATAATTAATTTTGACAGAATTACGGCCTTTTGAACTTAGTCATTTTAGGCAAATTTTTGCATTGTAGGGTATAGAGTTTGTGTAATCAACTCCTCCCACAGTTTTCAATGGATCTTTTTCAAACCTTGCATACATGTTGTGGACATATTGAAGATGTGCATGTGGATTTTTGTTGGACCTATAATTAATTTTGACAGAATTATGGCCTTTTGAACTTAGTCATTTTAGGCAAATTTTTGCATTGTAGGGTATAGAGTTTGTGTAATCAACTCCTCTCACAGTTTTCAATGGATCTTTTTCAAACTTTGCATACATGCTGTGAATGTATTGAAGATGTGCATGTGGGTTTTTGATGGCACTAGAATTAATCTTGACAGAATTATGGCCTTTTGAACTTAGTCATTCTAGGGAAATTTTGCATTGTAGGGTATGGATTTTGTGTTATCAACTTGCTCCACAGTTTTCAATGGATCTTTTTCAAACCTTGTCTACATATGGTGGACATATTTGAAGATATGATGAGGCATATTGATAGGTCTAGAATTAATTTTGACAGAATCACAGCCTTTTTAAGTTAGTCATTTTGGGCAGTCTTTTTCATGGCAGGTTACGTTTTCAATGGATTCTTTGTAGGTGCTTTATGGATATACATATCATGTGACAGGCGCTGCACGGGGGCATCATTAGTGTCTTACAGACACAGTTTTCTAGTTAACTTAGTCATTCTAGGGAAATTTTTGCATTGTAGAGTATGGAGTTTCTGTTATCAGCTTGCTCCACAGTTTTCAGTGAATCTTTTTTCAAACCTTGTCTACATATTGTGGACATATTTGAAGATATGCATAAGGCATTTTGATAGAACTAGAATTAATTTTGACAGAATCACAGCCTTTTTAACTTAGTAATTTGGGCAATTTTTACATGGTAGGGTATGTTTTCAATGGATTCTTTGTAGGAGCTTTATGGATATACACGTCATGTGACAGGCACTGTACGGGGGCATCATTAGTGTCTTACAGCACAATTTTCTAGTTTTATACTTATTAAGAAATTACACTATGCTTATCTCTGGCTTTCATCGCCAGGTATTGTCAGGGTCACTGATGAGGCTTGAATAGCCGAAACTTCAAAGTATGGCCCATGTTCCTTCTTTAGAATAATTTCTCTGATTTCGAAGGGACTCATTAAGATTTTAAGTCATGTTCAGGTAAGTAAACTTGAAGTCACAGAAATTGTGGCTCTGTGTAAAATTGTCAGAAAAACATTGTGGTGTTTAAATATTTTATTGTATTTTTTTCAGACATTATCATTCCAAACTGCTGATAAACATGGGAGTAAAGTGATACTGGCTAATGATCCTGATGCTGACAGACTGGCTCTGGCAGAGAAAACGGGGTAACAGCATTTTTAAAACATAAGAAATAAAAGCTTTTTATTTAGACTAAAAAATCCAACAAATTTATACTTGGTCTTAAAAACCCAACAACTTATTTCAAGAATGGAAATATTTAGGGAAACCCTTCGATCTTATTTTAAGAAGGGAATATTTACTAAGGGCATATATCTATTACTAAAGTTGAGATTTTCACCTTTACTTAAAATTTATTCCCATATTTTAAAATTGCAGGTGAGAAAAATGCAAATTTTGTTAACAGGATGTCATGTTATAACTGCAGTTGAGAAAAATGCAAATTTTGTTTTTAAGATTTAAGAAATAATTTTCCCTTGTCCGTGAATTATCGCTGATGAACACATGTTGTTGGAGGGCAGATCCCAAAAATACTAATTTACGACGACAAAGCCGAAGTGAAATCATTTTTGTATCTGCTTTACAACATGTTTTCATCAGCGATAATTCATGGGTGAGGAAAAATTATTTTGATTCTTACATTAAACAAAATGAAAATGCAAGTGAATAACACGTTTTCTAAAGGACAATTTTTGAGGTGGAACAGAAGCAAATGTTTACATTTGATGTCATCGCGGCCCAAAATTGGCATGTTTCTCCATTAGCAACCTGAATTATCACAAATATTCACATGACGCCACTTCCTACATGTTCAATGGGAAAATCATTAGCGTCATGTTAGAATGCTACATCATGAAGACCTTTATGAGGAAACATTTCCTCAGATACTGTAATTAGCGTAAACAGTTGAAAACCTCAGGGTGTGCAGGTATACCTATATGATTTTTCATCATTTTTACACAAAGGGAAACAACTTTTTTGACTTTCTGTTTCCTTCTGTCCGCTCATAAAAGAAATAAGTTGCTCCTAAGGAAAAGTGAACCTCTATTGAAAAGTGAGGTATAAATAAAACTGGCATGTATATTTCAAATGAGGACCCAAGGGAAGATTGGATATATGTCCGATTGGGCCTCCTCTATGAATAAAGTCATTATTATTTATTATTATTTTTATCTACCCTCCCTCGCCCCTCCCCCCCCCCCCCCCTATTATTATCATCTACCCTCACCCCCACTCTCCTTCACGTGAAGGTGTACCTATTTACCTTAAGGTGTACATTTGCACCTCCATGCTTTCCCACCAGTTTTACAAAGGGGAGCAACTTTTGTGACATCCTGTTTGCTTCCCTGGAGGAGGAAGCCTTTCCAAATGGGGTCTACTCTTAAAGTAAAGAATTTGCTCCCAGGGGAGCAAATTCTCTTCTTTAAGAGTTGATCCCAGTAATGAATGGAACCTTAAATGAAAAGAGTTGCTTCCCATGAAATTGTACCTATTTAGTTTAGTCTATGCCATAATCTTGTGAGGTCATTGGGGGCACCACAGATGACTCTACAACAATTCCTTTCCACCTAGTCCCGTCCTTTCCTGCCCTAGCTGTGCTTGCAAAGTCCATCACTGTCCTTTCCTCAATGTTTCCGACCTCTTCTACTGCCAACCTCTACATCATTTTCCTTTTACTGTCTACTGTAGAATCATAACCTAATACCTTGTGGCTGATTAGGATTTCCACTGTTTGCACAATGTCATAAAGTGTGTACACTTATGATGCTGTTCATTTGTTTTTGCAGGGATGAGTGGGTTATTTTCTCAGGGAATGAGACGGGAGCATTGCTGGGTTGGTGGTCTTGGTTCGCCTTTCGACAGAAGAATCCTGATGTCCCAGGTAAAGGAAATTATGTCTCCCCACCCCCTTTCTGTCTGGGTGATGGATGGATGGATGACTTGCATTTTAGGTCATTTTCAGCAGGTTTTCTGCCATATCAGGATAACGGGATGGGTGGTCCTCAAAATTTAGATCTGGCGTATCTGGAGTTTTGGGATTATTCTGGTGTGGAGAGTCCTCTATCTTGTAGCCGAAGAATTGCGATACTCATTTATCTATTTATTTATTTATTTTATTATTGTCATTTATTCATTTGTTCTATTATTACTATTTCTCTTCTTCTTCTTCTTCTTCTTCTGCTTCTTCTTCTTCTCATTCTTTTTCTTCTTTCCTTATTAAACTCTTGTGTATTAGTTGTAATGCCATGTTGGACATTATGTATGTGCTTTAGGGAGAGGGCTATAACTAATGTTGTGAGAACTTGTAGCCCAACCCCATTGATTGTACTTATTGTTTGCACAAAGGAAATAAAATATGTTTGAATTGAATTGAATGGGATGGTGATAATGAAAGGCTGTGTGTAATGGAAGCGGGTGAACAATTGAAAAGATTTCTGCCTCCGTTGGGAATCAAACCTTAGACTGCTAGGCCAGTAGGCAAGCTCTTAACCTGCTGAGCTACCAGGGCTCAACCCTCTAGGGGAAACATAATGTTTTTCCCACTGTTGTCTGTTTGTCCATCTGTGGGGCTGTCTGTCACATAACACATCCTCTCCATAACTCTATAAGTGTTGAACGTATTTTCACAAAATCTGTCATAAATATAAAGCATTATCAGATAATGTGCAGAGAAGAAGAACCATTACTGCACCTACAATTGTGATGGAACTATGCATCTTTGAATTCTGTGTGTAGAAATCTTGGCTGCTGTATAGCTTTAAAACTGTTCAAGATATTTTCACAGAACTTGGTACTTATATAAAGCATCAGATGATGTCAGAGAAACAGAATCATAGCTACACCTACATTTTTGATGGAATTATTCCCCTTTGTGCAGAAAACAAGAACCATGCTTTGCCAAAGCACATTTTTAGCTCGCCTGAACGAAGTTCAGGAAGAGCTATTCTACTACCCCTGGCGTCGGCGTTGGCGTCGGGGCTAGCAAAATGTTAAAGTTTTACGTTAAAAGTTTTTTATGTGATGGGCAAGGCGCCGTCAGGCAAGCTATCCTGTCCCGGTGACAAGTCTTGTTTTTCATCAAACATAGCTGTGTTTTTGCATACACTTTGTGGAAAATGTGAAGTCTTGTTAATCAACGATGACATTTGTTTTGAAGGAGGCCAAGAGAGTGAATAACTGGCTTGAAGACCTCCAGGATGATCTGAATCTTTGCTGTCTTGCTTATGATATGTCTCATTTTTTGTCGCACCTGCTTTAGCAAGGTGCGATATAGGCGTCCGGTTTTCCGTCCGTCCGTCCGTCAACCCGTTCATCCGTCCGTCCGTCCGTTCACATTTACGTCGACCCTAAATTTTAAGTCCATTCAAATAACTTTTTCTCTGAAACCACTGCACCCATGGTTCTCAAATTTCACATGCTGCATGACCAGACTGCAGGGCTTCTGAATGACAAGATTCAGCTTGGTCCAGAATCCAAGATGGCCGCTGTTACTAAAAATAGCATAAACAATAAAATCACTTTTTGCTCCAGAACCACTTGGTATATTTGGGGCTGAAATTTTATATGGAGCATTAATGGGACCTTGGTTTTAAAAATTATCAAAATGAAAAAAATCTGTAGCGGAATTAGGTCACAGTGACCTACTTTCTTTTTACGAGTCCGAGTTTGCAAAAACACCAATATCTCAAAAATACCTGAACATAATTAGGTCAAATTTAGTCAGAATGGTCCTTAAATGGAGTTTTTTTTTAAATTTAAGCGAATTGAGACCATCCAAGATGGCCGCCAGCCACTGTTACTAAAAATAGAACAATATAAATGACAATATCTCAAGAGGCCCTGAATGGAATTGGACTAAATGTGTATCAAAATGATCCTTGCATGAAGCTGTTTCATGATTTTTTCAAATTGACCTTCCAAGATGGCAACCATCCACTGTTACTAAAAATAGCGAAAAACATGAAAACAATATCTCGTAAACTACTGAATGGATTTTGACCAAATATGTTTCAAAATGACACTTTTATCAAGTTCTTTAAGTGAAAATGCAAATCAGGTGCGACATAGCGTTCCGCGGAATTCTTGTCTTAATAATTTGGCTCAAAGGACCAGTAGATTATTTGTTGATTTATTTTTTCAGCCTGTGACTGTTACATGTTTTCCAGTACTGTCTCATCAAAGATTCTGGAAACTATGGCCAAGAAACATGGATTTATGTTTGAGGTATGACATACCATAATAAACTTAAATGGTCCTTTGTCTAAGGGTAAATGGATACTATTTCAAGGAAAGCAGCTGCCATATTCATTTTTGCCTCCCTTCTCAGTAGGGTACAGTATTGAATGGATTTGCTTCTATGCAGAGTCAGCTCTTAATGGAAAGAATTTGCCCCCATAGGAGCAAATTCTTACCTTTTAAGAGTAGACTCTTTTTGAACAGGGGCTCTTTTTTAGCTCGCTTGTACGAAAGTACAGAGAGCTATTGTTGTCACTTTGACGTTGGGGTCGGGTTGGACATGGGCATCACACTTTAAAGTTTTACGTCAAAGTTTTTTTATGTGATGGGCAAGCCTTTTAAGTTGTCTCCCTTCAAAAAATGAGGAAAATCAGGGTTAATCCTTGCACCTTAAACAGTGACTTATTATCCTGAATTTTAAACAGTTTGATTTTCACTATCAAACAATATGTCTAAAAAGATTAAAGGAATAAGGGCTAAGTTTTGATGGTAGTCACTCTGCTTCTACTGGAGTAGCTGATCTGAGTCTACATGAAGGACTAGTCCCTCTGGAGCTACTGTAAAAGGAACTAAAACTGCGGACACCTAAAATGATTACCATAATCTTCCTTATTAGCTCACCTTGAGCACGAAGTGCTCAAGGTGAGCTTTTGTGATCGATATTTGTCCGTCGTCCGTCGCCCGTCCGTCCGTCGTCAACAATTTCTTCAAACGACATCTCCTCCTAGACCAGTAGGCCAATTTCAAAATAAGTTCACACAAATGTTTCTGTTATAGCCCTGAAACAATATTGCTAAAATGGTTCCGCTCCGCTGAACAAAATGGCCGCCAGAGCTAAAATTAGAAAAACCTTTAATCGACATCTCCTCTGAAGCCAGTGGCTCGATTTCAAAAAAAATTTCACAGAAATGTTTGACTCATGGCCCTGAACCAAAATTGCTAAAAGGGTTCCACTCCGCTGAACAAAATGGCCGCCAGAGCTAAAAATAGAAATCTAAAAATAGATAAACCTTTGAACGACATCTCCTCTGAAGCCAATGGCTCAATTTCAAAATAATTTCACAGAAATGTTTGACTCATGGCTCTAAACCAAAATTGCTAAAACGGTTTCGCTTGGTTGAACAAAATGGCCGCCAGAGCTAAAAATAGAAATAAATCTTAGAATGACACAGAGGGCACAGTTTTGACCCAATCTTCATGAAACTTTGTCAGAATATTTATCTTAATAAAATCAAGACCAAGTTTGAAACTGGGTCATGTGGGGTCAAAAACTAGGTCACTAGGTCAAATCTTAGAAAAACCTTGTGTACACTCTAGAAGGCACAGTTTTGACCCAATCATCATGAAACTTTGTCAGAATGTTTATCTTAATGAAATCTAGACCAAGTTTGAAACTAGGTCATGTGGGGTCAAAAACTAGGTCACTAGGTCAAATCTTAGAAAAACCTTGTGTACACTCTAGAAGGCACAGTTTTTATCCAATCATCATGAAACTTTGTCAGAATGTTTATCTTAATGAAATCTAGACCAAGTTTGAAACTGGGTCATGTGGGGTCAAAAACTAGGTCACTAGGTCAAATCTTAGAAAAACCTTGTGTACCCTCTAGAGGGTACAGTTTTGATCCAATCTTCATGAAACTTTTTCAGAACGTTTATCCATATACAATCTAAGCCAAGATTGAAACTGAGTCAAGTAGGGTCAAAACTAGGTCACTAGGTCAAATCTTAGAAAAAACATGTGTACTCTCTGATGGGCACAGTTATGATTCAATCTTCATGAAACTTTGTCAGAATGCTTATCTTTATGTAATCTAGACCAAATTTGAAACTGGACCATGTCAGGTCAAAAACTAGGTCACTAGGTCAGATCTTAGAAAAAACATGTGAATGCTCTAGAGGGCACAATTTTGTTCCAATCTTCATGAAACTTTGTCAAAATGTTTATCTCCAACAAATCTAGACCAAGGGTGCAACTGGGTCATGTTGGATCAAAAACTAGGTCAGTAGGTCAAACGTTAGAAAAACATTGTGTATACTCTAGAGGGCACAGTTTTGGTTCAATATTAATGAAACTTTGTCAGAATGATTATCTTAAAGAAATATAGGCCAAGATTGGAACTGGGTATTGTCGGGTCAAAAACTACTGGGTCAAAAACTACCGGTAGGTCACTAGGTCAAATCATAGAAAAACTTTGTGTACACAATTCTGTGTTTATTGTGCATTGAATCTTCATGAAAATGTCAGAATGTGTATCTTCATGAAATATAGGCCAAGTTTGAAACTGAATAATGTCTGATCAAAAACTAGATTGCCTGGTCAGATCTTAGAAAAACATTGTGTACACTCTAGAAGGCACAGTTTTGATCCAATCTAAATGAAACTTTGTCAGAATATAGATTAGAAAGTGCAAAACTGCTCCAATTGAACCATCATCAAATAGATGATCTTCCATGTTATTTCATCATAACTCAGGTGAGCGATTTAGGTCCATCATGGACCTCTTGTTTTTCCTTGAAATCATATGTTGTGATCCTCATTAGAATTGTCCCATTGAGATGGTTCTAATGAGGGATCACAACATATGTTTGGGAAAATCATATGGAATAGTTTGACTTTACAATGCAGCAATACAACAAAAAGATTCAGATGGAATGAAAACAGGCATTGGTAGTCATAGCATTGCAAATTGGTAGATTTCTCACACTGTTTGAATTCCTACAAATACACAGATTTACAACAAGACTTTAATGTATGTACGACTATGAAAGTGTCTAGAATTCTGGAAAGTGTCCGGAAACACCAGTGTGCTCTAATAGCTGTTTGAGGCCATGTTTGACTTGAACAAAATTCTCATGCTGTTCAAACTTCCTTTAATTATCCTGTTATATATTTGGGTGGCAATTTGTTGCATGACTGACGTTACATTGGTGCCCTGGAATAAGATCCTTGTTTTCAATATTTTTAGAGTCTGTGTAATTCTGTTGATTGCAGAATGACTCGTGATACACATGGTTTTAATGATTTTCCAGGCACGTTTTGAGAAGATTTTCAATGAAGTCATATAGTGGAATGCAAGAATAACAATCATAAATGTTTGTTTCATTGCATTAGTATTTGTCAGGTCCCTTGGAAGAAGTTTGAATACTCAACTAAAGCCTCATGTTGAAACAACTTCCTCGGCACATGGCAAATGTTAATGCATGAAAAGGAAAAAAAAAATATGTGTGATCCCTATGCTGGTGATTGATTTTTACCATGACTATAAATTCAGTTAAAGTACAGACAGTATTTTTTTGCTGATAATATCAAAGAACCTGATAGTTTTCTGTATTTATTTGGTTATAAGACAAGAATTTTCCAAAATTGCCGCAAATATGTAAATAAGTCTTCTATAATTTTCAGCTATAGAAATGTTTAATCTCTTTCAAAAGATCCCAGAAATCTAGATTCATCTTGTAAGATGGATCTAGATTTTTGGGATTGATTTGGAAGAGAAAAACACCTGGGCCCAGATGTTCAAAGCATCGTTAACCTAACAAGCTCATAAAGAGGTCAACCCGTTAAGTGTTTTGTGACTATATAACCAAATACACTCATATTTTTCGTTGAAAATATGTGAGAATCTTTTGCAATGCAAAAGCTTCTCACATTTTTTCAACAAAAAATTTTGCCGTATTTGAGATATTGATGTTTGAAATTTTAACGTCTCGTTAACTAACGAGGTTGTTAGTTTTGAACAACTGGGCCCTGTCTTACAGCCAAAGAAATATGGTTCTACTTATTTTGCAGGAGACACTAACTGGGTTTAAGTGGATGGGGAACAGAGCTGATGCTCTTCTCAAAGAAGGTAAAACAGTCCTGTTTGCATTTGAAGAGGCGATAGGCTTTATGTGTGGATCCAGTGTACTTGACAAAGATGGAGTCAGTGCAGCGGCTGTGTGTGCCGAGATGGCAACTTATCTGTACAATCAGGGAAGCACTCTCAGTAAACAGCTGGAGAAGATCTATCAGGAGTAAGTTTATTTAAGATGAATGGGAGAAACATCAGGGGCCGTATTCATAAAGCCACTTAAGTTGTTGCTATGCGGTTGCTAATGCTAAATATCTATAAAGGAGATTTCCTACAACTATGAAATTTGGTCTGGAGGAACAGTCTTACAAAGACTGTTCCTCCAGACGAAGTTTCATAGTTGTAGGGAATCTCCTTCAAAGAAATTTAGCCTTAGCAACAGCATAGCAACCACTTAAGTCGTTTTATGAATACGGCCCCTGTGCCTCAGTTTTCAATTAAGTAATAGATCAGCTCCAGCAGTGACTTGTTGAGTAATAATTCACTGTTTGGAGTCAGTTGTAAAGTAGATTATTTCATGAGCGTGGAGCGCAACAACTGATCAACAAACAGTGAGTTATTACTCAACAATTCAATGCTATAGCTGAACTCTTTTGATTCTCCTTCCTGCCAGCCCGTTCATGCTCCTGCCAATATTCTTAACTGTATCTAAGATAAATGTACATGTTTATGGTGATTTTAGAGAAAAAAAAAAAGGTTACACTCTCAAACATCTCGAAACGTCACAATTACATCAGTAATTACCAGTGATGTCAGCAATTTGACTCACATACTCTGAAACAGTGAATTGTTGGAGAATAAAACATGGAAACTGTTCCTTTCTTCTGTAGGGGCACTGTATGAGAAATGAGGTCAACTCCTTTAGTGAGATACAGTATTCCATGGAATTCTTGTTTTAATTGAAGACAGCTTTTGGTGTCGAGTGGTAAAGTTCCTAAATTAAAAAGGCCCACTTAATGCTTAAAGTGCTAAAATTGATATTAGGTGAATTCGGAAACAGGGTAGAGTCCCCTCATCTTGATCTACACTGTTAGCCTTGTAGTCTTGGAATTCTCAATATGATTTAGCTTTGATGAAATTTTTTTTTTTAAAGTTTGCAGACATTAATTATGTTGTCTGCTTTTTTAGTGTTTTGCAGGTGTCTATTATACAGGAAAGAATTTTCTATATCAATTAGATATCATAAAATGGAAATAGGTTGATGTCACTGCCCAGTGATGCATCTTAAAATTCCTTGTGCAGTATCTACACTGCTCAGGCATTATTTTAGATTCTTATATTACATTATGTCATTGCCAAGGATAAATATGGGCTGATGTTTTGCGATTTTACATCCTTTTCAACAGTATTTCAGTTTATCTGTACGATGGAAGGGTGATAATAAAAGGTTACATACAACGGAACCGTGTTTATGAATGAAAAGATTCCTACCTTTGGGAATCAAACTCTGTACTGCTGGATCAGCAGGCCAGTGCTTAACCCATTGAGCTACTGGGACTCCTTGCCCAGGCTAAGTGTAGAAAAGAAGAAAGTTTGAACTCCTGCGACAACAAGTTTATATAGAAATGCACTTTCCAGCGCCAAATTTATCTTACAAGATTGGGCATTTCTGGTCAGTATGAACCCTTGAAAGTCTCTAAATTTCATCAAAAACAGCCAAATTTTGTTTTTATCGCAAAAAGAATCTTTATTTGCCAGAATCTGGTTGTAGACTGTCAATTATTTCCCTTGGTAATGTTGTAAAATGGAGCTATTTAATGGGACTGTGCTGGTTGCATTAAAGTGACATTGGCGGTGCCTAGCATCTGTGTGACAGTGGTGCTGAAAGAGTTAAGTATTTTAGAAGCTCAAGTCTGATCAGTAGTGGAAACTGGGTACCGTATTTATTTGGCTATATGATGGCATTTTCCCTTCTGAAATTACACCAAACACTTGAATCAGTCTCTGTATTTCATCAGATGAGCTGTGACATGACAAGACCAAAAAAGTGGCATGTGCACCCAGTGCAGACTCAGATCAGCCTGGGCATCCACCCAGTCTGATCAGAGTCTTTGCTTTGCGCTTAACAGGTAGCTAAGGGTCTAAGCTAGCTCCATGCTGACAGTGAAGACTCTGATCAGACTGGGCGGATGCCCAGGCTGATCTGAGTCTTCGCTGGGGGCACATTCCGCTTTGTTGGTTTTGTCCTGTGGCAGCTTAGCTAAAGATGTGGTAACACTAGACTCTTTTTTCTCAAATAACCTCCTAGTTGGGTGCTTACTTTACATTGTGCCGGTCCGCGTAGCGCAATCGATAGGGCACCTGACTCATAAGTCAGAGGTCCTGGGTTCGAAACCCGGTCTGGCCACATATTTTCGTTTCTCCTTCCGCTGATTCAAGAAGGGCAGTTGTCAGTTACTGGCGAAAGTATGTGCACTTAGTACTGGTTAACAGCTTAGGAGGTCTAAGCCTGCCCAGGAATAGTGTGGTTAGGTTAACTGACCGTCCCGACATGACCATAGTTGTTTACCGTGGACATTAAGCATCAAATCAATCAATTACTTTACATTGTATGTCTCAGGTATGGCTACCATATATCCAGCAACTCATACTATATCTGTCATGATCCACCAACAGTTTCCAAAATGTTTGAAGAGATGCGTAGCTTTTGTGAGACAGGCAAGGTAAGGCAATTTTAAACCTTAACGCTTTTGCTGCTTTCTCCCTCAGTAAAACAGTAACCCGGTGCCAAGCACTTCTCTGATAAGCCCACCTTGTAAAACAACCTATGATATCTGCATATTATATATCAAACTGTTGATTATGATCTCAAACTAATTGCTTCTGTTTATGGTTACAACAGTACTGCAGATATAATGGGTGTGAAATTTAAACTAGTGTTGCGCATAACACTGCAGGATAAATTTGACGAAAGTGGTATATGGCAGCAAAAATGTAAAGTAAATGTACACTGAAGGACTTTAAAAACGCAAAAAAATGAAAATTATTTTTTCCTTCACCCAGAACATGTTTTGTCTTCTTTAAAAGGTTAAAACGGTTGGTAACAACCCTCTGCTTCTATCTATTCCTCATACCATCGAGTTGTAAATACACTGGCCATCACTAGCTATGCATCATTGTTTTGGCATTTTTGCACGTGGTGTCCCCACGAATTAATGAAGAAAAATATTTTACCATTTCATGTGTAGCTTGTAGTTATACATGTTTAAAAAACACCTAAGCTTTAGTTCTCCAACTTTATTAATCATGCCACGCTTCTCCAAACATGAACGATCTGGCTCAATTGGATTGTTACAAGCCCGGGTGCGTGTTTCTGGCGTCGCATGACGTTATAATTGCAACCCGTTAACTGCACAGCGCCCCTGAGATCGTTACCTGGCCACTGGGACAGTAAAGCTTGACGCTGGTCTGGTCAACCAAGAACTACAAGCCGACGTTAAGACGCTAAATTGACAACTTTCTTCCTCCTGTTGCAAAACCATTTGTGCGTCAAAATCATAGGATAGGAAAATTTTGTATGAACAGGACAATGCCTCAGCTCATACTGCCTACCTCACTGCCAATTTTCTGGCAGCAAATAGAATTATAGTGCTTGACTGGTCGCATTTATCACAAGACATGTCTCTGATTAAGCTGTTAATTGCAACTTCAGAATCTAAGGGTAATGCTATTTTACAGACTGTTGTGCTAATATTACTCATTACTTTGATATAAAATTTAGAACATGCTTTGCTGACATATTGATGTTCATCGTTGCCAAATTTCAATGAAATTGATACACTAAAAATGAGCAAATTTTATGAATTTTAATTTTTGCGTTTTTAAAGTCCTTTAGTGTATGACACAGGGTACATGAAAAAGGACTTTAAGGCACATGTGAGCAGTGGATACTCTAATCAGACTGCACCTCAGTGCAGTCTGATTAGAGTAGCCACTGCTCACATTAACAGTCTATACCTTTTTTGGGGGAATCTATTATTCAGAGCTTCAGATAAGGAGTTGTTTTGAGAACCATTCTGAGATAATTTTCTTGCAAGAGACTAACAGAAGCAAGACATAGGTATTACATTTCTGGCAGCGGCAATAGCGGCAAAAAAGTTCTGTTAAGTTATGTGGTTATTAAAGCTTTGTTATGTGACAATGCACAGAAAGGGGAAACATAGCATTCCACAGCTTGTTTGTTGTCTTCTGACCACACTATAGGAGCCCCAATAGCTCAGTAGGTTAAGCACTGGCCTGCTGATTTAGCAGTACCCGGTTTGAGCCCTGCTTGAGGCAGGAATCTTTTCAGTAGTTAACAGGGTTCCATTGCACGCAGCCTTCCATTATCACCCATCCATGGTCCTGATATGACTGAAATACTATTAAAGACTGTGTGCAGTGAAACCCTGTTTACGTTTGAAAAGGTTCTCGCCTCAATAGGGGATCAAAACCAGGATCACTAGATCAGTAGGACAGTGCTTAACCTACAGAGCTACTGGGGCTCCAGAAGTCAATGATAGAGGGTCACTTATTTGCACTGTTTATTTTTCACATAATGGTTATGTAGACTTTGACACAAAGAGCTGAGTGACCTATGATGGTAGCATCAGTTTCTTTCAGATCAAATAGAAATCTCTCAAGTGCTGAAACTGTCATTTTAAAACTTTCTACATGTAAAATCAAACATTATAAATCAAAAGGTTTCAGGAAATAATATCTACTATGGGTGTGAGATGTGGTTATTTTGCAAGTTGACCTATTTGTTTATCTGTTCTAGTATCCAGAGTGTTGTGGAAAATACAAGATCAGGTATATACGAGATCTAACAGTGGGGTTTGATAATAGCCGTCCAGACAACAAACCAGTAAGCTTTATTATATGAGCCTTGATACGAGAAAACCAACAAAGTGGTTGAGTGCCCAGTGCAGACCCAGATCAGCAGGAGCATCCACCCAGTCTTATCAGGGTCTTTCCTTGGCACTTAAAGGGTACATGTAGCTAAGGGTCTACGTTAGCTCGATGCAGACAGCGAAGACTCTGATCAGACTGGGTGGATGCCCAGTCTGATCTGAGTCTTTGCAGGGTGCACATGCCACTTTATTGGTTTTGTCATGTCCCGGCTCATATATAGATTATGTTAAATTGTTTTGTCTATCCCCAGGGTCGGAATTTCAACTAGGAATTTGGCAAACCAGCCCCTCTGGTGAGATGTCCCTGTTCTACATGGACATTCATGATGGTTTCTTATATTCTGAGGTTGTTATGAACTTTCATTTGTTTGTGTTTGCCCAGCCTGCGGCTAGCATATGTTAGACATAGGTATCACTGTCATGGTGTGGGGGCATCATTTGCATAAGCTTTGCACAAAGGGTCTGAATTACCTTTCTTTTATGACAAAGCACTGAGGGGGACACCCTGCCTTCTGCAGAATTTTTATGTAGATTGGTATTATGACAGTTGAATGTAGATTTTTGTGGTTGCTTTGGAGAGGTTCAAACTTTTTCATATGACCAAATAAATGCCGTATGTTACTTCCCTTTATCTAGGAACATAATCTAGGAACATTGCTGATTTGTCTTACTCTTATAGGTTCTTCCAGTGAGCAAGTCTAGTCAGATGATAACATTTACATTTGAAAATGGCTGTGTGGCAACTTTACGTACAAGTGGAACAGAGCCAAAGATAAAATATTACACAGAACATAAACCTGATCCAAGCCAAGGGTAAGAGGTCACTTCTTATAGTATATGCCATCATTATGTGACCTATTTTCCTATTTCAAAGCTAAAAAAATGATTGTCACAGTCTCCAAAAGCATACCAAATACCAAATCTGTTTAAAAAAAAGAAAAAGAAAAGAAGAAAACCTTCCTCCACAAAGCCAGCATCTGAAAGTTTGTTTTGAAAACACTTTGATCAAACCTAGATAGGACAGTGTTCATTACAATTATGTAATTCTAATGATATTATAACACTGACTTGCAGAGTTTCCTCAGGCAGTAAATGTACCCTGTAGGTTTGAAAAGGTAGTTTGTATTTGACAAGACCAGGCCCAGAAGTTATAAAACTTGAGTACATTCTCAAACTCAAAATAAAGCACACTGATTGGCTGCTTCTGAGCATGTGCTCGGAAGCAGCCAATCAGTGTGCTTTATTTTGAGTTTGAGATTATACTCTAGTTTTATAACCTCGAACCCAGGCTCTGCATATGCACACACAACTAGGGATGCTCAGTTTGAATACGCTAAAAGAGAGGTGTTGTCACAGTGAATCTCATGCTTTGGACAATTTCCTTTCAAATTGCGAAAATTTGTGAATGTGCTGTTTATTGTCCAAAGTCAAGGAATGTAAATCAGTCCTAATGATATTACCATATTAATACTACTTAACACACCATGTGTGTTGCATTATACGAAAGGGGGTGTTCTTTAGAGCCTAAATTTTAGTAATTCAGCCACTGGCAAAATACCTCTAATAAACATTACTTTGGTGAATCAGTATACTTTCAGAGGAATTAACTCTATTATTTTAGCCTTCCTTCTCAGTTGGGGGTGTGGTTCAACTCTAAAGACCCATTTCAAAGAGCTATCTCATCCAGAGAAGTAGATAGGAATTTCTGCAAGTTAATCTAACATATTTAGAAATCTTACATTATTTTCGGAAAAGGACCTGGGGGCATTTATTAGAACAGGCGCGTATGTTAGGATTAATATGGTACATTTACTTTTAGTGCAATTTAAGATAATGAGCTCTTCACTAATCAAAAATTTTTTTTGTAAGTTGATCTCACAATCACTTCATGTACAAAAAATTTGAAGTGGATTGAATTATGTGAAGACTGGGTTTGATGTCTAAAAATTTTATACAAACACTAGTGTAAAATTGCCATTTCCAAACACAAATAAAAGTTGCCTGATTTAGTCATTGTTTTGTAAACTGTGATGATTGTGGAAGTGAGCAGCTATGTTATCTGCATGGATGTGCAGGCTGGTCTGTTCCCATATAGGTTAAGTACCCTTTCTGAGTGTTGCAACTTTGTTTTTGTTTCCAATAATTTAGGGGAATTGTCATTTGAGGAGGTAAATAGTCGGTTTTATCGTCAGAAATTTCGTTTTATGGTGACGCGCCAGTGGAGCCATAAAACGCAATTTGTGACCATAAAACCGAAGATTTACCTCCCCAAATGACAATTTTGAATGCAGTTATCCCCTAAATTATTAGAAACAAAAACAAAGTTGCAACACTCAGAAAGGGTACTTAACCTATATGGGAACAGACAGTTATCCCCATTCTAATGCACTTTTGCATGTTTTCACCTTTCAAAGTGTGCTACTGTGCACCCTTAACTAACACTGTCAGCGGCGTGAAACCAGATGTCAGCCAATGAGAAGCGAAGTTAGGTTTTGATGTTGGGTTTGCGGCAGTATATTGGAAGATATACTGTCGCAAATTATTTACGTTATCCAATCAGACGTCGAGTTACATCAGGGCTCGAAATTTTTTTGTGAACATACTTGTCCTGCAGGGCAAGTGCTTTCAATTTTTTACTCGTCCTTTCAAAAATCTACTCGTCCCTAAACACTGTCTGATACCTCGAATGTATTCTACTTTCAGTTTCATTTTCACTCGGTTATTTCCGGTACTTTCCGTAGGTATATGGTTTTGTCCCAATTCAGGTTTTGCCAAAGAGGTTTCGTTAATAAAGATTTCTGCACCAAAGTAGATTTTTTCTGCTTTATTCAAGAGAGGACATGAAAATAATGTCCTATACAACCATTTGAGTTGGATTATGCATTTGTAATCGTGCAGTTATAGAGCGCAAACAACTTAGGCCGCTGGCGAAACCGCGTTGATGCGAATCCTCATCGGGTCGATGTTCGATATGCGCAGGCGCACCGTTTATTTACAGTTTGCAATTTCCGTTTTCATTTTTAGATTACACGATGCGGGATTTCATGCTTTTTGCGTTACAGTCAATATTTGTTTGCTGTAATTTGATCGATTTGTAAAGTGCTTTTCCTGAATGGCATGATTAGACAATTTTCATGGAGGAAAAACCTACTCGTCCGGCAGGGCAAGTCAGTGACAATTTCCACTAGTCCTTACCGATCAGCTATTTGTAAATACGAGCGGACGAGTGTAAATTTCGAGCCCTGTACATGCGTAAGTGCATTAGAATGGTTTATCTGTTCTGTTTCCACAGGCTTGATAAAGAGGGAGCTAAACAGGAGCTTGAAGATATGGTCAGTTGTATCAAAACACATTTCTTCCAGCCAGAGAAGTTTGGGCTCAAACCTAGACCAGAGTCATAAATCAGGGATCTGTTGTTACAGTGTTGTTTTAACATATGAGCAGCAACAGGACAAAACCAACAATATGGTTATGCACCCAGCGCAGACTCAGATCAGCCTGGGCATCCGCCCAGTCTGATCAGAGTCTTCGCTGTCCGCATGGAGGTAGCTTAGACCCTTAGATACCCTTTAAGTGCTGAGGGAAGAGTCTGATCAGACTGGGCACCCAGGCTGATTGGAGTGTGAGCATTGCATTCATGCCACTTTGTTGGTTTTCTCGTGTCACGGCTCATATATCTAATTTATCTGCCCTTTTGTATGAGCTATTTTTGAACTTTTTGACAGCATTACTCTATATATAGGCTAGCCATATGTTTTCATTGAGTATTTATGCATATAAAAGCAAGTATTCATAGTTTTGATGTGAATGGGTACACTTTCAGGGGACACAACTCTGCAATTTTCAATTTTGCTCCCTTGTCAAAAAGATTCAACTGTTTAAGCAAAGAATTTGCTCCTTGAAAGAATTTTCTCCTCAAGGAGCAAATTCTTTTCTTTAAGCTGCATCTAGCAGCAAATTCTTTCTTTGAAGAACGGATCCATTTTGGAAGGATTTTTGTACCCCAGGGAAGCAAACAAGAAGTCACTAAAATTGCCTCTTTTTGAAAAAGTGGCAGAAAGTGGCAGAAAAACATGCCTGGGGTGTACCAGGATACCTTTAGTGAATGCGCATGGACTCTTGTTGAGAGCTCAGGACTTCCATAGTGTTTCTGGATGTGTCAGAAGTGAATATTTGTAGATATTCATAGATTATTATGTTAAAACAAGTGATCATGGAATCTGATTAACCCATTGATGACAAGTGGACTCTTCCCTCCGGCTTGTTAGACAGCTCCATTTTCAGTTTAAGGGGAGTCGGGTTTTACTTTATTTTTATAGACTTTTCCTAAAAAATCCAATATTTAAGGCAAAAAGCATAGACACTGATCAGATGCCACTGGTTCTACACAGTTAGCCAATGCCTCTTTTATGGGTATCCTGACATGAATGGGTTAACGTGTGTTCATAAATGTTTTTCTTTTAACTCTTCAGGGATTTTTAGCTCGCCTGAACGAAAGTTCAGGAAGAGCTATTGTTGTCACCACGGCGTCGGCGTCCGCGTCAGCGTCGGCGTCCGGATTGGATGTTTTGGTTAAAGTTTTTTAAACACCTATATCTCCCTAACCCATGGATGGATTCTTTTGATACTTGCACTGTAGTAAGATATTGGTCCAAAGTTTAACATGGTACCACCCCCACCCCATTCCTTGACCTTGATGTCAAGGTCATGGACTTAGAAAATTGGGAGTTTTTTGGGACTGGATGTTTTGGTTAAAGTTTTCTAAAGCCCAGTATCTCCTTAACCCATGGATGGATTCCTTTGATACTTGCACTGTAGTTAGATATTGGTCCGAAGTTTTTCAAGGTACCACCCCCACCCCCCTCAGTGACCTTGATGTCAAGGTCATGGACTTAGAAAATTGTCTTTTTATTAATTGGATGTTTTGGTTAAAGTTTTTTAATGACACATATCTCCTGAACCCATAGATGAATTCTTTTTATATTTGCACTGTAGTTAGATATTAGTCCAAAGTTTTACAGAGTACTACCCCAGCCCTGCTCGGTGACCTTGATGTCAAGGTCAGAGACTTAGGAAATTTGGTCTTTATTAAAGTTTTCTAATTGCGTACTGATTCATAATGCTTGGCAGAGATTTAGTTTACACTTGAACTGATGTTAGACACTTTTTTGAGTTTTTACAAAACACTATATACTTACCCGACTGGATGACCTTGATGTCAAGGTCATGGACTTTGAGTTTTGTCTTAAAGATTTTGATTAGTTTTATATTAATGAAGACATAATTTCACAGTGCCACAATGGACTCAGTTGATACTTATACTTGGACTGATGTTAGATAACGGTTAAAGGCTTTGATACATCCTAGCCCTGCCCTCCTCCCCCCTACCCCTTAGTTCTTTGACCTCAGGCTCATGGACTTTGAAATTTCATGTGGATTTTTTTTTTATTTTAAGACATTTCTGAGATAGCTTTTGTTTATAAATGTGTTGTCATTATGGACATGCTTGCCTGAAGTTTTATACATAGCAGTCCACACCACCATAGCGACTGTGTGATGGGCAAGCACCTATTCAGGTGAGCTATGCTGTCAGGCGACAGCTCTTGTTAATGAGACTGTGAATTAGTATAGTTCTTTCAGTTGGGCTAGTAGTTTGTTTTAAGTACCTGTCATTGTGTAGTGTTTGATTAGTGCCTAGTATCCTTAGAGAATGGTGGGCTTGGTAAATAGTGAAGATCCTGATCAGATGCTGCAGAAAGCACAGTCAGATCAGGCTTTGCACTACTTGTATGGCTCTAACTATATTATTGTTTTGGTCTTTACACAGGATGAAATATTTTACTCATATGTTATAGGAACATAACAGAGGTTAAAAAGTGCCTCTGTTTTTAACTCCTACATCTCAATTTTCACATTTTCACTTGTTAATCCACAGCTTGGATTGTCTCAGGCAGTTCAAACCTGGTAAGCACAAAATATCATTCCCACATGGAACTTAAAAATACAAGCTTATATGGTCGATGTACCTGTTTTCGGGGTGCGCCAGAATTCGGGGTATTATGATAGATTATACCGCTTTCTTGTCAGGGACCTCTAAAGACGATTATTTTTTGCAAACAGACAGTTGAATCATTATGTTTCATCATACACTAATTGACGCGCGACAGCACGTTAGTTGTGACGACATCCATGACGTCGTCGTTAGTGACCGTGGAAGCAGCCATATTGAAAACACTGTAAAGCTTATGGACAGTACCGACGAAGATGACACGGTGATTTATTCAATTATGAACTTTTTTCTGATAATTCAAAGATCGTTTCTACAGCCTTAAGAATTGCAGGTCTCATGAAAACAGTTGTTATCATTAGGATCAGCAGCTGGTGTATTTTGAAGGCGACTTCTTTAACATACCCCGAAAACTGGGGCAGTTTCGGGGAGCAGATTCAGCCGAGCATCTGTGTGGAGTTGATCAAATATGTAAACATGGCGACATGCGGACATGAAATGTAAGTTACAAATTACATAACACATATTTTTATGTACACACTGACCATCAGTTTTTGATTTTTGTTTATCACGCAGTTTTATGTTGCGAGCAAATCTTAATACCCCGAAAAACTGGTGCAGCCATCATACAAGTATAGGAAAGTCGGGTAAAATCGGACAGCGGGTAAATTCGGACAGTGACATTGTTTCCTTTATATGTCAGTTGTTTAGAATTAGAACAAAATTAACTGGGCAAACAGTGAAAATCCTGATGAGACGGCTCATCTGGATTTTCACTGTTTGCAATGGTATGTCCGAATTTACCCGCTGTCCGAAATTACCTGACTCCACTCTACTTAGCCAATATATTTGACTTGTTAGAAGTATGAAATGGCATATTTTCAGATTTTTTTTTTTCTGTCTGTCAGTTCTGAGTCTAGAAATAGGTAACCTAGAAAAGTCGATATTCAAACCAGAAACTAAAATCATTTGTCTTAACTATACAGTCAGCTCACGATATCTCTAACTCAAAGGTCATCTCAAATGACTGATAACTCAAAAGTAAATTTTCTAAGAAAATTTGCTTTAAGAGACCAGTAGTTTGAGATAACAGGAGCTGAAATTAAAAAAAAAAATAGGAAATGTACCCAAACCACTATTTTTTTTATATATATTCAAGTTCTCTGAGATATCAGTGTTTAAGATAATTAGAGTCAAATGTCTTCAGTGAAAGTCAAGCAGTTTCTACATATTGATTATCAGCAGAATCTGGAGGCCACAAAATGGCCTTAATGCATGTGTTGTATTTTTTTGGTTATAAAGTGGAAGTTATTCCTTCCATAATTACCTCAGATAAGTAAGTCAGGGTTTGAGGTTATAAAACTTGAGAATAATCTCAAACTCAAAATAAAGCACACTGATTGGCCGCTTCCGAGCATGTGCTCGGAAACAGCCAATCAGTGTGCTTTATTTTGAGTTTGAGAATGTACTCAAGTTTTATAACCTGTGGGCCTGTCGTGTGTAAATCATCTATAAAATGGGTGCTTCTCTTCCAGAGCAATATCAAAGATCTAGATCTATCTTACATGATGGATCTGGATCTTTGGAATTGTTTTGGAAGGGAAAAAAATTGTTATGTCTGAATAAAGGTGGTGGTCCTTTTGTTTATCTATAGCATATAACGATTTTACAATTCTGTTCAAAATTGTCAAAATGAGCACTGTTGGTTATATATATTTATGTTAATACTTATCACTCAGAATAAATATGAGCTGAGACCCTTTGCTACCCTTTAAGCACATAGCAAAGAATCTGATCAGACAGGGTTGCTACTCAGGCTGATCTGAGTCTTAGCTGGGCCCACATGCCACTTTGTTGATTTTGACGTGTCACAGCTATATAAAACTTACAGTGCTAAAGATATTTATTCTGAGTGATAAATACTAAGAGCATGAGGGTTTTGTAGGTTTGTTTGAAATTGTAAGTGCCTATAGCACTTACGATTTTATAGGTGTATTTTTAGCTCGCCTGAACAAAGTTCAGGAAGAGCTATTGTACTACCCCTGGCGTCGGCGTTGGCATTAGTGTCAGCATCGGCGTTAGCAAAATGTTAAAGTTTTACATTAAAGTTTTTTATGTGATGGGCAAGGCGCTGTCAGGGGAGCTATCCTGGCCCTGTGACAGGTCTTGTTAATTGTAGATATCGATAAGCCTGTGGGTTGTACTGTGGGTTTCATTATTTATTCTGAATTTTTTAATTCCAATATGACTCATTCATTTATGAATTTATTCTAAATAGTGAATTCTCTGAGTTCTTGATACATTGAATATTTAGGGCAAATGGGTGCACATTCAGGGCAAGCAACTCTGTCATTTTGCTTTTTGTCTCCCTTCTCAGTGGTGGTCTACTCTAAAAGGAAAGAATTTGCTCCTGCAGGAGCAAATTCTTTCCTTTCAGAGTAGACATAAAGTAGAAGGGCTTTGTCCTCCAGGCTAGCAAACAGGGAGCCATGAAAAGTGTTCCCCTTTGAAAAAAAAATGGTGGAAAAAGGTAGCAGTGTACCCAATCACTTTGATAATAAGTGTGAGCTATTTCTTGTTATCTGACCTGTCCATGGGTGAAAGTTTTCAGGATTATTCCTGAATTCAGGATTTTTTAGGCCAACTGTCCCTATATAAAATATAGGAAAACTCCTCATTTCAGGACAATAAACCTTTGATTTCAGGATTTTGATATTTTGGAACTTTCACCCATGCATGTCTTATCAGCTAATTAGATGTCTCATTGGAACGATTGTTAGAATATATACATGTACAATCAAATCTGTCTAAAGCAAGCACACAGGTGAAAGTCAAAATTTGTTTGGGTAAGGCAGGTTTTAATATAGACAATCAAACCTGTCTTTAATAAGCAAGCACTCAGTTGAAAGTAAAAAATTGCTTGGGTAAGGCAGGTTCCTGCTTTATATGTACAGGTACATCTCCATGTTGTGTTTTTTTTTTTCAGCTATTTCTTTCAAAGTCACACAACTTTAGAGATTTCCTGCTCACTTGACAAAGGCACAGAGGAACAATGGCAAGCAGGAACAAATGCTTTTCTTTAAAACTTGAGCACAAGAGGGAGGCAGAAAATTAATAGTGTAGAGTTGCTTCCCCTGAAAGTGTACCCTTTCCTTTGATATAGGTAAACTTGTATTAAAATCACTGTTTTAGGAATTAAGATATTGGCCATGTTTGACTGTCTTAGAGTTTAGAATTATTATTAATGTCAGGTTTAATTTTGAAGTTGTGGAGGTGAAAGGAAAACGAATTCTGAATAGGTACACTTTTAAGGGAGGCAACCCTGCCATTTCCTTTGCCTCCCTTATCAAAGGGATCAACCTGTGAAAGAAAAAATTTGCTCTTCTAGGAACAAATTTGTTTCATTAAGAGTAGACCTGTGAAGTCACCCATGAAAGCTACAGTACTGGTTTCATGGATTACTCTATTTCCTCGTTACACGGTGGGCTACAACTTGCGTGGATACACGGATTATCACTGTACACGGTGGGCAATTACATAACCGTCCACGAGCCGTATTTGCTTCCACGATCGGATCGTGAATCAAGGCAAAACACGGTTCACGGTGTATCTAATTAAGTCGGTCCTAATTAAATACACCGTGTATCGTGTTTCTTTCCTGGATCAAATCAACACGCTTCACGGTGTATATAATCAATAGCTTCTGTGCATGCACGGCCCACGAGGAGATGCGTATTGTCAGCTTCTCTCTCTATATATACATTGTTTTCGTTTCTAGCATATAATTCATTTGTTCATATCCACCATTCGTTGCTCGAACCAGAAATGAATTAGCTTCGCCTTACATTACATGAGCATTATGCATTTGCGTATGCAGCAGTTTTTAAGAAAATGCTATTGTTTCGACAAATAATCAAATGTTGACTTGAAACACGGGAAAATGCTGCTACGTGGAAGAGTGGGTAGAGGAGGGCTTATTGCGGAGTTGGAGCGCTCATGTATGTTTGTCTAAACGCCGCTTCCTGATATATAAAATCGGCTGTATAACGACGTCGTATGGATGTACAGTGATCGTTTGATAGTGACTCCTCGCCGCCGTTCATGTCAAACGTCCGTCCACAACCCTTAAGTCAATGTTTATGAAATCTGCAAAGATTCAGAGAATGATTCATAAAAAAACTGTAGAAGCAGTTGCGCACACAAGGCACACACTCAACAGGCCTTCTGATGCAAAAAAAACTGATTGAATTCGCAAAGGGGGAAAAGTGGTAAAATTTACCGACCCAAGCACATACAGTAAGCCATACGCATAATTAATACAGACCATGAACAAGAAGTATGCAAACTGTAGAATAAATCATGGAAACCTGCAGGAGGAGATGCGCGCATGAAGGCCAACTCAATAGGTCCCTTAGTCGCAGTTATGAAAACTGTAAGAGGGGTTGCGCACACAAGGTTATCTACTGAAAGGGTCTTCGGGTGCAGAAAAAGTGACTAAATTCGGAAAGAGAAAGAATACAAAATATTCGATCATAACCCCTGACTAAGCCATGTGCGTATTTACACGCCATGAAAAAAGAAGCTCGCAAAGTTTCAGAATAAGTTATAAAAATACTACACATAAGACTTCTACTGTCAAGGTGGGCGGAACCATGAAACTACGGAAAGCCAATTACATGTACTATGTCCCCTTGCTTTTCTTCGAAAAGGCGGGAGACAGTAATCTTTTATTTTGTTAGAATAAAAAAATCATCCCACTTGCGCTTAATCTCATTCATTGTCGGCTCTTTGTTTGAAAAGGCGTTAGCATCACATTATCTGTCCTGACATGAAAATATTTGGTAATTCCGTGTTCTAAATCTCCAAATTGTTGTTAGGGCCAATAGATATGGGATGCTGTTTTACTATTTATTTCCTAAAATAGATATGAGATGCTGTTTTACTATTTATTTCCTATTTAAAGATATCCATAATTATTCAAAAGAGCTACATAATTCGAATTAGTGAAATTCATTATTATCTACGGATTTCCGAAATTATTTATGGATATCCATAATTCGAATTATGGATATCACTTTTTTCGAATTATGAATAGGAAATTCGAAAAATGGATATCACTTTATTCGATTTATGTATCACGCTTTCGAATTTTTGGTTTCCATAATTCTGCCCATTTATGTATATCGAATTATGGATATCAAGCAATCGAATAAGTGATATCCACCACAGTTCGAACTGGATATGTCAATTAAACATATCCATTCTTCAAATTAGTGATATTCGTAAGCGAATTTTGGATGTCAGTGATTCGGCCTAATAATTAATAATTCGTCTTTGCAAATAATAATTTTATTTACCGGAGATTTACGGATATCCGTAACTTAAATTATGGATATCAATAATACTGACCTATTTAATGATATCACTTATTGAAATTATGGGTATCTATAATTCGAATGATACATTCGAATTACGGATATCCATAATTCAAAACGGGATATCACTTATTCGAATTATGTAAATTCGTAATTCGAATTCACTTAGTAATATCAATAAATGTGCTGAATTATGGATATCACTAATTCGACGTATGTTTATTCATAAATGGAAGTATGGATATCTATAATAAGGGAAGAAATAGTAAAACTGCACCCCATAAGTAATATGTCAGACTTGCGTTATCTTCAAAGTTCTCTTTCTTATAGATGCTTTTTAATTCATACGTACAGGTACATGTATGTTACAGAGTATTGTAATGGACAATTATTTCACGTAAATATAAACGAAAAATAGTAAAATGCATAATTCATGGTTCCGAAATGCCACTCAAAGCAAATTGGCACCTACTTCACAATTACTCACTGGCCTGTAGGAAGTGCCACTGACTGAGCATGCTGTGAAAGATAAGATCAAATTCAGACGTTTGGGGGACAAGTCCACATACAAACTGAAAATGATTAAAATATATAGTAAATTCTTACCTAAATAACTATAAAAGGTATATTTCTGAAATTTGCGGAAGAACTTTTATATGTTATAAGAAAAATATATTCTACATTTGACAAAAATTGGTTCGAAAATAATTCTTTTCTTATGCAAATGAGGGTAGGCGGAGCTTAAGGGAACTCACGGAACTATGAATAGAGCCGCAACACGCAAAAGAAGTGTTTATGACATATGCGAACCGCAGAGGGTGCGACTAGCTTGCGGATCTGTGCAGTCTAGAAAGACAAGGCACGGACCCTCAGGAATTTACATGGAAGCTCTTATTAAAATTCACTGATTTGCAGACTGGTTGCGGTCTTGGTTGTTTGTGGATACATTGTATGGCGCATATATGTTCTACGGTGTAAACCCAAAACTTCCGAATTATCTTTCACTCGACTTTCTTATATCTGACCCTTTACGGCTTAGTGGAGACGAAAACTCCTTGTATCTATCTCAAACAGCCAAAGGGGTTTCTCTTCGTAACTTGACTGCAATTACGATGTATAATTTTATTTGTTTTTTTTTTGTTTTTGTCGTCTAGAATGATATGTTAAAGTTATTGAATACATAATATTTACCCTGTATCAGAAAAATTATCTTGCAAAACTATGCAATCAGCTCCAACTCCTGTTAACGTCATTCTCAAGTGTTTTTTCTCAAGTTTTTTTTTTTTTTTTTTTTTTTTTTTTATTTCTTCTTTTTTTTTTTCTTAAGAAATATCTTTCCGTACTTGGTAAAATTAATTTCAAGACTTCGACACTTCTTTCTGTTTGCAACGGTAGATTACATTACGTCATCACCTAAGCGCGCGCAGTTGGTAGTTTCCATTTAAGGAACAAACATGTAAAAATTAAAGGCCCTATTGCTCTATCAGCATGAAAAATTTTATCATGAAGTATCGCTGCAAGCTTCTCGCTATAGTTTCGTAATCGTAAATGACCGTGATTAGCCAGCTTTAGCAAAATAAAACATCCCTGAGTTCCACGTAAAAAAGGTTTGAAAACTTAATTGGGTCATTTTAGTTGGCAACTAAAATGACCTACTTTCGATTTCGTAAAATGGAAAAAATACAATGTACAGGCGTGGAGTCCCAATCACTTTCTCGTCTATGGAAACCAGAACAGAAAATTGCATTTTGTGGAGCGATTTGTTGTTTTTTCAAAAACTTGTTTTCTCTACTTTTTGCCAGTTATATGACTCAATAATTGCAAACCAACCCACATTTTATTACCAAACGTGAATGTTGAACCGCTTTTTACAGTGATTTGAGTTTAGGCATCTTTACTGCTGATAGGACTACGGAGACTTTAAGGGATAAGAAAACATATTCTTCCAATTCATCAAGAAAGTGTTAAGATATTCCGAAACAGATAATAACTGGGTTCACTGTAAATGAACCGAGACAAGACAAAACAACAATGTGGCATGCATGCCAAGCGAAGACTACGATCAGCCGGGACATCCGCCCAGTCTGATCAGACTCTTCACAGTGCACTTAACCATGCCGACAGGCAGAAGCTCACCAGCCTCGGAGGATGCATAGGCTGATTTGAGTTTTTGCGTGGCGCACATGCCACTTGGTTAGTTTTTTCATGTCGAGACTCAAATATTAAGACCACCGGTAGATCATACATGTATCACCAGGATAATTAGCAATTTTTCGCCTAAGGCGGCCTGTATCATCCAAGTAAATCCTTGTGTATGGCTGAGACATGAAACACACGCGCTAATGGAAAAGCAAGTACGCAAGGTGCCAAACGCAATTATGCCTGATGTTCTCCCGTTTTATGCTTTTTGGCTTTAACAGTCAGGTACATAACCTTTAAAAGTTAAAAAATATAACTTGAAGCAGTTAAAAACTAGCCTACATGTATTTACCACTTATTTCAAAGTGAGGCTGTAGAATATAACTTATTTAAGTTATGTCTTAAATTATTTAGGCCAAGGTCAAATTTGCAATCTCCAAAAAATAACTTTTTTAAGTTAAAAAGTAGTTACTTTCCTGATCTTCAAGGGCCTTGCGTACCAATTTCTAGACGATGCGTACAGAATTTTATTGCTTGATCATAAAGTTATGTAAGAGATCTTTCAGGGAAAATTACCCACCTGTCCATAAAAATTGCTATAACTCCAGAATATGAAGGTGAAAAAAGACACTTTACCTTAAACAGGTTACTTTTGCTATAGTCGCAAAAATCAAGTTATATTTTTTCTAACTTTTAAAGGTTATGTACCTGACTGTTTAATACAGCTATTTAGTAAAAGTTTCATGTTCAGAATATCGAGTATTTCAGCCATTCGTTTTGTCTAAACTCATGGCGCTTATTAAACTAACAAGAATAAAACTCATAGGAGCTCACTACTTTTAAAATTTTATTATTTATACTTTGTTGACGATTCTTTTTTGCCTGGCCACGCAGCGCAGTGGACAGCGCGTCTGCCTCAAGATCTGGAGGTCCCGGGTTCGATACGCGGTCCAGCCACTTACTTTCGTTTCTCCTACGGCTGATTCAAGAAAGGCGTTTGTCAGCTACTGGCGAAAGTATGTGCACTTAGTACTGGTTAACCGCTGAGTAGATCTAAGCCTGCCCAAGAATAGTGTGGTTAGTTTTACTGACCGTCCCGACATGACCATAGCTGTTAACCGCGGACGTAAAGCAATAACACAACAACAACTTTTTGCGTTTCAGTATATATTACATGTGGTATCGCGGGCCGCGTAGCGCAGTCCTCAGCGCCTCTGACTCAAGAGCCAGAGGTCCTGTGTTCAATACCCGGTCCGGCCACATACTTTCGTTTCTCCTTCCACTGATTCAAGAAGGGCAGTTGTCAGTTAATGGCGAAAGTATGTGCACTCAGTACTGGTTAACCACCGAGGAGGTCTAAGCCTGCCCAGGAATAGTGTGGCTAGGTTAACTGACCGTCTCGGCATGGCCATAGCTGTTTACCGTGGACGAAAAGCAACAAACAAAACCAAACATACATGTAGTATATGCTTGCTCAAAACTGAAATCTATATAATCGTTAATTGAGCCGCAACACGACAAAATCAACAAAGTGACATGTGCGCCTAGTGAAGGCTCATTTCAGCCTGGACATCCGCTCAGTTTGATCGAGTCTTCGCTGTTGGCCGACCCTTAGCTACATTTTAAGCGCATAACAAAGACTCTGATCAGTCTGGGACAATGGCCAGGCTGATCTGAGTCTTCACTGGGCGCGCATCCTACTGTCAAATTGTTGGTTTTCTCGTGCCACGTCCTATTTGTTTTATGACCGTACTCAGACAAAATAACTTGTCACAGTTCAGTCTATTGAAAGCACTGAATTATTAAAATTCTGCAACAAAGGCAATTATTCCAGATGATACCAATTCAAATATTAGAACGCGTGTTGTAGATAATATGATTACAATATATTGATAATGTGTAAACATGCTCGTTTCTTATTTGTTTAATTATTTTGTTTTCGAAGACGGAAAATGAGATATAAAAAGGCTTGTTAAAAAGAACAGACATTGAAATCGCAGTCAGTTTCTTAGTATCATAAAACAATTTGATTATCATATAAGAACCAGCCTGTCACAGCTGGAGCTTGTGACTGTGCGCGATTGATATCATTTGATGTCCCATTTACACGTTCATGCAAATTATATAGCGGCTATAAGCCCCGGAGGGGGGAGTAAGGTTACTTACCAGACTTTTTGGTAGATGTGTGCTATAGGAATGTCGCAACATGACCCATTTAATAGCAGAAGTTAGCGAAATTAGATTTGTAAGATACCAGTGGGTTCAAATACTAGACACAATTTCACATGCCTTCCCTCACTGAGCTCACGAATAGCTTAATTGTAATTGGTAAAAGCTATTAAAACATCAAGCGAGAGATTGAGAGAAAGAGATTTATGAATAAAATAAAAATAAAAGTAAAGTGTCCGATTCCCTTGTTAGTGTAAAGTTAGAGTTTTAAGCGGCCAACGCATTTCAAAGACGAAGCCTATCTCTTTTTTTTTCTAAACAGGTACAAATGTACCCATTTGCTTCCGGACTGACAGAAACATTTTCAGTCGTTGTTTCGTATCGGTCTCGAACCTGCGACCTCTGTACCATAGCCAATCATTAGAATCACTTGACCTTGAAATGAAGCATTTAATTTATGTTGGTCAAATTTCTAGGACAATGTCATTACCGAATTCTTTATTTTTTATTTTTTTTTGGCAGATAAATTCAATAACAGAATAGCAGGAGACTGTCTTTATCCCACCACCTGATTCCGTATTTAGAACCATTCAGTTCCTGAACTAAGCCGCCTCAGAACAATGGCTTTTACGCTACAGCGTCTTTGCGGTCGACTTTGAGTATTATATATGAGCCGCGACACGAGAAAACAACAAGGTGGTTGTGCGCTCTGCGCAGACTCATATCAGGCTGGGCATCCACCCAGTCAGATCAGACTCTTCGCTAAGCGCTTAAAGGGTAGCTAAGGGTCTAGGCTACCTTCATGCGAACAGCGAAGACTCTGATCAGACTAGGCGGATGCCTATGCTGATCTGAGTCTGTGCTGGGCGCACAACCACATTGTTGGTTTTCTCGTGTCGTGGCTCATATACTATGTTTTATTGATTGCAGGAACATTATTTCTTGCAATATACATGTATATAATTAACAGAGTTTGTTGCTAATAACCGATTGAAAACTTTAGTGTATTTATTTTAGAAACATGTCGAGTCTATTGTTTTGGAGGATGGATGGATGACTAACTTGCAATTTACGTCAATTTCAACAGTATTTCAGCCATATCAGGACGATGGGAGGGTGATTAGTGAAAGGTTTTGTTCGACTGGAACGATTTCAGCCTCCCGCGGTCTCCAACCAAAGAACTGTACATAAACGGGCCAGTGCTTATCCCACCGAGCTACCCGGGCTTCTCTTTTGAGGAACTGGGCGTGTTTCAGTCGTCATATAGTATTTGATCATGGTTTTAAATGACAGGGTTGATACAAAATATCATCGATACATGTATCCGCAAATATTGTTTCAGAAAACACGTCAAATTTCAAGCACGGTATTATCATTTTCAAGTCATTGGCGGTATGTATTCCGCTCTTCTAGTAAGACAACTAATAATAGATTCCAACTTATATGCTAAATCTGTCAAATGCTTTTAAACTAATGTGATCTCACAACTCCAAAAGCATAAATGCCTAAGCAAAGTATGCAGGGCCAGATCAGACTTGTTCTCGAAACAGTTGTCCTATCAAGGTCTACGCAGTTTTACATTCAGTCCCTTCGTCTAGACAGGGGGTGGTGGGTACCTGTATAATCTGGTAACCGTTTAAAGTAAGGAATCTACTTTGAAATTGTCCAATTTCCCAAATGAAATCCATTAACCGTAAACGGAACTAAAATTTCCCGCATCCGCATGGTCTCCATGTTAGAATCAGAATCAGACTAGCCTAAATATCTCTCTCTCTCTCTCTCTCTCTCTCTCTCTCTCTAATATATCAGACTTACCTAAATCTCTCTCTCTCTCTCTCTCTCTCTCTCTCTCTCTCTCTTGCACTTAGAACAATACTGTGATCACTATTCAACGACAACAACAAAAATACAAGTTTCACTTTTAGTGATTTTATATAATATTTCTTTTAAATCCTGTTTTATCTACCGCTGTAACGACATATGCTCACAAAAATATGATTTCAATAACAGAAGTAGGTTCCAAAAGCCTTGAATGATTACGTATACGTACATTTATATTAAATGTGTATGTAATGATACAGAAGAGGAATAGATGCTGCTTTCGTTCTAATCCTATAAATTGTAACATTTTGTTTAATATGTACATGCATGTCGATCTTGGAAATATGTAATGTTTAAATCAAATTTCCAACCGCACTCCTCCAAAATATTCGGCCAATCTGTCTCCGCAAAAACTACAGACCCATATTATACTAACATACTGCTTGTAAAAATCAATACAAAAAGGGCCTACATTCTCGTTCAAAGGTTTACAAAACATCACTAGAAGTTAATTCTTATAGGAAAGAATTAGCTCCCTTATGGGCAAACTCTTTCATTTAAGAGTAAACACCTTGTTTGAATGCTTTTATCGTCCAGGAAAACAGAAAGGAAGTTTCAAAAGTTGTTTCCCTTTGTAAAATTGACGGAAAATGAGGTTTACCCATACAAATGATTCCTGGTCCACAGGGAAAAACTTTAAGCACAATAAAAGATTCATTTTTAAATGGATTTTTGTACCGAAAAATATTGATTTGCTTTTCGCCTCAAATAAATTTCGCGGTGAGGTTTATCAGAAAGTTCACAAAGTTGTGGCCTTTGAAAGTTCCCATGACTCACAAAGCGCAAAAAAGGCTTTCAATGTGCTAGAAGCTATTTTAGCTCAGTCTAAACTGCTGTAAATAATTCCCATTATAATACACTGACATACCTCTTTAAGCCCTTACATGTACATGTGTAACGTGAGAAATAGATGCATTATGTTCAAACCTTGTTTTCCATTCCGCACTGATTATTAGTTGGTTTTGTGCTATCTGGTATTGATGCTCTCGATTGAGAAATGGTCGGCAGCAATACAAGGATTGGTAAATGATACTTTTGTTAATGGCCGTCGACCGAGTTGATACTGCTGCCGATTGTCTAGGCCGACGGCCACTTTTGTTTGTACAGTAACTGATTGGCTCGGCCGCCAGCACATGTACAGATATTGGTATTGCCCCCACGCTCCTGTACTGGCCTGTAACAGTTGCCATGTCTTTTTCCAAAAATGTTCCATATGGTCTACATTGCACACCATCCAAGCCTTGTTAGTTAACGAATCAGGCTGCTCCAGGGCACTTTGTATTAAACAATGGCACAGGGGCCTGCTATTGTGAAAAACAACAGCCTGGACTAAGTCGCTTTTGTCAGAATCAACCTTGTGAACAAAATATTTGAAGAACCACTCCAGCTAGGGTGTCACGTGTCTTTATTTCCCTAAGCCTCGGGCCTTTCAAACTTCATCAGTTATTAAGATCTCAGGGATCAAAGTTCTTTACTAATTTATCTCAGGAGCTTGGCTCTTTATTTTATGATTTTCTATGTGTTAAATTTTTCTGTTCACACTTAAATGGCATTGCGAAAGAAAGGGACGTTACATTGAACGATTGTTTGGGTTTAGCAGCTCTTTGAGATAGTACTTCATTCTATATCAAGCCGTCTCGCAGAGAAAGAGGGAGAAAGAAAAGAGAAACGATAGGCGGGAGAGGAAATATCTAAACAACCCCCACCCGCATCTACTGCAAGCACAGTAGGCCCTTGCCCTACTATAATCCAAATTAGTAGGACGCCTCGTCACTGAAAGTTACATAGCACCATCGCCCGACCGCACCACCCCCACCCTATGTAAGCACAGGGTATACTCAAATCAGCTTGCGTTTACGCATAATTAAATATGATCTGAGTTTCCCTGTTCTGAACGTTTATGCAGAATCTAAAATATAGAAGGGGAACATTTGATTGTTTGCACAGGCTGGTTTGAGCTTTTTTCAGCCGGCGCATAGCCGAAAGATCCTTTAAAGTAGATCAAGCACAACGAGCAAAACCAGCCATTAATTAAAGATAATCAGTCGCCAGTATATGTTAATGATAACCCAGGCTTATCCAAACCATGAGAGTCTAATTGATATGGCACAACACAGAGCTGTAACTTATATATTACCAGTCGCTATAAGTATACAGAACAGAACAGAACAAACCTTTATTAAAGTCAGACAAAACCCAGGCCATACGCAGATGGCATGAGGGCTGTTAACAAAAGAATACCATTACAAATAGTGACGTCACAATATGTGGTTATAACTATACAACATGATTTCAGAAACTGGAGAGTGATATATTAGGTTCCTATTATGTTCCAATCACCTGTAAAATTGGTTCAAATTCGTAGTTACGGAAGGGGGGGGGGGGAGGGGGGGGAGGGGAGAATTCCTGTAATAAATTGATGGCAAAAAGAGGGGACTGAGATTTCACGGAGAGAGCATCTGTTGTTGCCAAAAAACAAGTACAGTATATATTGTTCATTACTGCCAGCCGGGCGCATGGCCAAGCAGAATCAACGTGAATTCAACGTCATAACGTTGGATTAACGTCGATTCAGCGCCAACGCCATGCGCCCGCTGGGTATACAATTAAAATTTAGCTTACATATTAAAGCCGAAAAAAATCATATCAATTTTACGTCTACAGTCTAAGGGAACATGATAAGACACAAAGTATACTTTCCAGAACATAAAAAAAAAAACACTAGATCTATACAAAGTATATCTTGAGTTGATAAATAATATAGACATCTACTGTAACAAATGCTCGTGCTAGGCGAGATTAGCTACCAAAGCGTATTACACGGACCTACTTTACAAAGGTAGCGCAATCACAACTGCTCTTTGCTTATGAATCAAATCACGTGCTTCTTCTCTGTATGCCGTACCTCCGAAATGAAACAGCCTAAATGTGTACAGACGAATTTTGACAAATAGTATTTTGATGTTCTGTGTTTATAGATTATTGAGCCATTTTCGAAGTAAGGATATATTATATCAAAATAGCAGGTATTACAATTGCAGATATAGATGTATATTGCGTTATGCTAGTTTATGTTTAATAGATATAAACCATTGAGTGACCATGCCCAGGTAGCACACAGTGCTGAAAGAGCACCAGAGCAACGTCGATGCGACGTCATCAACGTCAGTAAGACATCACGGTGTCTCTGCTGGCAAGTTCAGTTAAGAATTATCCCTTCTGATAAGATTAAGGCCTTTCAACAATACAGATAAATGCCATCGCGTTGGAGGTTTAAAATAACTTATAAGCAACCCACTGGGCGCACAGCACTGAATCAAAATTGAACAAACGCTGATTCAACGTCATGACGTTGAATCAACGTCGATTCAATGTCGACTGCAGACCTAAATGCTGAGCGCACGCTGGGATATACAGTGATTGTTCAACTCCACGTCATTTAGAAATTACAGAGCATATAGCGTAATGACATTTTATGATCCGTCTCAGTAACAGGGCTTTCAACCTTTCGATATGTGCAATACTATACTGACCTTTAGGGTCTATGACCCTATAGAGGAGCGCCTAATCTAGTGCCTTCAAGCAAGGGACCGTGGGTTTGATACGCACAGGCTGCTCATGTCTGATCAATGTCTTTCTTTCTGCCCGAAAGAATTATGCTGCCTTTTCTCACCTTAAAGGAAATAGTTTCTCTTGGGGAGCAAATTCTTTCCTTCGAAAGTTGACAGCATATAGAAAAGAGGGGGAAGTGAAAATGGCGGAGTTGCTTCCCATAGAAGTGTACCTGTTCACCTTAAATCTCCATAGTCCTGGCAGTGGTAAATTGTCGAAGCACATATCATTATGAAAGCTCTGCAGCCTTCAAGACTTAAAGATTTACTCAATTGATAATAATATAATAATAACAAAAATGATTTGATGAAATTTTTCATGCAATACCTCCGACATGGTCTAACTATACATTTGAAATAGGGTTTAGATAATAATATTTGCTAAAAGTGACGTTAAACAAAAAATAAGATACATTTTAAACGTTCGCGGACCGCGCTCGAAATTGCATTATTGGACAGAAATAATTTATTCATACGTCATAATCACGTGCATGAAAAAAAATACCTGTACCATGTGTACACGATCACATGACACACGTGGTCATTAATTTGAAGATCATTTTTCATTCCACATTTATCGATAAAACATGCATTTTCTCAAAACTTGTACGGTTAATTGAGACTATTACATATTGTCTAACGAACTTTTGTTAAAATATTTGTTCCTGAAAACATGAAATAAACGAGGGAGACAGTCTCTAATGACATTATGTCAGTTGGTGTGCTTCTCTTGTGCCATATAACTGGCGGGCAGAAGGAGAAAGTATTTTTTTTTTATTTTTTTTTTTTGAAATGACAAGTCTCTTCATAACAACTTGTTTCCGGTTCCCTGTTGAGCAATGAAATATGAACAAAAGCGACTTGTTCGGGAAAGAGCTGCTGACTCGGCTTATCACTTGTAATTTATTGTTTGTTGGGATGTCTTTGTCAATCTTTCCCTTTCATGTTGGGGAAAGGGTTTGGGATCTGATTCAGTCAGTTCCTGAAGTGTAGTTACTCTTTAAATTTGTGGGGTTGTGCCGAGTGGCGACCGTAAAACACCTCCCGCACATCATCCTTCGTCAAGGATGATCTCCCTAACAACTGAATAGCTACACAAGTACCAAAACACTATCGACATGGACACATTCTTGTAGAGTCACTAAGTGCCGAAACATTTTTAAACAAAGCCCAGCCGGCACACAACGTTGAATCAACGTTGATTCAATTCAATGTTGATTTAAATTTGTGTACCCAGAGTGAGGTCAAATCCTATTTGCTGACCACACCTCCCAGCTGATAGGGGACGTCCCGCCTTAGCGCTCATACTAGTCCAAACGTCATGTCGATCCAGAAAATGAGTGAAATGCTTACCATATTGTTAGGGTCCTCAGTGAAATTTGTTTTTAACGGTGAGGTAAGCTTTTTAGCGAGAGCTAATACTTGTAATTGTTCAAGGCTGGTAAACGTAGTGAGAGGCTTGCAGCGATACCCCGTGCTATCATACCATATTTCGTGATTTTGTGGCACTGATAGAGCATTTGTATGCAATTAAAATTTTAAATTTAATCGATGGTCGTCATTTTAAAGATAAGTTAGTAGACATAGCCTTTACATACACAAATGCTTAGTTCTTGAAAACTAAGATTGGTGGAAACATTCTTAATAAAATAAAAAAGTAAAGGTAGGGGTTTCTCTTCGTTAGTAGCCGTAGGGGCAGTGGGGGTTAGAGGCACGGCATATGAAAGGCGGAGCCCATCCCTCTCCTTTAGCTGCCTTATCCTTCCCTGATTCGAAGCAGGTACCCATTTACTGCTGGGTTGACAGAGAGAGTTTGCCAGTCGTCGGATGGCGAAACCCGGGCGCGATCTCACGACCTCCGGCGACTTTCTGCACCGTAACCGAGTGCCTCTAACCACTCGACCACGGCGCCTCTCAATGAAATATAAGAGACTACAAAATTATTTAATGCATTAAAATTTACAGTTCATCATCAATCCTCATCTATATTTTAAATGTTTCGCCATGCTATGGGCTTGAAGGCACGAGTACTCCCGCAATAATCACAAAAACAAAAGTAAGCCTTGAACTTCAAGTGAGCGTATTAATAAAGCGGGCACTCTTTTTGACGGAGACAGAGAAATATATCAGTGTATCTGCTTCTTGAATATTGACGAGTATGCTGTCGTCATAGATTTTCTGACTAAAGCTACGTCCACATGTCCACATGAGTAAATGAAAATATGGTCGTGTAAATGAAAAATAATTTGACATTTTCATGCCCAATTTTATATGGTAAAGTTTTATTCAAACAGCGCGCCTATAGAGGCAATTGAGAACTAAACTGCAGTGACTTATTCTGCAACAGATCTCTATTTCGTCGGGCCTGAGCTCATCACCAGCGTCGTCGTCAAAAATGACGTCAAACAGCTATACCTTAACGTTTGACGGTGCGGAAGAAAAGCATGGAAAAGAAATATATAGACGCTAGCCTACATTCTTGGCGGAAATATTCGCACACTAGAATGATAATTGAGAGAATTTGAGGAAAATGAATATTTTTCTGAGATTTTGTGTGTTAGAATCGAACTAGTTTCGCTTTAACAGTCATTTGCTGAATAATAATTCACTGTTTGTGTGTCAGTTGTAAGTAGATATATCACTCGTGCTTCTGCACTCGTGATATGATTTATTGACCAATTGACCTCCAAACCAAGATTTATTACTCAACAAACCACTGTTCGAGCGGGGAATATAAATTTAACGAATTAGCTTGTTTGGCATAGACTATGTGTTACACCTTTTTCTGGGACAAATAATTTGCAAAGTGTATATACCGTAGTTATCGTAGTTTCGACCTTTGACTACTAGCCTATTGGATCTCAAAAAGATAAACTTTGACTTTAAGTAGTAGCATTAATTCTAATTTGCTTTTTAGGGCAGTAGGTTAAGTGCGTTCTTACTGTGCTAAAGGTCCGTGCTTCGAATTTTGCGGGCAGCAGAATACTTTAGCTTACAACATTTCATTATCATCAACCATCGTCTCTATATGACTGAAATCATATTTAGAGAAATGTGAAAATTACATCCATCCACCCATCCGTCCGTCCGTTCGTCCGTCTTTCCGTTCATCCATCCATCCATCCATCCATCCGAGTTTCAAGAGATCGGCGCTATAAATCTATCAGTATCGCTAAATGTCAATTGCTTTTATTGTGTCAGTGCATATAGTTTTTAATAAAAAAATGTTCGACTAATTAATGTTTAAATGTTTCACAGCTGCATAGCTTAATTAACCATTACCGTGTTGACAGGAAATAAATTTATTATAATATGTAAAAGTAAAGTAAGTAAGTAAGTAATTTATTAATGCAATAAGCCATAAGGCCCATGAGCACATATACATATAACAACATACATGTTATGCAGGATAGCAAATAAAATAAAATAATAAGTAAGTTTTACATCCTCGGGAGAGGTGCAAATTTAGAATCAAATTCATGAGAAGCGCTATCTAAAATCTAACATAACACATTACATATTTCACCATCCGGACATATATGAACACACGGGTATAGTTATACATAGCAAAACGAAGTTGTCGTTCATATTTGACACAACATTATACGTTCAAGTCGTTATTAACTGTAATATTGAACAAGATAAAAGGGATGCACGATGTACCGTTGATTGCCATGATTTCAAACACACCGAGTTGAGAGGAAGTCCACGAATTTTTGAAATCACGGTAGAACGCTGATTGTCACGCTTGCACACCGTGTTTAGAGGAAATCCACGAAGTATTACATCCACGGTGGAGCGTTGATCGACACGGTTATCTGTGAATTCCCACAGATGCACACGTTTCCACGCGTTTTACCACGATACACACACGGTGGACCGTTCGTGGATTAATTAAATTCTTACACCGTGTAGCGTGGAAAACGAGTAATCCATGAAACCAGTACTGTAAAAGGAAGTCATGAAAGTTGTCTTCTGAAGAAAAAATATGTCAGAAAAAGGCGGCCAACCATACATCTTATTACATAATATCTGGAGCTCTGCTTTCGAAGATTATTCGCTCCTGTGTAATGTAATGACCCTAAAATTTCGGATACCCAAAAGTCAGACAATTATTGTTAAAAAAATTTTAGAAAGTGGATTTTACATACATTAATGCATTTGAATGATGCATAGTGAATGGCAAATGTTGTAGACCCTGATCAAACGATCTGGGTCTACAATGTTTGCTGAGACCTGTCTGTAGGAATATTTCGGGTCATTACGGTATCCCTTTGCATCATATCATTAATTTCACCACAGAAGAATCTCAATTTTGCCCTCCTGACAGACGTTTCCCATCAGGTATTTAATTCTCACATCTTACAGCCTGCAGTTGTTTCATGGTTGTTATTCTTAAAATGTAAATTTGTAAGGAACACATCCAGTTTTTGCCTTGCCTATGACTAGCGGAAGCGAGACATAGGTTTTATTTTCTTTTCCATTGTCGTTGTTGGCTGTGGCCTATTCTGTGCTTCAAGTTATTGCTTTAGCTCTGACTATTTGTGACAGTGTGCCAACAGGTGAGACACAGGATTTGATGGACTTCTTGTTACATTTCAAGATGGGTTGATGGATATTTTGCAATTATGCTTCCTTTTCATTTTTAGCTCACCTGAGTCGAAGGCTCACAGGTGAGCTTATAGTATAGGCAGGCATCCGTCGTCCGACGTCCTTCCGTCGTCCGTCAACATTTTCAAACGACATCTCCTCTGAAACTACAAGGCCCATTGTTACCAAATTTCATATATGGCATCTATAGGCAGGGGGAACCAACTATACTGTTTTTTATCCAAATCGCTTCAGAACTTTGGTTGCTATGGCAACTTAAAGTTTCCATTGACTTGTATGGGGAAAATTGAAAATTTGCATTTATTGCTATGTCACCGCAGATATTTTGACAAAACTTTTACAGAAATGTTCCTTGAGTAGTCCTCTATCAACCACATGAAATTTATGTAGATTGCACAATTTGGCTGGTTGCCATGGCAACCGAAAGGTTAAAAATAGAAAATATATTCAAAAATCATCTCCTCAGAAACTATGCAACCAATAAAGCTCAAACTTCACAGAAAGGATCTTAGCACTAGCTTCTATAAAAGTACTGTTTTTCTTGGAAATTGCTCCAGCAGTTTGGTTGCTATGGGAACTTAAAGTTACCATTGACTTAAAATGGCAAAATAGAAAATTTGCATTTATTGCTATGCCACTGCAGATATTTTGACAAAACTTTCATAGAAATGTACCTTGAGTAGTCTTTAACCAGCCTTGTTAAATTAATGCAACTTGCGCAATTTGGCTGATTGCCATTGCAACCGAATAGTTAAAAATAGAAAAATATTAAAAAATCATCTCCGCAGAAGCTGTGTTGCCAATAAAGCTCAAACTTTACAGAAAGAACCTTAGCACTAGCCTCTATAGAATTACTGTTTTTCATGGCAATTACTCCAGCAGTTTGGTTGCTATGGCAACTAAGAGTTTCCATTGACTTATTATGGGGAAAATGGAAATTGGCAATTTTTGCTGTCTCACTGCATTTATTTAGGTATTCTCTTTACAGAAATGTTTCTTGAATAGACCTCTTTGTTTCATATGAATTTTCTCTAAATCGCTGAATTTGATTGGTTGCCATGGCAAAATATAGGGTAAATTTTCGAAAAAAAAAAAAATGAAAAAATCTTCTGCTCAGAAGCCATATGGGGGATGAAGCTGATATTGTGCAAACAGGTTGATGATAGAAGCAACCCCATAAGAACTTTGGTTGCTATGGCAACTTGTAGTTTCCATTGACTTATAATGGGAAAAGTGAAGCCATGAGGAGAATGAAGCTGTTACTTTGCTTACATATTAATAACTTTAGCCTCTACCTAAAGTATGTTTCATATTGTCATTGCCCATGTGAACTGGTTGCTATGGCAACTTAAAGTTTCCGTAGACTTACAATGGGGAAAGTGGACATTTGCTATTTATTTCTGTGTTACTGCAGATATTTTTACAAAAGCTTTACAGAAATGTTCCTAGAGTAGTCTTCTATCAGCCATATGAATTTTGCCCAAAGACCTGATTTTGATTGGTTGCCATTGCAACTGAAGGCCAAATTTTCATTTTTTTCCCCAAAGATCTTCTTCTCAGAAGCCATTAAGGGGGAATAAAGCTTATTTTTTGCATAAATGTTTGTGATATTATCGTCTACATGAATGGTGTGTTTTATTGCTGTTGTGCATGTTGTTTTGTTGCTGTGGCAACTTAGTTTTTCCAACATAACCTCAGTGCTCAGGTGAGTGATATAGGGCCATTGGCCCTCTGGTTCCTTGAGCCATGCAAGTACGTATGCTTGAGTCATATATCAAGATGAAAGGCTGTGTGCAATGGAACCTCATTAATTTTATGGTTAAAAAGATTTGCTCCTTCATGGGGAGTCAGGCCAGGACTGCTAGCTCAGCAGGCTGGCGCTTTATCTGGGCTACTGGGACTTTCTAGATATTCAGATGCACTAAAAATGAGCTGTGTGTTGTTTAAAAAAGCACCAGAAAATGGTTTTAAGACGAATGGGTACCCTCCTAGTTTGGCTTCCTTTTCAGTGGATGTCAACTCTTACAGGAAAGAATTTGCTCCTTCAGGAGCAAATTCTTCCCATTAAGAGTAGAACCCATTTCGAAAGGGCTTTGTTGTCCTCCTTCCCAAAAATTGCAGAAAAACATTTGAAGTTTACGCTTACACATTAAATCTGTTTAGATCAGCTTTAGTTTGGAAGAAATTCTTGTGTTAGTCTTAGTTCAGCAACTCACCTTTCCAAAGCCACACCTACTTCTAACAGGTATGGATGGATCTGTTCATGAGCTGTAAGGTAAAATCACAGACTTATTGTGGCACATTCAACACCTGCAGTTTTGTTTGTGGGACTATTTCACATGCTGAGTTGTTATTGACTTTGAGTGACATTCTGGGTGTGGCTTGGAAAGGTCCATTGGATCAGATCTCGGGTAAATATTAGATTTAACAAAGTTGCATTCCAGAGCTTACATAATGATGAGAGGGAAATGTGTTAGGAAATAAATATGGAAACTGCTGCATTTCAGAAAGCATAGGAAATGAATATGAAAACTGCTGCATTTCAGAAAGCATAGGAAATAAATATAGAAGCTGCTGCATTTCAGAAAGCATAGGAAATGAATATGGAAACTGCTGCATTTCAGAAAGCACAGGAAATGAATATGAAAACTGCTGCATTTCAGAAAGCATAGGAAATAAATATAGAAACTGCTGCATTTCAGAAAGCATAGGAAATGAATACGGAAACAGCTGCATTTCAGAAAGCATAGGAAATAAATATAGAAACTGCTGCATTTCAGAAAGCACAGGAAATGAATATGAAAACTGCTGCATTTCAGAAAGCATAGGAAATAAATATAGAAGCTGCTGCATTTCAGTATATCTGGTATATGCAGTCATCTTAATGAGTACATGAAGATTTTTGAGTACAATACCTTTGACACAGGACCTCATATTTTGACAATTTCAAGCAATCTCCTCAAAAAAAAACCACTGGGCCAATTGTAACCAAGTTTCATATATAGTCTCCTTGGGTCTTAGGAACGAAAAGTTGTTCAAACGGTCTTAGTCACATGACCAACATGGCCGCCTCGCCCATACATGGAAAACAAACATTAAAAATTGTTTACTCCCATACTATCAAGATTGTTTAAAATGATAACATTGGGTTGCCTTTGATCATATTACAGCAAGTTCAAAAATGGGAAAATGCTAGAACATAAGATTTCATGGAAAGTTTTGAAGATTTAGGCCTAAAATTTGGTAAGTACAGTCATCTTAATGAGTACATGAAGATTCATGAGTACAAGAGGTCAAGGTAGTTCTTTGACCTTTGACCCTGAATTTTCATAGTTCGAAAATTTCAAACTTTTTCTTAAAGCCCATTGAGCCAATTGTAACCAAATATCATATAGAACCTTAAGGGAAAGAGAGAACGAAAATCTCTTCAAACGGTCTGTGTCTCATGATCAACATCGCTGTCATGCCCATATATGGTAAAAAAACCTTTAAAAATCATCTTCTCTAGAACCAATTGACCGATGGCCTTGAAACATAGTATGTAGCATTGGGTACTCCAGTACTATCAACATTGTTCAAAAGATGACCTTAGGTCGACCTTGACCTTTTTTACCGCAAGGTCAAATGTGGGAAAATTCTAGAGTATAAGATGTCGTGGAAAGCTTTGAAGATTTAGGCCTAAAAATTGGTAAATACAGTCATCTTAATGAGTACATGAAGATTCATGAGTACAAGAGGTCACGGTCGTCCTTTATCCTTTGATCCTGAATTCTCATAGTTTGACAATTTCAAATTTCTTTTTAAAAGCCACTGAGCCAATTGTAACCAAATTTCATATAGAGCCTTCAGGGGTTGAGGGAACAAAAATTTCTTCAAATGGCCTTGAAACATAGTATGTAGCATTGGGTACTCCAGTACTATCAACATTGTTCAAAAGATGACCTTAGGTCGACCTTGACCTTTTTTACCGCAAGGTCAAATATTGGAAAGTGCTTGAACATAAGATTTCATGGGAAGTTTTGAAGATTTTGGCCTAAAAATTTGTAAATACAGTCATCTTAATGAGGTCATGAAGAATTATGAGTACAAGAGGTCAAGGTTATTTTATGACCCTTGACCGAGATCTCTCATATTTTGACATTTTCAAACATTTCCTCAAAAGTCAGAAGGCCAATTGTAAACACATTTCATATAGAGCCTCCAGGGGTTGATTGAACAAAAAATGTTCAAACTGTCCAGGTCACATGACAATCATGGCCACCATAACTATTTATGGTATAAACCTTCTATATTTTTCTTCTCCAGAACCAATATACCTATGGCCTTGAAACTTGGTAAGTAGCATGGAGTACTAGAGTACTACTAAGACTCTTCAAATGGTGGCCTTGGGTGTACTTGACCGATTTGTGGCATGGTCAAATATGGGGACATGCTAGAACATAAGATTTCATGGAAAGTTTTGAAGATTTTGGCCTAGAAATGGTATATATGGTTGTCGTAATGAGTACATGAAGAATCATGAGTACATGTACAAGAGGTCAAGGTCGTTCTTTGCGTTTTGACCCAGGACTCATATTTTGACAATTTTAGACATAAGAAAAAAACACTTTGCTAGTTGCTCAGGTGAGCGATTCAGGACCTCATGGCCCTCTTGTTATAATTCTTTTTGCTCGTTATAGTCCAGGGGCATATGTAGTTCCTGTGAACATTCGTGTTAATTTTTGGCAACAAATATTAAGTTCATCAGTGGTGGGTACACAATAGAAAAACACATGTTGCCATTTATTTCTAGTGACTCTTTGTCCGTAACGATCGATTATTTACGTTACCCATGTGTGTTTTTGTTAAAAACATGTAACGCCATGCAAGGCTCCTTTTGTTGTATTTTTATTCTTAGTTTTTAGCTCACCTGAGCCTTTAGGCTCATAGGTGAGCTTATAGTATAGCCAGGCATCCGTTGTCCGTCCTCCGTCGTCCGTCAACATTTTCAAACATCTTCTCTCCTCTGAAACCACTGGGCCGATTGAAGCCATATTTCATATGGAGCCTACCTAGGTCGGGGGAACGAAAGTTTGTTCCGGGTATCTGGGTCACATGACCAAGATGGCCGCCACGCCCATATATGGTAAAAACCCTTCAAATATCTTCTTCTCCAGAACCAAAAGGCCGATGACCTTGAAACTTGGTATGTAGCATCGGGCATGCGGGCCGATCATAGTTTATACAAATCATGACCTTGCGTTGACCTTGACCTAATTTACGACATGGTCAACTTTATTACGTTAGGCTTTTATATGGGAAAACGCTTAAACAGTGGATTTCTCAGAAACTATTTAAGTCTAAGGTACAATACTTGGTATACATGGTCGACTAAATGACCAGATGAAGATATTATGTCACTAAAGGTCAAGGTCATTCCGTCGGACCATCCGTCGTCAAGATTTTTAAACATCTTCTCCCCTGAAACCACTGGGCCGATTGAAGCCAAATTTCATATGGAGTCTCAGTAGGATGGGGGAACGAAAGTTTTTACCCGGGGTCTGTGTCACATGACCTAGATGGCCGCCATGCCCATATATGGTAAAAACCCTTCAAAAATCTTCTTCTCCAGAACCAAAAGGCCTATGACCTTGAAACTTGGTATGTAGCATCGGGCATGCCGGCCCATCATAGTTTATACAAATCATGACCTTGCATTGACCTTGACCTAATTTAGGCGTGGTCAACTTTATTACGTTTGGCTTTTATATGGGAAAACGCTTAAACAGTGGATTTCTCAGAATCTATTTAAGTCTAAGGTACAATACTTGGTATACATGGTCGACTAAATGACCAGATGAAGATATTATGTCACTAAAGGTCAAGGTTATTCTGTCGGACCATCCGTCGTCAAGATTTTTAAACATCATCTCCTCTGAAACCACTGGGCCGATTGAAGCCAAATTTCATATGGAGTCTCAGTGGGATGGGGGAAAGAAAGTTTTTACCCGGGGTCTGGGTCACATGACCAAGATGGCCGCCATGCCCATATATGGTAAAACCCTTCAAAAATCTTCTTCTCCAGAACCAAAAGGCCTATGACCTTGAAACTTGGTATGTAGCATCGGGCATGCCGGCCGATCATAGTTTATACAAATAATGACCTTGCATTGACCTTGACCTAATTTAGGCGTGGTCAACTTTATTACGTTTGGCTTTTATATGGGAAAACCCTTAAACAGTGGATTTCTCAGGAACTATTTAAGTCTAAGGTACAATACTTGGTATACATGGTCGACTAACTGACCAGATGAAGATATTATGTCACTAAAGGTCAAGGTCATTCCGTCGGACCATCCGTCGTCAAGATTTTTAAACATCTTCTCCCCTGAAACCACTGGGCCGATTGAAGCCAAATTTCATATGGAGTCTCAGTAGGATGGGGGAACGAAAGTTTTTACCCGGGGTCTGTGTCACATGACCTAGATGGCCGCCATGCCCATATATGGTAAAAACCCTTCAAAAATCTTCTTCTCCAGAACCAAAAGGCCTATGACCTTGAAACTTGGTATGTAGCATCGGGCATGCGGGCCGATCATAGTTTGTACAAATCATGACCTTGCGTTGACCTTGACCTAATTTATGGCATGGTCAACTTTATTACGTTAGGCTTTTATATGGGAAAACGCTTAAACAGTGGATTTCTCAGAATCTATTTAAGTCTAAGGTACAATACTTGGTATACATGGTCGACTAAATGACCAGATGAAGATATTATGTCACTAAAGGTCAAGGTTATTCTGTCGGACCATCCGTCGTCAAGATTTTTAAACATCATCTCCTCTGAAACCACTGGGCCGATTGAAGCCAAATTTCATATGGAGTCTCAGTGGGATGGGGGAAAGAAAGTTTTTACCCGGGGTCTGGGTCACATGACCAAGATGGCCGCCATGCCCATATATGGTAAAACCCTTCAAAAATCTTCTTCTCCAGAACCAAAAGGCCTATGACCTTGAAACTTGGTATGTAGCATCGGGCATGCCGGCCCATCATAGTTTATACAAATCATGACCTTGCATTGACCTTGACCTTATTTAGGCGTGGTCAACTTTATTACGTTTGGCTTTTATATGGGAAAACCCTTAAACAGTGGATTTCTCAGGAACTATTTAAGTCTAAGGTACAATACTTGGTATACATGGTCGACTAAATGACCAGATGAAGATATTATGTCACTAAAGGTCAAGGTCATTCCGTCGGACCATCCGTCGTCAAGATTTTTAGCTCACCTGAGCCAGAGGCTCCGGGGGAGCTTATAGTATGGTCAGGCTCCGTCGTCCGTCGTCGTCCATCGTCCGTCCGTCCGTCCGTCGTCCGTCCGTCCGTCCGTCCACAATTTCAAACGACTTCTCCTCTGAAACCGCTGGGCCGATTGTAATCAAATTTCATACAGAGCCTCCTGGGACCTTAGGAACAAAAAGTTGTTCAAACGGTCCTGGTCACATGACCAACATGGCCGCCATGCCCATATATGGTAAAAACCTAAAAAAATCTTCTTCTCCAGAACCAATAGGCCGATGGCCTTGAAACTTGGTATGTAGCATCGGGTACGTGAGTACTACCAAGATTGATCAAATTATGACCTTGGGTTGACCTTGACCTTTTTTACGGTATGGTCAAATTTGCTTCCTTGTGCTTTTATATGGCAAAATGCTAGAACATAAGATATCTTGGAAATTGTTGAAGATTTTGGGTTAAAAATTGTTATCTACAGTCATCTTAATGAGTACATGAAGATTTATGAGTATAAGAGGTCAAGGTCATTCTTTGACCTTTGACCTAGAACTCTCATATTTTGACAATTCCAAACAATCTCCTCAAAAACCCCTGGGCCAATTGTAACCAAATTTCATATAGAGCCTCCAGGAGTTGAGGGAACAAAAACTTATTCATATGGTCCAGGTCACATGACCAACATGGCTGCCACGCCCATATACGGTAAAAAACCTTGTAAAATCTTCTTCTCAAGAACCAATTGACCGATGGCCTTGAAACTTGGTATGTAGCTTTGGGTACTCGAGTACTATCAAGATTGTTCAAATTATGACCATGGGTTGACCTTGATCTTTTTTACGGCAAGGTCAAATATGGGAAAATGCTAGAACATAAGATTTCATGGAAAGTTTGAAGAGATATGCCTAAGAATTAGTATATACAGTTATCTTAATGAGTACATGAAAATTTGTGAGTACAAGAGGTCAAGGTTATTCTTTGACCTTTGACCCAGAACTCTAATATTTTGACAATATCAAACAATCCCCTAAAAAACTGGGCTAATTGTAACCAAATTTCATATAGAGTCTCCAGGGATTGAGGGAATGAAAATTTGTTCAAACAGTCCAGGTCACATGACCAACATGGCCGCCAGGACCATATATGATAAAAACCTTTAAAAATCTTCTTCTCCAGAACCAATTGACCGATGGCCTTATAGCTTGGTATGTAGCATTGGGAACTCCAGTGCTATCAAGATTGTTCAAAATAATGACTTTGGGTTGACTATTGTTCAAAATAATGACTTTGGGTTGACCTTGACTATTTTACTGCAAGGTCAAGCGTGGGAAAATGCTAGAACATAAGATTTCATGGAAAGTTTTGAAGATTTATGCCTAAAAATTGGTATCTACAGTCATCTTAATGAGTACATGAAGATTCATGAGTACAAGATGTCAAGGTCATTCTTTGAATTTTGACCCAGAACTCTGTCATTTTGGCAATATCATACCATCTCCTCAAAAGCCCCTGGGCCAATTTTGAAACCAAATTTCATATAGAGCCTCCAGGGGGGTTTCAAACGTCGAGGTCACATGACCAACATGTTCTCCATGCCCATATATGGTTAAAACCGTTAAAATTTTTTTTCACCAGAACCAATTGACCAATGGCCCTAGAGTAACTTACCCTAGAGTACTGAGGCTGAATGGACCCAGGTGAGCTACAGGACCAATGGTCCTCTTGTTAAACATCTTCTCCTCTGAAACCACTGGTCTGATTGAAGCCAAATTTCATATGGAGTCTCAGTGGGATGGGGGAACGAAAGTTTTCACCCGGGGTCTGGGTCACATGACCAAGATGGTCGCCATGCCCAAATATGGTATAAACCCTTCAAATATCTTCTTCTCCAGAACCAAAAGGCCTATGACCTTGAAACTTGGTATGTAGCATCAGGCATGCGGGCTTATCATAGTTTGTACAAATCATGACCTTGCGTTGACCTTGACCTAATTTATGGCATGGTTAACTTTATTATGTTAGGCTTTTATATGGGAAAACTCTTAAACAGTGGATTTCTCAGAAACTATTTAAGTCTAAGGTACAATACTTGGTATACATGGTCGACTAAATGACCAGATGAAGATATTATGTCACTAAAGGTCAAGGTCATTCCGTCGGACCATCCGTCGTCAAGTTTTTCAAACATCTTTTCCTCTGTAACCAGTGGGCCGATTGAAGGCAAATATCATATGGAGTCTCAGTAGGATGGGGGAATGAAAGTTTGTACCCGGGGTCTGGGTCACATGACCAAGATGGCCGCAATGCCCATATATGGTAAAAACCCTTCAAAACTCTTCTTCTCCAGAACCAAAAGGCATATGACCTTGAAACTTGGTATGTAGCATTGGGCAGGCCGGCTTATCCTAGTTTATATAAATCATGACCTTGCCTTGACCTTGATCTAATTTACGGCATGATCAACTTTGGTACGTTAGGCTTTTATATGGAAAAACAATTAAACAGTGGATTTCTCAGAATCTATTTAAGTCTAAGGTACAATATGTTGTATACATGGTCGACCAAATGACCAGATGAGGATATCATGTCTATAAAGGTCAAGGTCATTCCTTCAGACCATCTGTCGTCAAGATTTTCAAACATCTTCTCATCTGAAACCACTGGGGAGATTGAAGCCAAATTTCATATGGAGTCTCAGTGGGATGGGGGAACTGAAGTTTATACCCGGGATCTGGGTCACATGACCAAGATGGCCGCCATGCCCATATATGGTAAAAACCTTTCAAAAATCTTCTTCTCCAGAACCAAAAGGCCTATGACCTTGAAACTTGGTATGTAGCTTTGGGCATGTGGGCCCATCATAGTTTATACAAATGATGACCTTGCTTTGACCTTGACCTAATTTACAACATGGTCATTTTTGGTATGTTAGGCTTTTATATGGGAAAACACTTATACAGTGGATTTCTCAGGAACTATTTAAGTCTAAGGTACAATATGTGGTATATATGGTCAACTTAATGACCAGATTAAGATGTTATGTCACTGAAGGTCAAGGTCATTTTGTCGGTCTGTCCATCATCAAGATTTTCAAACATCTCCTCTGAAACCACTGGGGAGATTGAAGCTAAATTTCATATGGTGTGTCAGTGGGATAGGGGAACTAAAGTTTATACCCGGGGTCTGGGTCACATGACCAAGAAGGCCGCCATGCCCGTATATGGTAAAAACCCTTCGAAAATCTTCTTCTCCAGAACCAAAAGGCCTATCACCTTGAAACTTGGTATGTAGCATCGGGCATGCAGGCCCATCATAGTTTATACAAATGATGACCTTGCGTTGACCTTGACCTTATTTACGACATGGTCAACTTTGGTACATTAGGGGTTTATATGGGAAAACGCTTATACAGTGGATTTCTCAGAAACTATTTAAGTCTAAGGTACAATACGTGGTATATATGGTCAACTAAATGACCAGATGAAGATATTATGTCACTGAAGGTCAAGGTCATTTTGTCGGTCTGTCCGTCATCATGATTTTCAAAACATCTTCTCCTCTGAAACCACTGGTCTGATTGAAGCTAAATTTCATATGGAGTCTTACGTGTGATCGGGGAATAAAAGTTTGTTCTTGGGGTCTGGTCCAAGATGGCCGCCTTGCCCGTATATGGTAAAAACCCTTCAAAATCTTCTTCTCCAGAACCAAAAGGCGTATGACCTTGAAACTTGGTATGTAGCTTTGGGCACTCAAGCCCATCATAGTTTATACAAATGATCGTGCGTTGACCTTGACCTAATTTATGACACTGTCAACTTTGGTACATTATGTAGGCTTTTATATGGGAAAATGCTTAAACAGTGGATTTTTCAGAAACTATTTAAGTCTAAGGTGCAATATTTGGTGTATATGGTTGATTAAATGACCAGATGAAGATATGGTCAAGGTCATTCTTTGACTTTTGTACAAGGTCATTGAGATTCTGTCACCCGTCAACATTTTCAAACATCTTCTCAGAGACCACTAGGATCAATTGAAGCCATATTTCATATGGAGCTTCACTGGCTTAAAGGAACCATAGTTTGTTCAGATGATCTTGGTCACTTGACCAAGATGGCCACCATGCCCATATATAGTAAAAACTCTTCAAACGTCTTTTTCTCGAGAACCGAAAGGCCTATAACCTTGGAACTTGGTACTGGTATGTATATATCATAGTTTATACAAATGATTATTGTATTTCATATGGAGCTGGGTCAAAGGAATCAAAGTTTGTTCAGATGGTCATGGTCACATCAACATTGTGGCCGCCACGCCCATATATGATAAAAACCCTTCAGAAATCTTTGTCCAGAACCAAAGGCCCAGTGACCTTGTGGCTTGGTATATAGAATTGGGACTCAACATTAATCCCCAAGGGAGGGGGGTTATCTGCCCCTGCCCTGGTGCTATATACATGTATAAAAGCATTACAATATAAACCAGGGTCAAGTGGCAGGTGAGCTACAGGACCATTGGTCCTCTGGTTTTTTTATAGAATCATCTGCAAGTATTAGAAAATATGCCTAAGTTTGTTTTTTCATCGCTACCTACCACGAGTAGTAACGTAAATAACTTATAATTTAATAACATAGTCCATAACAATACAATCCAGAATTAATTTATTGTCTCTCACAGAACAATTATTGATATAACATCCTGGTAGTTCTTTAGGAAAACTGTTTACTTGGAATTATCAGCCTTATCACCAAGTGGTAAAAGGGCTTCATGACGTGTGTTTTATATGTGACGAAACTAAGAATATTTCAAACTGTAATAAATAAGGACTTGACAAATTCTGAACATGCTCACAAGGTTTTGCTGTGTTCATATTTGTTATAGCATAAACCAAAAATTTTATTGATATTATTGCCCAGCTACTAAATTTTACGATTCTTGAGGCAGTAACATACGTGACATCTTTCAGGGATGAGAATGTTCAGGATTGATCAGGAATTCCTGATTTGGGTGTCCCAGAAATCAACCTTGGGATACATGCAAAGTGAACTTTTAAGTCTGCAAGAATACAAGAAAATCATTTTTCTTCAGGAAAAGACCCATTTCTTTGCACAGTAGACCTCTCTCAGGCATAAATCTATGTAAAATATGGCTCAGGTGAAGCATTCCATGGGTCTCAAAAATTGCTAGTATCCCTTTTCCTGATTGGCTGTTATGCCTCATTCTCATCCCTGATCTTTGTATGTATACCAAAAATGCTAAAACAATGCTGAAAAGATTAATTGTTTTAAAAAAAAATCTGCAATCATAAACCATCATTTGACTTGTATAACGGCGCCAATAAAGTGATGAAGTCTGTTTGATAAAGGTGAAACGTGATTGGCGATTGGCCGGGTACGTTAAACATCCAGTAATCAGAAATTCAAAATATTATTGAAAAGATCTGGTACATTGAATGTACAAAGTGAACAAAATGAAAGACTCTAACAAAGAAATATAAGCCGATCCTTGAAGAGTGAAACCACACTATAACTATTATCTAAAAAAGCTAACGCAAACATTTGCTGACAGAGGATACATACATTCATAAGCCTATCAGGTAGTTTACGTGACCAATGGAAACATTATTGACCAAGAGAAACAATCCACGGGTCAAAACGTCGCACATTAGCTTATTATGTAGCTATATCAGGTCTACGTATATAGTTTATTACGTAATGTACCAGACGGGACCTTAAGAATACAGCGTCACAGCGAATTTTATTATAAGTAGAAGGAAAAGAAAGTAAGGAATTCGTGTCACTGGCTATCACTGCGGTATAGAAATACATATATACACAAACATTTTTCAAAGATTATTTTTATTTCCATCCTATTTTTTCCTTTTTCCTACTGATTATATACAACAGTCTCTTAAAAGGATTGGTTCAGCATGAAACCTATGCTTACCTTTGATTTAACGATAAATTTATTTTATTTCATTTTTTTTATTTTCTTTTTTGCGGGACAGAGATCAACAGAGTTCTAAGCACATAACGAAATGGCAAGAAAAGATAACATACTATTTTGATAAAGGATATTGCTGCTCAGTTATATCTTAGCGAATCCCAGTTGTTCTTGATAATTCATTGAATCATAATTTTACTTTGCAGCGCGATAACCAAAACAAAGAGAAGGAAAACGGAACGAGTAACGAATACAACCAGATACTGAGTAGTTTATAAATTTCTCATATCTTATAATGTCAAACAGTAATATATTAGTTCTTAATAGAAAATAAGCAAATAATACTAGTAATGCATACTTACCTTAATACCTGATTTTCAAATGATTTCATTGAATGACAATATTACTACAGTATATTGCCCGGCAATAATCACGTTAATAAACTTCTTATTTATTAAATCTGACTGCTATTCTGAATGATCCTTGTCGAAATATCTTAAATACAGAAAGTAAATGCAGCTTTATGAGTATGGTAATATCAACACCACAACTGAAGATATATATATTTATTGAAAGTTGAATGATCAAATTTATATTTGTCTTTTGTTACATGAAGCTGCTTTTGATAATGTATCAGAACACAGACAGGGGGTGTACAGAACTACCTGACCAAATAAATCTTGGTAATATTACATTATGAGCGATACATGTCAGTGACAGACCAATAATAAGACACTCTGTTTCTCATAAAATCATATCTTTTCATTGTTACAGTGTCATAGTGACAATAATATGTTGCAGTGTAACCGATGGGGGCAACACAGGGTAACGTTGATTACAATTCAGTATGTAAGTTACAATAATAAGATTAACACTAACTTGCTTATGGCGCAGCACTGTTCAAAGGGCTGTTGAATGAGAATACAATCGATATCATAGCAACAAGGGTGTTAATAATGGTCGACTGATCCAATGCTTCTGTCAACTGCCTCAGCTGACAGGATCTTTTGCGTGTAGGTTGTCTTATTGGCACGTTCAACAGCACGGATAGGCAAATAGCTATCACCTCTGTGATAGCTCTAAATCTAGACTTTAATCACATATGCCTACTATTACATATTTTACTTGTCGCATGTAATTTTAAATGATGATTTTTAGCTCACCTGAGCCATAGGCTCAGGGTGAGCTATTGTGATCACCCAGTGTCCGTCGTCCGTCTTGCGTCGTGTGTCGTGCGTCGTCAACAATTTGCTTTAAATGACATCTTCTCTGAAACCGCTAGGCCTAGAGCTTTGATATTTGGTATGAAGCATTGTCTAGTGGACCTCTACCAAGTTTGTTCAAATGGTGGCCCCAGGGTCCAAAATGGCCCTGGGGCAGGGGGTCTTGGGTTCGAAACTAAAATATACTTAAAAATCTTCTTCTCCAGAACTGCTTTGCTCAGATGCTTGAAATTTGGTATGTAGCATTGCCTAGTGGTCCTCTACCAAGTTTGTCCAAAATGGCCCTGGCCCCAGGGTTCAAAATGGCCCCAGGGCAGGGGGTCTTGGGTTCGAAACTAAAAAATACTTAAAAATCTTCTTCACCAGAACTGCTTGGCTCAGATGCTTGAAATTTGGTATATAGCATTGCCTAGTGGTCCTCTACCAAGTTTGTTCAAATGGTGGCCCCAGGGTCCAAAATGGCCCTGGAGCAGGGGGTCTTGGGTTCAAAACTAAAATATACTTAAAAATCTTCTCCTCCATAACTGCTTGGCTCAGATGCTTGAAATTTGGTATGTAGCATTGCCTAGTAGTCCTCTACCAAGTTTGTTCAAATGATGACCCCAGAGTCCAAAATGGCCCTTAGGCAGGGGGTCTTGGGTTCGAAACTAAAATATACTTAAAAATCTTCTTCACCAGAACTGCTTGGCTCAGATGCTTGAAATTTGGTATGTAGCATTGCCTAGTGGTCCTCTACCAAGTTTGTTCAAATGGTGGCCCCAGGGTTCAAAATGGCCCCGGGGCTGGGAGTCCCAGATTTGAACCATAGAAATACATAGAAAAATATTCAAAAAGTCTTCTTCTCCAGAACCGCACTGCTCTGATGCTTGAAATTTGGTTTATAGCATTGCCTAACAGTCCTTTACCAATTTTGTTCAAATGATGGCCCCAGGGTCCAATATGGCCCCGGGGCAGGGAGTCCAAGGTTTGAACCATAGAAATGCAAAGAAAATATTCAAAAATCTTCTTCTTCAGAACTGCAAGGCTTAGATGCTTGAAATTTGGTATTTAGCATTGCCTGGTAGTCCTTTACCAAGTTTGTTCAAATGGTTGCCCACGGGTCCAAAATGGCCCCATGGCAGGGAGTTCAAGGTTTGAATCATAGAAATACATAGAAAAATATTCAAAAGTCTTCTTCTTCAGAACGATTTGGCTCAGATGCTTGAAATTTGGTATGTAGCATTGCCTAGTGTCCTCTACCAAGTTTGTTCAGATGATGACCCCAGGGTCCAAAATGGCCCTGACCCAGGGGTCCTGGGTTTGAACCTTAGAAATACATAGAAAAACATTTAAAAATCTTCTTCTTCAGAATCATTTGGCTCAGATGCTTGAAATTTGGTATGATGCATTACCTGGTGGACTCCTACAAAGTTCGTTCAAATGGTGCCCCTCGGATCCAAAATGGCCCTGGGGCAGGGAGTCTTGGGTTCGAAATTAAAATGTACTTAAAAATCTTCTTCTCCAGAACCCCTTAGTGCAGATGCTTGAAATTTGGTAGGATCCATTGCCTAGTGGTCCTATACCAAGTTTGTTCAAATGATGGCGCCAGGGTCAAAAATGGCCCCCCTCCAGGGGGCCCTGGGTTTGAACCATAGAAATACATTGAAAAATATTCAAAAGTCTTCTTCTTCAGAATCACTTGGCTCAGACCCTTGAAATTAAGTATGTAGCATTGCCTAGTGGTATTTTACCAAGATTAGTCAAATGATGGCCCCCTGGTTCAAAATGGCCCCCAGGCGGTCCTGGGTTTGAACCATAGCAATACATAGAAAAATATTCAAAAATCTTCTTGTTCAGAACCATTTGGAAATGGTTGCAAACTATCAAGTTTGTTCAAATGATGACCCTAGTTTGACCTTTGACCTTTTTGCTCAGGTGAGCGAATCAGGGCCTCTTGGCCCTCTTGTTTATGTTGCTATAAGTCAGAGTAAATGTTAAGAAAGTTCTACATGCTTCAGATGTAAAGATCTATATGCGTCTTGTTGAGTTCTTATGTTTATTAAACAGCAAGCTTTGCCATCTTAGTACTAGTGATAAGTTAAATGTTCTCTGGCATCTAAAAATTAAGCCTTTAGAAACGGTTTTCTCAATGAAAAACATGTCCCTGATAGATTACAAACATATAATGTAATGTTACTGTTACATTGCCTTTTAAGTACAGTACAACTCCATTTAATCATATTTTAAAGACATATACCATTGGTGTTTCTTCACGATTTGATGTATATCTGTTAACATGAGGCGTTAAATATTACACTGAAGGTCTACATCATCTACAGTTAGCAATTATCGTCAATTTAGGAAAAATTCCTAAGAAAAAAGTTGCATTTCTTCAGCTGGCAATGCCACTGCTTAATGCTATGTAGCTAATTCAAAATATACAAGAAGTGTTTTTCAAAGATGGGCATGATTTAATCAGAAGAGACAGAGTGTCTGCTTTAAAAACAACACATTCTAAATTCATTCCAGCAGTTTATTTAGATCGTGGTTGCTTATTTTATTATTTAATTTCAATTATATTCATTTTAGTTATAGTGATATACGTTACAGGTCTTGCGTGAACGATAACTTATCTTTTTGAAAAATGTCAGTTTGTTTTATATATCAAGATATTTAAAAAAAACATTTTTATAAATTTAATTGTTCTCTTCATTTCATATGTAACAGCTGGCTGCTGTAAAGGCTAATGTTACCCACCCACTACGTTGATCAGGTTCTTGATAAAACACAGAAATATACAATTTTTGAGCTTCAAAGAGCCTGCCCTTGATGACTATGATAAAGGCATAAAATTAGAAGCAATGCCTACAGCATCCATGACCCTGTTTTGTTATTCCTTGGGTAAATTACAGTTATGTAACGTAATGTTACTGTCTGGGTGCCTTCGTGATAAACACCAATGTTATTATAGTAGAGTGACTGTAAGAATAGCGCTTTTCATGCTTACACGTACCTTTTTAGGAAAAAAACTACGTTAGCTTTTGGGATACCCTGATGTCCGTCGTCCGTCGTACGTCCGGACGTCCGTCCGTCCGGACGTCCGGACGTCCGTCCGTCAACTTTTGCTTGTGTACACTCTAGCGGCCACAGTTTTGATCCAATCTTTATGAAACTTTGTCAGAATGTTAGTCTTCATAAAATCTAGGCCAAGTTCGAAACTGGGTCATGTCGGGTCAAAAACTAGGTCACTAGGTCAAATCTTAGGAAAACCTTGTGTACGTTCTAGAAGGCACAGTTTTGCTCCAAACTTCATGAAACTTTGTCAGAATGTTTATCCTCATAATATCTAGGACAAGTTCGAAACTGGGTCATGTTGGGTCAAAAACTAGGTCACTAGGTCAAATCATAGAAAAACCTTGTGTACGCTTTAGAGGACACAGTTTTGATCCAATCTTTATGAAACTTTGTCAGAATGTTTATCTGCATAAACTCTAAGCCAAGTTTGAAAGTAGGTCATGTCTGGTCAAAAACTAGGTCACTAGGTCAAAACTTAGGAAAACCTTGTGTACGCTCTAGAAGGCACAGTTTTGATTCAAAGCTCATGAAACTTTGTCAGAATGATTATCCTCATAATATCAAGTACAAGTTTGAAACTGGGTCATGTCGGGTCATAAACTAGGTCACTAGGTCAAATATTAGAAAAACCTTGTGTACGCTCTAGAGGACACAGTTTTGTTCCAACTTTATGAAACTTTGTCAGAATGTTTATCTCCATAAACTCTAGGCCAAGTTTGAAAGTAGGTCATGTTGGTCAGGGTGAGCTTTTGGTATACCCTGATGTCCGTCGTACATCCGTATGTCTGGACGTCAGTCAACTTTTGCTTGTGTACACTCTTGCGGCCACAGTTTTGATCCAATCTTTATAAAACTTTGTCTGAATGTTAGTCTTTATAAAATCTAGGCGCAGTTCGAAACTCTGTCATGTCGGGTCAGAAAGTAGGTCACAAGGTCAAATATAAGAAAAACATTGTGTACGCTCTAGAGGTCATAGTTTTGACCCAAACTTCATGAAACTTTGTCAGAATGTTTATCCTCACAATTTCTAGGACATGTTTTAAACTGGGTCATGTCGGGTCAAAAACCAGGTCACTAGGTCAAATCTTAGAAAAACCTTGCGTAAGCTCTAGAGGACACAGTTTTGATCCAATCTTATTGAACCTTTGTCAGAATGTTTATCGTCACAATATCTAGGCCATGTTTGAAAGTAGGTCATTTCGGGTTAAAAAATAGGTCACTAGGTCTAATATAAGAACGACCTTGTGTACGCTCTAGAGGGCACAGTTTTGATCCAATCTTCATGATATTTTGTCAAATGTTTATCCTCACAATATCCAGGCCAAGTTTGAAACTGGGTCATTTTGGGTCAAAAACTAGGTCATAAGGTCAAATCATAGAAAAACTTTGTGTACACTCTAGAGGGCGCATTGTTGAGCCAATCTTTTTGGTACTATGTCAGAATGTTTATCTCCATAAAATCTAATGAGATTTTGAAACTGGGTCATGTCCGGTCAAGAATAAGTTCACAGGGTCAAATATAAGAAAGACCTTGTGAACGCTTTAGAGGGCACAGTTTTGATCCAATCTTTATGACACTTTGTCAGAATGTTTGTTCTCACAATATGTAGGCCAAGTTTGAAACTGGATAATATCGGGTCAGAAACTAGGTCACTAGGTCAAATATCAGAAAAACCTTGGGTACGCTCTAGAGGTCGCAGTTTTGATCCAAACATAATGAAACTGTCAGAATATTCATCCTTACAATATCTAGGCCAAGTTTGAAGCTTGGTGATGTCAGATCAAAACCAGGTCACTAGGTCAAATCTTAGAAAAACCTTGTGTACACTCTTGAGGGTACATTTTTTATTCAATCTTTTTTAAACTTTCTCAGAATGTATATCGTCACAATGTCTAGGCCAAGTGTGAAAGTAGGTCATGTCGGCCCAAAAACTAGGTCACTAGGTCAAATATAAGAACGACCTTGTGTATGCTCTAGAGGGCACAGTTTTGATCCAATCTTCGTGAAATTTTGTCAGAATGATTATCCTCAAAATATCTAGGCCAAGTTTGAAGCTGGGTCATGTCGGTTCCAAAACCAGGTCACAAGGTCAAATCTTAGAAAAACCTTGTGTACACTCTAGAGGGCACATTTTTGATCCAATCTTTTTGAAACTTTGTCAGAATGTATATTGTCACAAAATCTAGGCCAAATGTGAAAGTAGGTCATGTCAGATTAAGAACTAGGTCACTAGGTCAAATATACGAATGACCTTGTGTACACTCTAGAGGGCAGGTTGTGAAAAATCTTCATGAAACTTTGTCAAAATGTTCATCATCATAATATCTAAGTCAAGCTTGAAACTGGGTATGTCGGATCAAAAACTAGGTCACTAGGCCAACGTCTGGATGTCTGTCAATTTTTGCTTGTGTACACACTAGAGGGTACACTTTTGATGCAATCTTTATGAAACTTTGTCAGAATGTTTATCTCGAAAAAATTAATGCCAAGTTCGAAACTGGGTCATGTCAGATCAAAAACTAGGTCACTAAGTCAAATCTTAGAAAAACACTGTGTACGCACAAGAAGGCATAGTTTTGATGAAACTTATCAGAGTGTATATCTCTACAGAAACGAGGACTATTTCAAAAATGGGTCATGTTGGGCCAAAAAAAATAGGTCACTAGGTCGAATCTTAGATAAACCTTGTGTACACACTGGTGGGCACATTTTTCTTTCAATCTTCATGAAACTTTGTCCAAATGTTTATCTCCGTGCAATCTAGGTAAAGTTGAAACTAGGTCATGTTGAGTTTGAAAACTAGGTCACTAGGTCAAATCTTATAGGTTGTGTTCATTCTAGAGGGCACAGTGTTGATCCAATCTTTATGAAATTGTGTCAGAATATTTATATCCATGAAATCTAGCATAAGTTTGTAAATGGGTTATGTTGGGTCAAAAGCTAGGTCACTAGGTCACGTCATAGAAAAACCTTGTGAACTCTCTAGAGGGTACATTTTTCTATCCAATCTGCCTGACGTTTTGTCAGAATGTTTATCTCCATGAAATCTATGTAAAGCGTGGATCTTGGTCATGTTAGGTCAAAAACTAGGTCACTAGCACAAGTCTTAGCAAAACTTTGTGTACACTCCAGAGGCCACAGTTTTTATTCAGTCTTTATGAAACTTTGTCTGAATGTTTATCTTTAAAAAGTCCAGGCTTACTATGAAACCGGGCCATGTCCTACCAAAAACTGGTTACTAGGTCAAATGCACAGAATATAATCTGTGTGATACAAAGACATAAAGGTTAACTACTGGGAATCATTTGAATGGCAGACTGTCTGACAAGACCAATATTAATA
>OZ022506.1:71009235-71325438 GCA_963989385.1 Ctena decussata | reverse complement strand
ACGTATTAGATAAATATTTTTTAAACCTGTCACTAGGACGCTTCCATAATATGGCGATGTCTTCTATGGGCGATGGTGTGGGTTACTTTCAGTGCCGGGACGTCAAACTAATTAGGATAATTGTAAGGCAAGGTCCTACTGTGCCTGCTGTACGTGCGTGGCTGTTTGGATATTTTTTCTCTCGTCTATTTCAGTCTGTATCGAACCGTCTCCCAAGGGGAGGGAGAAAGAAAAGAGGTATGACACTGTCTCAAAGGCCCGTTAAAATAAGCTAGAAGTGGCAGTAAGCATGGCTTACAAAATACCCCCCGCCTTTAACAGTTAGCCATGTAACTTTGTCATCTAAGTTTTACATTTACACAGCATACATGTTATGACAACTACAAGTGCAAATCTATACTGAACGTCAAAAGAAACGCATACAATGTATACGCCCAATTTATTTAAAGGTATAGGTATATGCTCTTATTTAGACATTTTAAGTTACTTTGTTTATGATATTCCGACAGAATTAGCACCTTAACGCATCGATATTCAATAAACCTCAGAGACCAGAACGCTTGCTTTTGTGATGGGGTTAAACTTAGTCACCATACTTTCAGAAGCTGAATTTTAAATTCCATAAAATGTTCAGCTAATTATTTTCTCTAGACATAATGTCCACGGCAAGGGTAAGAATCAGCGAAAACATCAAAGCAGTCGAGCCTTGCTCGTTAGAGAAACAATCAGGTGAAAGTTGGCAGTAGAAACAGTAACACTGGCTTACCATTGGATTTCCATAGACCTTTTAACACCCTGTATTTCTTGAAAAGAACAGAAACCATTCATACGAAGAGGTTAAATGAATTAACAAGAGTAAAATAAAAAGCTCTGCAAAGAAATTTTTCGTAGCACTGCAGAACTTTTGATGTTATTGGAATTCCCAATTTGCTATTTGTTTAATTGCAAGGGAGATAATTTGACAATTGTTCAACTTCAAACTGCTGTCATGTTCCTAAGAAGAATACCATGGTAATAAAACTGACGTTTTTTTCATAACCACACATCAGGGTCGTGTTTTGGAAACAATTTGTTATACAGCCAAAGGAAAGGCAACTCTTACAACAACTTTGAATGTTTCACGATAAATTGAGATAACTCTTTAATCCAAGTTGAATTTTGCACGAAGATAAGTTTATATTGTTGGCAGACGTCAGTAGTATTTTTTGCTATATATGATTTAAAGCCATAAATCAGTTGACAGAAGAAACTGAACCTAGACTTGTATGCGTTTCTTTTGGCGTTCAGTATATATACCAATATGTGTTCACATACTTAATATCAGTCAAAAAGGTTTAGGAGAAGTAGCAACAACAAACTTTGTTTTTGAAGACTACAAACGGGCATAACAAAGCTGGGGAGCCTTTTTGAGAAAAACTGAACAATATGTGTCAACTCATTCCTTCTCCAGTATCTATGCACCAAATCTGAATAAAATGGAAGTGACAATGGCCGAAAAAAACCTTCAAGATAGGGCAAAACATATAAAGAAAGGGGCATTACTCATGCAAAAAGGGTCAAATTTTTAAATCAAAACCTTATTGCACATCTTCATACCATTATCCATTATGTGTTCACCTACTTAACTTTAAGAAAATCCGTCAAATGGTCTTGGAGTAGTAGCGATAATAAACTTTTCTTATGAAAACTATAAAGGGACATAACGCAGCAGGAAAACCTTTCCAGAAAAAAACTGAAAAATATGTATCAGCTCTTCTCTTATGCTGCATCTAGGAACAATTTGAATACAATTGATGCGAAAATGGCAAAAACCCTATAAAATATGGCAAAAATATCAAAAAGGGGCATACCTCAGGCAAAAAGGGGCAGCATTTAAAATCAAAGCCCTAATGCACATTGTCATACCAATATGTGTTCACACATTTAATTTCAAGAAAATCCATCAGACTATCTAGGAGGAGTTGCGATAACAAAATTTTTCTACAAACTTTTTCTACAAAAAAAAATACAAAGGGACATAACCCCACAATAACAACCTTCAAGGAAACACTGAAAAAAGCGTATCAACTATTTTCTTATGCTGCATCCATGGACAAAATGTCAAACAAATCGGAACAAAAATGGCAAAAACCCTATAAAATAGAGCAAAAAATATCTTAAAAGGGCATAATTCAGGACAAAGGGTTCAGAATCTAGGAGGAGTTGCGATACGAAAAATACAAAGGGGCATAACTCAGCAGGAAAACACTTCCGGGCAAAACTGGGAAACACGTGTCAAATATTTTCTTATGATGCATCTATGAACCAAATCTGAATAACATCAATGCAAAACCGACTGTAACCCCCCCGCCCCCGCCCCCAAATTTAGGGCCAAAAATATCAAATAGGGGCATAACTCAGAAAAGAGGGATCAGATTTCAAAATGGAAACCCATCTTTATACCAGTATGTGTTCACATAGTTAATTTCAAGAAAATCGGTCATGCGGTCTAGGAGGAGTTGCGATAACAAATTTTTTGTTACGAAAAATATAAATGGGGATTCCCTTACCCAGAATTTAACCTAAGCATACGATGGTGCAGAAGACCCATAAACATCATCTAACTCGCCGTGTATTCTCTGTCTTGTTTTACCTTTTAAATACAAGTACCAAATTACAGCACGGTACTCAACTTTAGATGAAAAGCATGCCTTTGCATCACAAGCCATGTTTGACATTCAATATCTTATTAAAGAATGACTCGATACGTGTGCAATTTTGCCTCCATGTATAAAACATGTATTGAAGCAAGGCATGAAATTTGTGACCGTCACGGTTAATCGGAAATGGGATGGGCTGGTTACTTATTAACTCGCCCTCGTATTTTTTGTTTTCATTTCACATATCGGATACATACTAGCAGGGTAAACTGTGTTTACTCAGGTTCAAATAGTTAAAATGCGAACATTCTTAAAAGAGTGTAGAAAAGTGAAGAAAATTAAAGGTTGACTTACTCTATTCAGGTGACTCTTTGAAATGTATTAGTCAGTGCAAAAAAAACCAATTAATTTAACGTGCATAGCTTATGACGTAACTTCCATTTCGCGTTTCGTGACGGTCAACGTCGCAGCTCCACAAGGCTCAAATGTCAGACATTGTCACATATATGCCTTTGCGCTTATTTAAGTGGCGTGCCCGTAAAAAACTCAGAGGCTAGATCATGATTAAAGATCATGACCATGAAGATGTTAAGGTTTAAGTTTATTTTAGCATTTGAGCAATACATTGCCTATCTCAATACTTATTTTTTTTTCTATTTTTCTGGCCTCTCAGCAAAAATTACAATTCCCTCACAGTGAGATATAAAACATTTTAGGTTTTTTTTATTTCACAAGAGCCGCCATCTGACAAAAGTAATACAATTGCGTCTTCACCGAGCGGAGACCCATATCAAACTGGCGATCCGCCAAGTCTAGTTAGTGACTTAGCAGTGTTCTTGGTAGCATAAGGTCTACGCTTTTGTCCTGCGGACCGCAAAGATTCTGATCAGACTGGGCCAATGTGCATCCTGGTCTGAGTCTTCCATTGGCACACATGCCACTTGTCACTTGATGCGCATATAGTCGCCCGATTTGGGTTTTGTAATCAGATTATATTATCTAAATAGGAGATTCCAGGAATTCACGCAACGAGGAATAATGAAGATTAGCGATGGGTCAAAATATAAATCAAACCCTTTTCTTGTCAAAATAAATTGTGCTTTGAGATAAAATCATTGCATGCTTTGCGTTTATATAATAATTATTTTATAAATCTAAAAACGATAAAAGGCCTAGTTAAAAGAATTGTATTGCACATCTGTTGCGCTAGCCAATAAGATCTGAAAAAATATGTCAGCAATTATGTTTAAAATTTTACGAACACATATCACTAAGATTAGGTTCGTTAAAGATGTACCATGTTTGGCACGACATTTATTTAATTTTGGAAAATTTGAATGAGTAGGTTTACAGGACACTACGACTGGCGGTGAGGATGAACTTCAATATCCGTGTAAAAGCGTACTCATTTGACTTCTCCACAGATGTCTCGCCATCTTCTGCTTCCGCGAGAATCGACTTACTGTATATACACCTTAACCCATACTTAGGCAATAAAATAGTCAGTCAAAATAATGTGTGTACGACCTGAACTCGCAAGATAAGCCGAATGCGTGTCCGACTAGTATTCAAGAGGTTACAGGTTCGATGATCGGTCCTTGCCACATAAAGATTTAGGTATGAAATACCTCTACGGCCATTCTACACCTACCGCCGATTCAAGGAGGGGCATTTAGTACTGGTTAACTGCTTCGAATGTTTTCTTAAGAACATTGTAGATAGGCTGACTGACGATAGCGCATATATGCCTCAAGTGCACGGCTACCGATGATATACGTGTATATCATCGGCATTAAAGTTTGTTGATGTTCTTACATGTAATTTCAGGCAGCTTCGTGGCAGCGTACTAAAGGACTTGTGTGTTACCCTGATCGATTTGATTGATTTGATGCTTAACGTCCATGGTAAAAAACTATGGTCATGTCGGGACGGTCAGTTAACCTAACCACACTTTTCCTGGGTAGGCTTAGACCTCCTAAGCGGTCAACCAGTACTAAGTGCACATACTTTCGCCAGTAACTGACAACTGCCCTTCTTGAATCAGCGGAAGGAGAAACGAAAGTATGCGGCCAGACCGGGTTTCTAACCCAGGACCTCTGACTTATGAGTCAGGTGCCCTACCGATTGCGCTACGCGGCCCGGCTTACCCTGATAGATATGCTATGCCCTGAGGTATCTTGCTGATGCGTTTAGAAGATCCTATGTAGCAACTGAAGACAATAAAATCCTATAGAGTATTTACTTGCCTGTAACCGTGAGATCACTGTATTCAGTAATCGTGAGATCACTGTATTTATTAAGTATACAGTTTGGTGCGACTGGTTTCCTGTTATCAGTAGAACTGACAGCTGGCAAGACAGAAGACAGAATGTACGATCATGAGCGATTTTTGGGTAAATAATTTATTGAACTCAGGCACTCTAAACACACAAAGCCTTACAAAGTGGCCACGTGGAAACTGACAGTGAAATGTGTCATATAGTGACTATTCCCATTTAAGACTTTTCGTTTTGTCGAATAAGGCCATAGGCAGTACTTGGACACGTCCAGACCGCTGTCATTATTCATTTGATATTGCTTGTATTGTTAATCGTGTTCGATAGAAGCTACATTATTTGCGCAAATAGTTTAATAATCAATATACAAGTAGATATAGTCAGTTAACAATTAAACAACGGCATTTCATTGATTATTTTCAACAAATTTGATTGAATAATTTCTACTCCAATCAAGTCGTTGGGTCAACTCCGGGGATTACCCATATTAAATGCATTGCGCAAAAAAAAAAAAAAAAAAAAAAAAAAAACATTATGAGGAACGTTCCAATAGTTTTGTCTTGCCAGACAAATCTGACTGTAACTACAAAATATGTCCGTCAACGAATGGCTTTATCTTTAAATTAAATGAGCCGCAACACGATAAAACCAACAGTGGTTGTGCGCACAGCGCAGGCTCAGATAAGCCTTTGAATCCGCCCAGTCTGACTACACACTTTGCTAAGCGCTTCAAGGGGAGATAATGGCCTAAGCTACCTCCATGCTGACAACGAAGAAGCGGGTGCCCAGGCTGATCTGAGTCTACAGTGGGCGCACTACTTTGTTGGTTTTTTCGTGTCGCGGCTCAAATGCAAAATGGTACTTTCTGTCAAAACATGCTTCTGTGAAACTAAGGACATCATGCAAGAAATGACTTGCAGATTCGATTTAATCGAACCAGTAAATATCAAAAGTTCAGTCTCAATACCCAGCAGATATCTTTTGGTAAGTGTATATTTGCAACCACCGAGAATCAGTTAATCAATTCTAAGGACCACACCATACATGTTTAAGTACGGGGATACCTTCAGTGTGAACAGACGGCACTTTACCATGTGCTTTGAAGATATATAGCTTAGTCCATTGGAAACAGTATCGGTGTCGTTAGAACACATAATCATCAACTTTTGAGATATTACTCTTCTGAGTTTTTTGCCAGATCTATCTTTAAATAATCAACTAAATGATTTGCACATTATGACTATAAACGTCGAAATAATATCTCTACAGGCCATATTATATTATTTATTTCTTATATTCGGCAGTAAATAAAGTTTCTATGTCTATGTTTCTATGTCAAGCAGCTATTCATTTTAAGTGGAATCCGCCTCAGTCTGCTTTTTTTCATTTTTATATTGCCTGGTGTATATCTTCCTAACAATATTTATAAGTGGGTTTGGAAGTAGGTATTGGATATAACATAAATGCAATGCTGCAGTTTTCGTGTTTAATGGTTGTCCCAATCACGATTTAATGACTTTGCTGCCCTCTGTAATTGCACGCCGGTTGGCCGCGCATCAGGTTCAATGATGGGCCCGGCATAAAGCAATTAAATTTAGTTGGTTGGGGCCGGAGCTTGCCTTGACTGTTGCTTAGAGTTTCAACTGGTGGTCTGCTTTTGCTCCGTTTTTGCAGTGGTGTTGTTGGACACCCCAGGAATCTCCAGGTGTCGCAATACGTTGTTTGTGTTGAGTCCTCATCCTTGATTCATCATAGATCTTATCCGGGATTTGTGATGATTCAATGGTGGGTTACGAAACATTCGTGCTGACAAAACCGCTAACTAAATGTTTCGAACAATCGCGGAAGCGGATCCAGTAAATCAAGTATAAGCCTCCCTCCCCACCTCCTCCACCACCACCCTCTAATCTTTATTGACAGTTTCAAGGCGGTACTCCGAATGTTGCTTTTCAATGTTACATGTTGTTATGTCTGCGCGTCTATTGTCTTGAGCAGTTAAAAAGCTGCCCATTTTGCTTGTTGGTCTGTTTTGTTTTGTATTTTAAAAATAAAAAATAGGCCCAAATGGATATTGCTGTTGTTATTAATTAGGGTACCTGTATGACCCATCATATTCTAAAAGGCTTGTTCATCCAGTTTACTGTGCGTGTCTTTCGTGAACGGTCGTAAATTTGTGTGTTTGTGTGTTTCTTTTTTTCCCTTTTGAGTTTTAGGGCGGGATGAGGGATTTGATTTTATTAAGTCCTGAACATTGCCCATATTTGTACTTTGTCGTTATATGGTCAACAAACATTTGTTTTCAATCGGTAAAGAAACAAAGACTTTATATTCAAACTTGATTTTGAGAAATTTGCAATCAATTTGGCAAGGAAGGTTTTTCATGATCATAAACTTCCATTTAAAACAAACGTTTTGACATGGATCACAAGCACTCATCTCTGGTTTGCAGTCAGAATTTCCTGATCAATTTAAGAAAATTATCATACGATTTAAACGCATTGGCTATAACATAGATGTAATGCGACAGTCTGCATGCTTAGTGGTTAACCCAATCACGGTTGACAACTTTGCTGTCCTCTTTAATTGCACACCGGTGGGTCGGGGTTCAGACTCTATGATAGCCGGATGTTTGTCTGTTTCTTAGCCCACCGGGGTTCAAGTGGTGGTCTTCTTTTGCTCCAGTGTTCCAGTGGTGTTGCTGACGCCCCAGGGATCTCCAGGTGTTTCAACACGTTTCGGCTGTCGAGTCCTCATCCTTGCTTCATCACGGTCTTTTCTTGATTATGATTGTTGACCGTGATGACTCTCTGATGAGTTAGGGGACCTCCATACGAACCGAACTACCAACTAATTGTGTGCACCGCGGCGGAGGGTGAGGGTGAAGGTTTGGGTCCAGTAAAACCGGTTTAAACCCCCAGTAGTTATTACTGACCATCCCAAGGCGGTACTTTCGTTGCGGTTGCATTTGTTTTATGTTCGGTGCTGTTTAATTTATTGTGTTCTCATTTTAACACTTCTATAATAAAACTAGAAAATAGGTAAAATAATTGTTAAATGTTTTTCGTATAATTTGCTTAGTCTGTTGTAACCCTTCTGTTGGTCTAAATTATTTACTTCAATAAAGATAGCTGAGTTGCCACCTATTTGGGAAAGAGCTGCTGACTCGACTTATCACTTGTAATTTATTGTTTGTTAGGATGTCTTTGTCAATCTTTCCCTTTGATGTTGGGGATAGGGTTTGGGATCTGATTGAGTCAGTTCCTGAAGTGTAGTTACTCTTAAAATTTATATTCCTTGAGAGTTTTCTGCAGAATACTTCCTATAACAAATATGTTTGTGAACCAAATTTCAAATATTAGTTGCACATTTTACGACAAACCCGTACCTAATATGGTTGAGAAAATATTTAGTTTTCTTCATAAACTCGTACAGGCATAAATATGAAGCATATATTTTTGTTGTTGTTTTTGGCAAATAAGTGTTCCCCAGCATGAAGCCACATTTTTATACTACAGCCGGAGAGTTTTATCGTGGGTCTCAATTTTGCTGCATTATTTACTAAACGTCCCTCAAAACAGTGTTTTACTTGTAATTGATAGTTCCAAGCCACACCCAGATGCCATTCAAAAGATAACTGGCCAATACAACGACAACTTAGCACTATACATAGTCCCATTGTCCCACAATAAGTCCGTGATTTACCCCTACAGTTAATAGAAGGATGCATACCTGTTTAAATAGGCGTGGTTTTCGAAATGGTGAATTTGACGAAGTCTCTATTTTAAAGTATTAAAACAAACACTACATTTGGAAATTGTCATTTAGCCGCATATAGTTAAAAGTGATTAGAGAACTGTAGGCCTTTTCTGATGGACTTTCAGCTATTGGAAGGTAAGTGTATTTACAAGGTTTACCTAAAATATTGTAAGGGCAACATACTTCCTAAGAAAATAATAATGATAAATAAAAAAACTTTTACGCTAGTTAATTAAAAAGATGTCCATATCAGACGCAACAAGCCAAAAAGCGTTAATCGGATTTTGGTTTTGGGTCGTTAAATTTACAACCAGAGGTTTTTAAAACCATGTTAGAAAACCACAGATCTATGAAAGTAATTTTCACACAAAGGTTTGAGTGAAAATCCGTGAGTTTACTTTACAAACAAAAGTTTGTAGACTTATGGTGCACATGGCATACATGGTTTTGTATTAACGTAGGTTTGAAAGTTCAATAATGAGTTTTTAAATGCCAAATCATGAAATCTTTGATAGTGTTTAAAATAAAACATGTTAAGAACAATGGGTGAGTGAGTGAGCTCGGGTTAAACGTCCCACCAACAAAGAGGTCATCTGGAGACGGAACCTCGGTTTAAAGTCTCATCCGAAAGACCGGAGAAGCGTGGGATCGAACTTGCGACCCCTGGATTGGTAGTCCGGAATGTTATCCACTACACTACAGCCGCTCCTGATAAAACCAATAAACCTATGATAAGGTTTTTAAATATAAGTTAAAAGTTCAAACATAGGTGTTTAATTTTACATTCCTATGTTTGTAGACTTCTCTGCTCTTAAATGAACACTTGTAAGATTTTAATTTGACTTCACTGCAGCTGGTGCTGTGCCTTATAGCGGCCGTTAAACGCCCCCCCCCCCCTCATAAATCATCCATAGTGCAGATTCTATTTTATTTTCATCCTTTAAGATCAGAAGTTTTATTCTGAGAAATCAGATATTCTGTGTGTTTAGACCCGTATTCTAAATCCTTGTTTCATGCATACGGATCCATTTTTGATACTGATCATTTTTTTAATCGACTGCATTATTAAAATTAGAATATTGCAGTATTTTCATTCTCTTGCTTTCAACACCAGATCATGCCAGGGTCACTGATGAGGCTTAACTAGCGGAAACTTCGAAGAATGGCCCATGTTCCTACTTACGAATGTGTTCTCTCTTCTCTTGAAGAATTCAATTATCATTGTGCATAGTCCGGAAAAAAAATTCGGACATTTTTGTCAAAACTCCCCATTACATCCAACACCCGTTTAAGCATCGTAAGAAGAAGAGAGGTTAAAACGACCTCTTCTTGCTAACACCCGCTCTTTATATTTTCAAGAAATGCCGATGAATGACACTTCGATTTTATGCCACAGAAAATGTCTAGACAAAGTGATACTATCATATCTCGCCGATGTAAGATTCGCTTCTAGAAGGGCCGGTTTATTTTGCAAAGTAAAAAACATTCACAAATCGATCGCACTGGCTTTGGTCTCACAAGGTTCAGATGCACTTGCTTCGTTTTACAGCTGAACATCGGTACAGAGGAAATTCTATTCACTATGTAGCTTATGGTGTAAGTTATGACCAAAATTATGGAAAATCCGGTCAATAACGCGCGGCTGCGGAATTCGGCCTTCGCCTACCACATGTCAAATGATTGAGAAAAGCTAATTTTGAATTTCTATACACGAGAACGCACAAAAAATCAGAAATGTAATTCTTTGGACAAGGATAAACCAGCAAATAACATTTATTCCTGTTGTAGCAGACTTATTCTGAGAAATTAATTCAATCGAAGGAGGTTGTTGCCTCTCAAATGCGTGTTTGTCACAATCACGCTGTTTACGTGAGGATATCAGGTCGGGACAAAACAAATTAAATACGCCTTGAGCGCCCATCGAAGATTCGGATCTATTCGTCAAGCTTGTCTAGATATTTGGCTGTCGACAGGAAACCTTTGACCTTGAGCTTTACAGACTGGTCATACAAAGCGGATACCCAGGCTGATGTTTTCACTGCATGAACACATAGGTGATTTTGTTCGTTTGCCATGCCATTGACACCTGCCTGCTGCTTTATAAAGGCCACAGTTTTTTATCTTCAGGTTGATCCGGTTTGCAGAAAACTAAACTTTCTTTTTTGTTTTGTCTGTAGTTTGTTGCATATTGTTTGTGATGTTAAGGCTAGCCCGGTGACCGACTATGAGAAATCATGGCTGTTCACATGGCTGCAGCTGATATTATCTTTGGTGGTGACTAATTTTATATTGTCTTTTTCCCACATGGTGTGTTCGGTGGGGTATGTGATGGAATTGTGTCAGTTAAAGGAAAATTTTCCTATTCACCTTTTACATTTAAACTGTGGTCGAGCAAGAATGAACAGGCTCATATGCGCAATCGTGAAAAAGGGGCTTTTAAAGTTTAATAGAATGCTGAATATTATATTAAACGTCTTTCATGTTAGCAAATTATGTCCGGTTAAAATTCAATTGCCAGGGATGAACAGAAACATGTTCCTGATGATCTGTATTTCTACGTTTTTAAAGGAAATTTCTATACACATTGTCTTTTATAATATTGGCTCTGATTTTTTTAACAGATGTGCACCGACCTGAACGACGTGTTAAGTTGTAATATACTGGAAACTTTTGTTAATGTGGGTGGCGGGTATAAACCTTGAAACCGTCAACCGTGAAATATTTCGTTTGTTGACAGAGGATATTAGGACTAACTCTTTTGAATTTATTTCATAGGGGGTCGGACTACTGCCCTTTGATGATACAGGCTGCCGATGAATATTTTGCCTTAAAGTGAAGCAGTGTACCCCTCCCCTGACCTGAGGAAGCTTGTTTGTCAATGATTTAGGCCTGCGATAGCAGACCCCTAGTCTCTGCCATCGTAGGAAGACAAGATTAAAATAAAAAAAGATAATAAAAAGTCTGTTTTGGTTCTGTCTGTGTTCCGAGCACGCCTGCCGTTGTTCTTTCTCTGGGTACTCCAATTCTTCTTCCAAATTAAATACAGAGTCCGACAGTTACCCTGGCACAAAAATTAGTTACCGGCGTGTGGTTGGAAACTCAACATAGAACCCCATAAGTTTGAGGGAGTTTTTGACCGTATATCGGTCTCGGGATGTTTGTGTCCATTCTGGATAATAATTAACTACTCTTGCAATATGGTATGTAGAAGATGAGCCTCTATAGGCTGGAATGCCTGAGATTCAAGATTCAAGATCTTGGGGGTTTGATCTGTGCTGCTGGTCTTTAATTTTTTTATTTTTTTTTTCATTTCTTCTTCTTTTTCTTTTCTACTTGAAATATGTCGCAGTTTTCTCAGCAATGACGATAGAAAAAAAATTACTATGCTTGTACAGACAGAAAGTCAGGTGCGGTAGCAACCAACCAACGAGTTGGTTGTTTTACGATTTAACGTATTTCTGTTCTATTCTTTTCTGTTTCATACCACTAAGGCTGCGAATTTTTATGTCACAGAACTTCCGGTCGGAGTTGTTTCTTAGAAGAAACTGACTGAGCCGCTGGCTTTTGTATTGCACATAAAAAGAATCTCTACCAAAAATAAGATGTATTCGTCAAATTTTTTTAGTTTTCTTTTTTTTTCTTTTTGCTTGTCCTTTGAAAAAACTTTGTTTACTATTTTCCTGTTTTCATTATAGAAATTGACCTTTTGGTACGTACATTATTTCAACCAAATTCACAATGTTGCTAGACTCGCATGCTGGTAAAATAAAAATAGAAAATAAATTCTTGCACTTGCCCATGGCAACTTGTGAATGTCTTCTATAAAACTTCTTTAATGGCGAATAGTATTTGAAACCGATAGATCCTAATGAATGCATTAAAACCAGAAAGGTCATACTTAAAAAATATTTTGTTTGCCTTCTCCCTCCCCCTACCCAGTCTTAAACGTTTGGGTGAGTCGTTAGGTCATTTTTAGACGAAGTCTCTTATTTTCATATTATTATGTGAAATATTGAGGTTGTAAATATCTATGGAAAATATATTTGTCATAATTTCAGAATCTTACTTTCAATTAATTCCTTGACAATCCTGCAAAGTTATAGCATATTTAACAAATGTTGGTAGTTATCGAATATGAGGTTTAAATATGACGATAGAAAAAGACTAAAGCTAACATTGAAACAAAAGAAAAATAATCAGTATATTTTTTTCGGTTCCCAATATGAATGTATGTTATGATCAGGGCTCCGTATCTTTCTCTTGATTGTGTGATCGCCTTTGAATTTAAAGCTACATTAGATATTTATTTTATAAGTAATCAGTAGTTTTTAATTCTGTGCATGATGTTGATTCTGTAGAGATTTGTCGTTATAGTTGCTTATAAAGGTGATGAATTTCAATGCTTTTAAATAACGATAGATTCATAAGATTGACAGTAATAATCGTTTCTTGTGCTCAGTGCAGCTTTATAATTTGATTTTTTTAATCTTTAACTGAAAAGAAACTGCCCTTTTCATATAAGTATGAAAGTGCGTAACTAAAACTCACATTTTGTGCTACTTTATAGGCTTATTGCTTGTATGAGATGTTTGCCACATGTATATTTCAATATATCTTCTTGAAAATCTGTTGACCAGTGAATCCGCGGTAGAAGTTTAAAAAGATATACAGTGATACTTTGCAATATCGGAATTTTATATATATATATATATATATATATATATACGTTTTCATGATTATTTTGTTTTTTCTTGATTTAACGTTTTCATGATTATTTTGTTTTTTCTTGATTTACCTGTAGAAATGTTGAAATTTTGATTTTTTTCTTGTACCTGTAAACTCTGAAGAAGGCGAAAGCCGAAAGCGCTCAGTAAATATTGTTTTGCACTGTTGATGATTTAATCCTACCATATACTTATTTCAATCATTTTGAATCCATTTGTTGGATCCAGTGCTACCGGGAAGATTTTTGTTTGATGTTTGTCTCATTTCTCCCTATATATATATATATATATATATATATATATATATATATATATATATATATATATATATATATATATATATATATATATATATCTGTTATTTAGGATAGTCACTGTTATACCAATATTTAGGGTAATTTTGGTAAACTTTATTTATGAGTACATTTAGGACATTCGAGATTCTAACCCGTTTTATGTCTCATTTTTCTCAGAAACTGACACTTATTAATAAATCCCAGTATTAAGAGTAATCATCGCAAAATTTGCTTAAACGTACAGTTAAAGTCACGACCAACACACACACACACACACACACACACACACACACACACACACACACTAGAAAACTCAAAAACGTTACCCTTACAAGAGGTAATTATATTTTGCTCTTTGGTGTCAGTATTTGTTATCCTGTTCAACTGATAATTTCATTGATTCATTGGCTTAATGCAACACATTAATAGGTACAAAAATAAAGCACGTTTTTTTCACGAGTTACCGCCTCTGAGAATACTTTAACTATTATTTTATAAAGGGAAGAATGAGCCAAAATTAGTGTTTGTACAACAACTGAAAAAGTTTATATCCGATTGGGATTAAAGTTATTCAATAAAAATATTACAATAAATACACAGTTGGATTTATCATTGAGTGCCTGCGCTTATTCAGTCAAATTTAAAGAGTAACTACACTTCAGGAACTGACTGAATCAGATCCCAAACCCTATCCCCAACATCAAAGGGAAAGGTTGACAAACACATTTCAACAAACAATAAATTATAAGTGATAAGCCGAGTCAGCAGCTCTTTCCCAAATAGGTGGCAACTCAGCTATCTTTACTGAACTAAATAATTTAGATCAACAGAAGGGTTACAACAGACTAAGCAAATTATACGAAAAACATTTAACAACTATTTTTACCTATTTTCGATTTTTATTATAAAATAGTTAAAATGAGAACACAACAAATTAAACAGCACCGAACATAAACCAAATGCCACCGCAATGAAAGTACCGTTTTGGGACGGTCAGTAATAACTACTAGGGGGTTTAAACCGGTTTTACAGGACCCTAACCTTCACCCTCACCTCCGCCGCGGTGCTCAAAATTAGTTGGTAGTTCGGTTCGAATGGAGGTCCCCTAATACATCAGAGAGTCATCACGGGCAACAATTAAAATCAAGAAAAGACCGTGATGAAGCAAGGATGAGGACTCGACAGCCAAAATGTGTTGAGACACCTGGAGATCCCTAAGGCGTCAGCAACACCACTGCAATACTGGAGCAAAAGAAGACCACCAGTTGAACCCCGGTGGGCCAAGAAACAGACAACCATCCGGCCCCAACCAACTAATATATAGCTTTATGTAGGGGCTATCATAAAGTCTGAAACCCGACCCACCGGCGTGCAATTAAAGAGGACAGCAAAGTTGTCAACCGTGATTGGGTTAACCACTAAGCATGCAGACTGTCGTATTACATCTATGTTATAACCAATGCGTTTAAATCGCATGATAATTTTCTTAAATTGATCAGGAAATTCTGTTTTCCCTAGGATTCTGCGTAATTTATATACCAAGTCACCATAAAATTCAGGTTCCGATAGGCCTTGTTGCAAAAGTAACCTTAACCCTGTATTAGATTAAGAAACCAATTCAAAGTGTCTACGATAAAATTTAGAAAAAGCTTTCCAAAGTTTATGATACCGTTACCCCTGCTGTCAAATCTTGGCAGTCAAACGTTTATTACGAGCATTCAAATCAGCCAAATGACTAGATACCCTAGCGAAGCGAATAAGATGAAAAATGTTAACACCATCAGAAGTGGTGCGGGGAATATCATCATCCAAAAACGGAAAATTAACAAATTGATGTCGAAAACAAAATCATCGCGTTTGTCATAAATTTTAGATGAAACAAATCCGTCTAAAATTGATAAATGTAAATCCAAAAAGGGGGCCTCCGTATCAAAAGTATTTGCTTAATTTAACTGCAATTCAGCAGGATAAATTTGGCTACCGATTCCTTCAAAATAAGGATTGTCAATATTTAAAAGGTCGTCCAAGTATCTAGACGTTGAGTTATATGCTTCACTGACATGAGCGAAAGAGACATTATAAAGTCTCTTTCATAGCAAAATAAAAACAGATCTGCTACAAGAGGAGCGCATTTAATTCCCATCGGAATTCCCACAATTCGTCTATGTGACTTAGTACCAAATATGATGAAAATTTTATCTAGAAGATATGCTAAAGCATCACAAACATTTTGACAAGACCGCATTTTAAACCTTTTTGGTCATCGGAATTAAAAAATACATTTTATCACTGCAAGCAAGATAAAGAGCACCCTCTCTCAGAAAAGTAGTCTCAATTAAATTTATTAGTTTCTTTTTTATTAGATTATGGGGCAAAGTTGAATAGAGTGTAGAAAAATCGTATGTAGACAAACTAGACGCGAGATATCCTCTAGACTTCAGTTTATCAAACACCTCAGTAAAATTTTTAATTGACCAAAACAAATTTTTGCCTGACCGTTCGTAAACTTTTTCACAGTACCTAATTACATGAATTTTGATAGCGGTAAGGCAGAAAATTAATAATTTGGAAAGTTCAGTAGTGGTACAAGCACTAAAATTAGCAATAAACCTGGCTTTATATGGTCGTTTATGAAGTTCAGGTAACCAGTGAGTTTATCATCCCTGAAATGCACAATTTATGTGGAAAAAAGAAAACATCAGATTTTATTTTTAATACTTTTTATTTCTGATAGCCAGTTTAAAAAAAAAATCATGTGGCAGCTCTTTGAATGAATAACCCCCTCTCCCCTCCCTTCTATAAAAGATTTCAACATATTGATTGTAACTGACAGGTGTAAGTGCTCTTTGTTAGAGACTTGAGATAATAGGGCTGGGAGAGGGGTTATTTTCAGGGATAAATCTCTCTTGTTTCTGTTTCACAGTAATTTTACTTACTAACTTGCTAATATGTGTTACGCATTTTATAAAGATGTATTGGTTGGTTGGTTTTCTCGCCTTCTTCAGACGAATTCGGGACAGTCATCCATAGGACAAGGGTTTTTAATGGTGCAGACTTGGAAGTGACCATGATATGGTGATGATGCCCTTCCGAGTTCGTCTGCCGAAGGAGTGAAAGCTAACCCAGCCTAGACTGAAGTATGATTTTAAGAAGTTAAGGGACCCAGATGTGGCATGCACTTTTCAAGCACCAATAGGTGGGAAGTTCGCACCACTCATTGGTCTGAGGGATGATGACATGAACACAGATACCGTGATTGCCACCTACAATACAGTAGTGGCTTATGCAGCCAGTGAGATACATGGGAAGAAACGTCACAGGAAAAAGCTTTGTGTCACCAGAGATGTTCTCGACCACTGTGGTGAGAGGAGAGATAAGAAGAAGATGCGGTATAAAGCAGAGGGAGCAAATGAATATCGGGATTCAGAAGGTAATGAAGAAAACTAGGGAGGACTGGACAGATATTCAGTACGAGGAGATCGAAACTTGCCTGATCGAAAACAACAGCACGAGAGCATACCAGTTGGTGAAAGAACTAACTTCAGACAATCAGGGTATGTCCATAACTGTCCAGGACAGACGCAAAAATGCCTTACAGAAGAACAAGAGTTTCTTAACAGTTGACAAAATATTGTCCAGAACTACACAACCTTGAGAGTTATAGTGACAATGAGGTTCTGGAATGCAATAATCCCCCAGAAGAAAATCTTCAACCGATCCTTCGTCGGAAAGTTGAGATATACCAGAAGAACTTGTTCAAGCTGGCGGAGAAACCATGATTGCTGTTTGAACAGAGATCTGAAACAGAATCTGGAGAACAGGAGAATGGCCTACCCCATGGACTCGGTCCTGAATATTACACTCCCTAAAAGGGGCAACACACAGCTCTGCCAGAACAACAGAACCATCAGCCTAATTAGTCATTCAAGCAAAGCCATGCTGAAAGTCATCTTGACTGGCTTAAACCCCAAGCCGACGAGATACTCGCTGAAGACCAGTCTGCGTTCAGAGCCAGAAGAAGCGCCACAGGCCAGATGTTCAAACTCGAGATTTTATATGAAAAGTATCTCCAACGTCAGCAAAATCAATACCATGTCTTCATTGATTTCCATAAAATATTTGACAGGGTATGGCATGCAGCTTTATGGGACTATGCGGGATTACAATATCAATGCAAATCCAGTTCGAATCACTTAGCAGCTCTACGACAAGGCTACAAGTGCAGTCTTGTTGAATGGCAGCACGGAAGAATGGTTCAGAACAACAGTGGGAGTAAGACAAGGATGTCTTCTGTCACCCACCCTCTTCAACATTTTTTCTCGAACAGATCACGTCTGATGCCCTGGAAGAACATGAAGGAATGGTAAGCACTGACGGCAGAAATATTACCAATCTGCGGTTAACTTTGCAGATGCCATAGACGCTCTAGCTGAGAAAAAGCAGGAACTAGAAGACCTAGTTAAAAGTCTCAACAAAACCTCACAATGTATTAGATGGAGATCTGTGCTTAGAAGAACAAACTGATGACAAACAGCGTCAATGGCATTCAGAGAGAAATCAAGGCAAAAGGGCAGAGGCCTGGTACCGTAACAAGCTTCAAATACCTTGGAGCAGTTGTCTGAGATGATGGTCATAAACAGAAGGTTCTCTCAAGGAACGGCCAAACCCCTTCAGCTCTTACAAAGCTGAAGCCAATTTTGACCGATAATATACTGAGGGACTTTAAAAACGCACCATTGTATATCATGTTATTTTACCCAGAGTTTGCAATATTGGGAACCTTTGAGCACTCGTACGAGTTACCATGGATGAGTTCTTTAAGTCCGCAAACGCTTACAGAGAGTGTGCAACCATGCATAAAATATCGAGAAAATGGAAATTTGGTTACTTTGTCGCGTAACATTTTTACCAATTCACATTTTGCCGAATTTTAATGTTTAAGCATCTGAATTAATACCACACACTGTAAAAACAATGAAAAAATGGCAAAGATCCTTGAAAAAGTGTTTTATCGATGCTCAAAAATTTGATTTTTTTTTTTAAAAATAGGGTGCAGTTTAAAAGTTGGAGATGCCCGACTTAAAAGCCGACCAATTGATTGTATACCTACCCAGGTCATGAGAGTATGTCTTAATGTACCAGTTCCAAGCAAATTTGAATAATTATTCAAATGTCCGTTACCTTCACTTCCGGTTTTTGTGCAAAAAGTTAGAATCTTTGCAAAATGACGTTGAAAAGAAAGAAATGAAACCGATAAAAAGAGAACACAAATCATGAACAATTAATATCCTCTGTTTTTATGTCATTGAAATCTGATCAGCAGTTACGAAATTGCAGCCAACTGAAAATCACGCTTCAATCATCACTGGATTAATGCGAATTTATCTCCCTTTAGGAATATTCTAAAGCCGAATTTTGCATTCATTTCAAAGCTTGTGTTCCCGATTTAAATTGGAATAAACCAAAATTACAATAGTTGATGGCTGTATGAAACGAATATTCATTTTTCTAGCATATCCAAAGCTACAAATAGTCTCTCAGTATAGTATATCTCTTGAATCAAAGCCGATACTTATGCGCTCCTTAGGCATTCCCATATTTCTGTATGCCGGCGAAGCCTTGACAGTAGAATTAGAGAAATAAACACAGGCTTTTGAGATGAGATGCTACCGAAGGTTAATGAACATTTTGTACAAGGACCATATAAACAAGGAGGAGGTCCGCAGAGAAATCCAAGCAGCCATTAGAGAATATGGTCCTGACTCCTGACGCTGGTCATGAAACGGAAACTGAGGCGGTTTGGACACGTCTCAAGGTCTACTGGTTTAGCAAAGACGATTATACAGGGCACAGTGAAAGGAAAAAGAAGAAGAGGTAGACAGAAGAAGAGGTGGGAAGACAATATCAAAGAGTGGACAGGAATGGACTTTGCAGCTCAACTAGGTCAACTGGAAACAGGACATGGTTGAAAGGGATTGTTTCGCAGTTTCCTAAATAAAATAAAACTGGAATTTACGAATACAGAAGCAGCTCGTTTCATTCATCAGTGTCTTGTTGTAAGGACCTCTGACAGTTGTAATGTTAATTTGCCTATAAAATTGGTCAAAATTAAATTTTCGATATATCCAAGAATTTCTCTTGAAATTTGTTGTTCTTAATTTCCCCTAACTGGCTATAAATTCAATTTATGATATTTTAGCACATAGACTGCAATTTTTGGTGAAATAAGCCAAATTTTATAATTAAACGCAATGGAAACAGGAAAAGTTTTTTAAACATACTTTTCCCCCCGTGCCTCAGCTAGCCACTTTGCATGTGTGTGTGTACTATCGTAATACACATTATATGTGAGTGGCTTGTTGAGGCACGGGGGGGGGGGGGAAGATGGTCTACAGCTGAAAAACTGAAAAAAATCGGGTGGGGTACTTACACCCTTCTTATCTAAAAATAGGCTAAAGTCCTTATTATTGAAACAATGTTGCATAATATCAGCAACAGTAGTGTCTACATCAATTTTAGCATAGATATCAATTAAAATTTCGATATATTAGAAAAACCAAAAATGGACATTTTCAGAGACTGAAAATTTCACGTACCCCTCTTGGTAAAATCGGTTTAAATTAGTCAAAAGGCATGATAATTTTTTCAAAATCATAGTTAAAATGTCTTTATAGTACATAAGTCTACATATTAATGCCAAAAATTTCATTTTTTGTTGCCTGGGGAAGGTGCACTTATTTGTCGAAAAATGGGAAAATATGCATTGATACTGTCAGAGGTCCTTTGCTCATTTCTCAAAACAGCAGTGGAAGGTTTCTCAAGCACATTTGTCAGTGTTAAAGTTAGAGTGTTTGTGTCGTACTGACGGTTGCAACCTCATTGCATAAAAACAAAAAGTGGGTCATTTTAGAAATGCAATACCTTCAATATCAGGCGGTGACTTATATATATTTTTTTGTTTCTGTATACTTATGATGATTATGCTAAAAATGTAGTATGCAGAATTTAAAAAATCTGTTGTTCAGATAAAATCCTCAGGTGTCGGTAGTGACCTTAAGACATTAGTGATACTACGCAGTTTTATAGTTCTGTTTGTTTTTCTAAGAAACTGACACTTATTGATATATACACTTCACCGGTAGTTACAGGTTGAAACGTATCTTGAGATCTCAGCTTGTTAAAGAATTAAATATTAGCACAATCATTAACCAACAAAATCTTTCAATATATCTTAAAAGAGGGTTTTGGTCTATGGTTGTTTTCAATTCTAATTTGTAAGCCGAACTTCTAACAATCGACCATATTGAAATGGCTAATTTGATAATTCTAGCCGCTTTCAGCAGCAATGACTATGTATTTTATGCTCGGCAAAATTCATATTGAAACTGAAATGTATTACTAGAAGTACTGGTCATATGAAACGATTCGAAAAGACACATTTATCTCGACTTTCATAGTTTGACCTCAAATGGGGGCAAAAATGCACGTAGTCATTTAAACAATTTGAAAAAAAGGAAGAAATATTTAGATCTGAGATTTAACTACATTTAGTCGGACATGCGAATGACATTTTGAATTTAGCATTAATTGTTATTAGTTACAAGATGCTAAAACACAAATGTCAATATTTTTGTAACTACAAACTAAAAGATATTTGGCAATTTAAATGAACAAAATCGATGATCATCATAGAATACCTTGTGAATATTTATGCGGCTGCTCAACGAGACTGGTAAAAGGCAGTAAAATATAAAAAAAAAATGTCTCAGTAGTTGGTTTTGATAATATGAAGCCAGGCGCTTTCAAAAATACACCTTTATAGCTAAATATGTAACCCCGACCTTTAGGTCGCAGTCAAACATGAGGATGGTATTGAGAAAAACTTTGAACCAACACTTATCATCATACAAAAATATGAACCCATTCTATAAATGGGTTTGCTTAATATTAGATACTAGAAGCTTTAACGCAACTATTTCACGTGAAACGGTCAGCGGCTGTAGCCTTAACATTGTGTTCATTTTTTTCATGATATGCCATATACTATCTTAGCCCCGCTTTGAAAAAGGGGCTGTACGTGATTTGGTCTGTCCGTATTTCCGTAAGATTTTTTTATGAAAATTTGTGTCACAGTTTTTTTCAGAAACTATTGAAGCTAGGACCTTCAACTTGGTATACATATGGACAATGTGTTGTTGTATCGTGTGATTGAGAATTATAGGCCATTTCTTTTATTCTACTTAAATTGTCTTTTTTTCTGTCCTTTCAAGATAAATTTGTGTTGCAGTTTTCTGAAGAACAGTGCAAGCTAGAATATTCATATTTTGTATACATATAAATAATGAGTGATTGCATCGTAAGATTGAGAGTCGGGCTCAATGCTCCCATCCTTCCTATGTTTATAAAGCTTTTTTTCCATTTTAAGTTTAGTTTAAGCTAGTTTATGATAAAAATTTGTGTCATAGTTTTCTCAGGAACAATTTGAGTTAGAATTTTCGAACTTGGTATACATGTGGACAATGCGTTGTTGTATAGCGGAATTACGAATCGGGGTCATTTCTCTTATTCTTCTGTTTCTTTGTCCAGTTTCGTTTTGCATATGTCTGGTAGCTGATTATCTAGTCCTTCCTATTTCTGTTTGGGAAAAAGATAGAATTTCTTCTGCACTGTTCACTCAAACAAATAAAAAGGCAACACTTGATTAATCAAGAATTTCATAGCTCATTTCATATGTAAAACTGTTTTTAATTTGATTTCTTGGGTTTCTGGGATCCAATGTATAATTTCCCAGATTTTCATTTCCCTTCAATAAATGTTTCATGCAAGATCAAGCACTGTTAGTGTAGCGGATTACGGCCAAAAAACGGCCAAATAGTTCAAATAGTGATACAAGCGCCATCTTTTGCAAAAATCTTTATCTGCTGTGTGGCAATCAAAACATAACGTTGGCCACCAAAAGTTCCACCATTTTTAAGATGGCCGACGTCTTTAAAACATGGCGGTAAAACCGGCCAATTTTGCTAAAGTACCAAATGTCGTCTACTCCTATAGTCTTTGAACTAATGATAATTCCGCCTCACACCGCGAAAAATGTTTTATACTATAGTATATTTGTGAAGCAGTTATAATCGGACACTTTCAACCTGCAGACAACTGTGTTTTGGCAGTAATTTACGTTACCACATCATTATTATGAATTATGTTTATTATCGATAGATTCTCGTCTAAACTGACATTTAAACTAATATTAAGCTTACCATTGTGGAAACGGTACTTGGTGATTCTCTACAGATAAACAATTGTATCCTGAGAGTGAATAGAGTTAATGTTACTTTCGTTATCAGGTCTTTTATTCGACATAAATGAACGACAGTAAATTACTTATACCAATGAAAGAAACTATCATAATGTTATGCAAACAAACAAAACTAATACAAATGTATCAAAATATACAAAATGTTGAGCTGATATATACGGTAACGAGTATATGTTACATGAATAATTTCTGAAACATAGATATTTGCATTACAGACTGTATATCAGGGGCAACCACTATTGTGGTATTCTAGCAAAGTCATTTTGGTATAATGATATTTTAAACAGAATAATTCAGTGGCTTGAACTGTACCTTAGTCTGCAAAGTGATTTTGTAATAAACCCAGGAGGTTGTTACCACAAAGGTCTTACAACAATATGAGTTGGCACCACAGTATCGACAGAGGCCATTCAGTAGCCACAAATCTTCAACAAGTCTTCATAGAGACTTTCAGTGGCCTGGGTTTTGGAAAAATGCGATGAAAAGGGCAGATATAACAAAAAAACAAAGCAATATAAAGAAATGGAAGAGTCTTGAGGTCGCACTCTATATGGACTTCGAGACGAGAAAGTGTTGCAAAATCATCTATGATGCCGTAATTACGTATCTGGATAAAAGTTGTTATAACGTATGTGCAGTATAAAAAGAGGGTTGTCGCTTAAGAGGAAGTACTTTATGGAAGCTTCAAAAATGGCTTGATCATGGAACCTATTCTAAAGTCTTGTAGTTTACTTAGCTGGTACAACAATCTTAGTATGTGCCTTGTAGGATCCAGAGCTGACATAACAGTCTCCCTAGACATCCTGATAAAACAGTGTGACACCAAAACTCCATAGTCTTTCGGGTTTCTTGTGATAGGTAGCTTATGATGACATCATGGTATACTCATACCCAAAAGCCCTGTAGTATCTGGAAATGTAACTGCGGTGACGTTTAATCATCATAGTAACTTGGGCGGGTACCACAGTAGTTTTGAATGTCTAGTATAACAAGCGGCAATCACAATCTGCCTATCAGTCTACGATCAGTCTAGCATCAAGTGTCTCTAGATGTCTTGCACTAAACCAAGCTGGCACAGCAAACGTTGTATATATCCTGTTATTTACAAAAAGTGATTGTGTGTTTTCTCTGAAGTTCTTGTAGATGGTAGCGTAGTGTCCATTGCTGTGAACTTTGAATAGCCTGCGGTGGCATCAAGTGTTTCAGAAAGGGCTTCTAATAGATTTAGCTTCTAACCCATTGTCTTTGAACGTTTTGTTATAGCCTCAGCTGCAAGGTTTTATACGTGACCGATTCTAAATCTGAAGCTTACCGTAAAATTGAACATAACATGGTTATTAAGGTAATGGTGTGTGAACCTTCAGCTGGTATTAGTAGGTCTTTTAGCAGCCTGACATAGCGCCATGTTCTAAAAGCTAAAACTGATATAGACTATGGAAAGGTTTGAGGTGGCCTTAGACAGCACTAGTATTTTTACAAAGGTCTAACACTGTCAATTAGTACCCTGAAGTGCACCACAGTATTACCAGTGGACTTGTTCACCCAAACTGGTATACATGTTCTCGTATAGGTCCGGTGGGGGGCTGAGATGCTATGTTATCCTGTATAGATCTCTTCTGTAACGACTTTTAACTTGAAAAATAGGGACCAGTGACTGAAGAGACTTTATTGGTAGCCGAATTGCATTATCGCGTTGACTGTTATAAAACTTCCATAGAGGTTGTAAAGTAGCTGAAGCTGCAGTCAGTATGAAAACAATTAAAAGGTCTATAGCTTAAATAAAATATCTTGATGTGTGATATCTGGCGTGTAGAAAGACATTGCTTTTATTGTAGTTGTGTGTATTTGCACCTCCCCTAAATATCTTAGAAAATATTAAATAAGCACTTCAGACTCCCTAGGTTGTTTGTATTGGTCTACAGCTGGTACCACTGTTCCCAGCTTGAGTAAGCTGCATTCTGTCATATAATAAATTATATTATTTCACATTTCTATGACCTGGCATAGTTACCATTTCACACCAATACTAAGACAGCATAAAAATCTTATTTTATTTTTACACCCAGAATTTCTGTAACGTAAACAACACAAGCTTATGATGCTGATTTGTATTCTGTGTAAAGACTGTGCAAGAGATATAATACTCAGTTAATTATAAAGACAAATTTTGTAATCTTAAAATGAACTAATCAAACATATCTACAAAATGACTGTCCTTTTGAAATAAAAGGGATCAAACTTTTGTAAGAGCAGATTTTAGTCTATTCTCGAGAAATACTATGACAGACAGCTCCATGCAGAAATGAGAACCTCAAGCATAACTGCTTTTCTTAGAAATTGTCCGAGCTCAAAATTCAAAAGGGTATAAACTGATAATCCGTTGGTAAAACAACACTTTGGCGACATTTTACGGCTTCCAAGAAAGCACTCATTGACATAATACATGATATATTTTTTTTCTAATTCTGCAGAAATCACAACTTAATGATTAACAATTAGAAGTGCTTCGGCATTTATGATATGCTGCATTATTTGTCCATTTGTGAACTTTATATGACACAAATATATTGTTGGAATCAAATACATAATTAAATGATCCTTTGGGTGTCTGTCAAACAATCACATCTTAGTTTAAATGTATAAATTTAATCTCTTATAAAACAAAATGATTCACTGCATGGTTATAAAATATCTTCTGCCTTAAGTTGATTTTAAAATCTACACAAAAGTATAAGAATTAATAATTAAAACAATACAAACGAATAAGGGTTAAAACAATACTTGTGTAAGCTACGATCAGAATCTATGATTACTAAAATCTTTTTTTCATCATATTATTTTGGTAGCGTAAACTACACATGATTTCATCATCTACATTTCATTATGTGTGTGTGTTTTACTTCTCATGCTATTGAAATTTTACATCTCTATGTGTATATACCATTTCGTATCATTATTATGACTATAATTTGGGTAACAATGGTAAGCAATTTCTGTATCGTAAACTACAGAGGGTAATGAAGCCATTTTTATTTTATTGTAAAGGCTATGCTAGAACGTATGCTAGTTTAGTTATTAGAATTAGAATTACTGATATCTAGTGTATTATTCCCAATTTAATGTGGCGTAGTCCTTGAGATTGTGCATTATGAACACCGAAAATAACGTATATCATGGCGGCCATTGAAAAACAATGTTTTGGGTGGCCAACGTTATTTTTGTTAAACATACCTCCTAGGGAGCCTACATACCAAATTTGGTGTTTGTATCACTAAGTGAATCATTTGGGTCATATCCCGCTACACTATGTCGAGAGATTCCCTAGTTTTAAAGTCTAAAAAAAGGGCCCTGGAAATATCGCATGCATTTCTTTGCCTATGACAGGTAGCCGGACATTTCCATTACGCTTCATCAATGGTTTCCTAACAATTAAAAAAGAGTTCGGCGGACGAGGATGACCAGAAATAACACTAGATCCGGCATTCGACGCGAGGCTTGCATACAAACATGCAGTTGTTATACCATTAAATGTCACTTTTAAAAAAAGTGTAAATCTCGATAACCGTTGTGTTCGCCCAGGAGTGAACCATTTCGTAAACGGGACTAAATTTCAAGGACAGTAAACGTCAATTCCTGCCAAACCAAAATATTATACAGAAAAAAATCTAAATATGTCATAAGTTATGACTTTTGTTGCCACGGCCAGCATCTTTCCATACAAACTTCTTACATTAAATAACGATATTCAAAATCCATTATCACAGCTCGAAGGTTCTTAAGCGGAAAATTTACCACGGTTATATTTTCCCAAAAATTTATGCTCTCAAAGGAACAATTTTGGTTAATTTGCATTTTAGGAGATAATCTTTATGCTTTCTGTGAATTGTTAGTCCTAACAGCTCAGCTACGGGCACTCTGAGCTCTGGTGGGCTAAAAGAAATACTAAATACACAGAAGCGAGTGACATGGCAGTTTCTGGCATGCATTTTGTGGTCATTAAGTATGGGAAAATAACTAGTGTGTAGACCAGTTTGGCCCTTTATCGAACTTGGCAGAGCCATATTCAATTATGATCATCCAAAACCAAGGCCACTGTGTACGCAAGACGTTTTACAGTAACTTTCACTTTGCAAAGGGCAATAACTCAGTCATTAAAGGACAAATTTGTCCCATCATCAGACCCGATCAAGATCTAATAACCATTAGCATATTATGTTGATGGATGGATGACTTGCGATTTACGTCCTTTTTGCAGTTATATCATGACGATGGGACGGTGATAACGAAAGGCTGTATGCAATGGCACCCCGTTTACGGTAGGAAAGATTCTCGCCTTAAGCGGGCGCATATTATGTTAAATTGGTTATAATTGCTGTGAAACTGTAGCTTTTATTGTATTCACAAATTAATATATCACATTTTTGACTAAGTGAGGGACAAAAGCTCTGGTGTTTTCTGTCTGATTTAACCAGTTATCATATTTAATCGAGAACTTGTATATAAACAAACAAACAGTATGTAAGTTTCGTAATGATACAAAATTGTAGCACCTATCGTGTTTACAAGACAGTGTGCGGCATTTTTGACAATGACGCAAGGAGCAATAACTCAAGAGTTGATAAGTTGACTTACACAGACATGTAAGCTTGCTCATGACTGCTTAAACCCCGTAGCCTCTCTCGCATTTGCGACAGTATACAGTTTTTTAATATATGAAAGGGGCGATAACATTAATTTTAATAACCCGACTTGGCTCATTTTGCAAACTTGGGCAATATCTTGTGGTTATTGATATAGTGTTAGTTTGGTTATAATTGCTAAACAGTTGTAGCTTGCTTTTGTCTTATTCACAAGACAATATACTGCAAGTTTGCCTATGTAAGGGTAATGCATCTGAAGTTAATGGTTTTACTTTGCCCATTATAGAACTTGACCTATTTTGTAGCCATAAACATTCTTTGTAAGTTTGCTCAAAAACTGTTGCCGCTGCCGTGTTTACAAGACAATATATTTTTGACAATGTAAGGCAAAATTAACCCTTATATTAATGACCGAACTTAGCTCATAATCGAAAATGACAGATCTTGCGACCATAAACATACTATGTTAGTTTGGTCATGATTGCTTAAAAAACTTAAGCTTCTATCCAGTTCACAAGGTAATCGGTGCACGGACGGAGGGACGACCGCAGACGGACAACGGAAGACGACAATATCTCACCTTAAATACTTTGTGCTCAGGTAAGCTAAAACACATCTTAAATGCAGAGCATTCTTTTTTAGCATATAACGATTTAAAATGTCTAAAGCACTGGACCATGAAACAGACTGTTCATGGTGAGCCTGGAGATTTTATTTAGTTAGAAGCGAATAACGTTATACACTCATAACGACGCCACTTCTTCTTGAAGTGCCACCGTTTAGTGAAATTTCCTCAGTGCACAGAAAAAGTCACAATCATCGGTCGTACAATATTTAGACATATTTCATGATAAACAAAGTTTAGAAAAAAGCCAGGTTTTGTCCTGAGTCGTCCTGTACAACGAGAATTCATCGAAAAAAAAGTCGTGTTTGTAAATAATATTTAAGGAATAGTCATGATTTCTCGAAATGTGTGTATCTCAGTCTGAAGGACAGGGCGGTTTATCTAAAATAGTTTTAAACAATAGACTTAAAGTCTCCATAGTCCTATTAGTGGTAAAAATGTCTAAACTCAAATCATTTTAAAGGGCGGTTCAACCTTCACGTTTGGTAATTAAATGTGGATTGATGTGCATATATTTAATCATATAACTGGCAAAAAGTAGCGAAAACAAGGTTTTGAGAAATAACAAATCGCTCAACAAATAAAATTTCCTGTTCTGGTTTCCCGTCTAGCAATGCTATATAACATAGGCGGGATAGTGATTGGGACTGCACGCCTGTACAATGTATATTACCATTTTGTTCAACCTAATGCAATCGAAAGTAGATCATTTTAGTTGCCAACTAAAATGACCCATTTAAGTTTTTAAACCCTCAAGGATGTTTTTTTTTGTTTAAAGCTAGCTAATCACGGTAATTTACACTGACGAACCTATACTGAGAAGATTGAAGCGATACCTCATGATAAAATTTTTATGCTGATAGAGCAATGGGGCCTTTAAGGTGTATTCAATTCACCGTTCCGTAACTACGCCTATTTTAAACAGGTATGCATCCCTCTATTAGCCCTAAGGTAAAATCATGGACTTATTATGGGATATGTAACCTGTACGATTGTTTTTTGAGACTTTGGCACGTGCTAATTTGTCGTTGCATTGGCCAGTTATACACTATCAGGTGACTTTAAAGTGACAATCTGGGTGTGACTCAGAACTCTTAATTATAAAACAGTAAACCAGTTACAGCAGTAGCTGCAGTTAGTAAAACTGTAAAACATCGGCTTAAGAACGGGACGATTGTAGCTTTGTAATTGAATTGTTAGAAAGATAGAATTAAATCATAATTAAAAGAGTAAGTAGCAATATTTCTATTTTCTTTTATTTGTTTTTTCTGATATGAGTGCAGGTTTGGTTTAGAACACAAATTGATTCTTGTACTTAACAAGATGCTCACTTAAAGGGAAATCACCTCAGTGTTCGTGCGCATACATTTTGCCGTAGCATCATTGTTTCCTGGCATGGTTGTCATGATGTTGTTTGCCATTATGGGAAAACGTTTACGTCATTTTTGAAGACAACATGGCGGCGCGCCTGAATGGGCGTTATATTTAAACGTGTGAGTTTTCGCAAAAGAATGATATAAAACCCTATGTGGAGTTGCGCAGAAAAGGTGCCCACTGTCTATGCACTTTGATAGTGTTTGAGACAAGAAAACTACTCAATTTCATGATAAAATGTATCCGGCCACACTCCGGAAGTCACGTACATATAAACGAGCGGCTATATACTGAGCTTGAGAGCGCGTTTGTCGCTGTCCCTCTGGATAGTGGGTCGAAACAAGGCTTGCATTTCAGTGCTTTATGAGTCATAAAGCAGTGCTTACGAAGCAAATTGTGGTCATTCGGATTATCTCTGCTATCTCAGTGACGTCTGGAAGGCTTTTCCTGGTCTTCCTTCAAGTTGGTCACATGATTTCGCTCTTGGAAATACTGCGACTCAGGCGACCATTGTAAACAATTCTTCGCTTCGATGGGGATTTATTGCTGTAAAAAGGCTTTTATCAGCTGATGAAAGCCCTTGATCAGTCCAGCATCTTCCCTTTTAAACTGATTTTCATGAAACTTTTAAGAAATTGTTCATATCATCTGAAATGGACAATGCCATATCAAGTTCATGATAGGATTTGTTGTTTCAGAGTTACAGCAATTGCGTGATGTAACGCACCATTTGCATTGAAGTCCTTCCAAAATAAAAAAGGAATCTCCACCAGTTTCCCTTTTTTGCAGCCTATATCCACAATATGGATATATTCATATATCAGATGTGGGTACTTTTGTCAATAAAAGTGACACAGAACCGGAAAGAAACGTATGAAAAATCATACAATGAAACAACACAAATCCACAGTTAAGGATTATCAATGTATGAAAAATAATTTAATGAAACAATACAAATCCACAGTTTAGGATTTTCAATGTATAAAAAATCATAAAATGAAACATCACAAGTCCACAGTTAAGGATTTCTAATGTATGAAAAATCATACAATGGATATCTAGTTCACAAAAAATGCACTTGAAGTTAAAAACATGCAATAAAGTTTTGGTTAATCAGATATCCAATGAATGATTTTTCATATATTTGAAGTGAAATATCTGTTAAATATAATTTTACATGGACAGTTTCTGTGTCATTTCATTGTATTAAATTTCGTACAATGAAATGAGACTGAAATGCACTTTCAATGAAAATTTAATACAGCAGAGCTATGACAATGACACAAATTGCAATTTCAAATGTATGAAAAATCATTCAATGACGGTGTGATTAACCTGCACTTTACAGAATGAACTTTAGTTTTGGTTGATCAGGTCTCGAATGTATGATTTTTCATACAATGGAATTGCACTGAACTGCATCTCCTATAAAACTTAAATATAGCAGAGCTACGACAGTGGCACTATTTGGAATTTCAAGTGTATGAACTGCCTTTTGATAACTCAGAAATCCATTGTATGATATCTACTGTATGATTTTTCATACATTTGAGGTGCGGATCTGTGACATTTACTTTTGCAAGGGACGTTTCTATGCCATTTCATCGTACGAAATTGCATACAATGAAATCAGAATGATATGCACTTCCCATGAATATATAATTTAGCAGAGCTACGACAGCAATAGTACTTGCAATTTCAAATGTATGAAAAATCAAACAATGAAAATATGATTAACCTGCATTTTATAATTGATTTATTATCAGATATCCTATGTATGATTTTTTTCATACATTTGAAGTTACAGATCTGTTAAATCTTGTTGTGCAAGGGAAGTTTCTGTGTCATTTCAGTGTATGAAATTTCATACAATGAAAAAATAATGAAATGCGCTTCCCATGAAAATTTAATATAGCAGAGCTACAACAGTGACACTATTTCAAATTTCAAATGTATGAAAAATCATACAACGAAACTGTGATTAACCTGCATTTTATACTTTGAACCGAAGTTCTAATTCATCAGATATCGAATGTGTGATTTTCGTACAGGTGAAGTGACAGGTCTGTGAAATCTAATTTAGCACGGGAAGTTTCTGAGCATTTTCATTGTATGAAATTTCATACAATGAAATGACACTGAAATGCACTTCCCATTAAAATATAATATAGCAGAGCTCATACTATAGCACTTTTTGCAATTTCAAATATACGAAAAACAAACAACCACGAAACTGTGATCAGTCTGCATTTTGTGGTATGAAATGAAGTTTTGCTTAATCAAATATCAAATGACTGTATTATTTTTCTTCCATTTCAAGTGACAGGTCTGTGAAATTTAATTTTGCAAGGGAATTTCTGTGCATTTTCATTGTTTGAAATTTCATACAATGAAATGACAATGAAATGCAGTTCCCATTAAAATATACAGCTATAACATTTTTTGCAATTTCAAATGAATGAAAAATCGTACATTGAAAATGTGATTAATCTGTATTTTAATGTATTAACTGAAGTTTCGGTTAATCATATATCAAGTGTATATTTTTCATATATTTGAAGAGAAGGATCTGTTAAATGTAATTTTGCAAAGAGGTTTCTGTGTCATTTCATTGTATGAAATTTCGTACAATGAAATGAAACTGAAAAGCACCTCCCGTGAAAATATTTTATTGCATTGCTACACCAATGCGATTTCAAAAGAATGAAAAAGCATACAATTAAAATATGACGAACGTGCAATTAATGATATGAACTACAGTTTAGATTAACTATCAGATATCCGATGCATGAATTTTCTGGTACTAGTTCCTTGGTGAGTAGATACTTTGTGACTCGCGGGTTCTTTCCCTTTGCCCGTTTGTGTGGGTGGCGCATGTATTGTAATTCGTGATGCTCACTTCCCTCTGGGATGCACACGGCGGAAATTCTATTTACTTCTTTCATTTTAATTCGTTTAATTGTTTGTTGTTTTTTTCCACATAGGTGACTGTTTTTAATGTGCTTCTTTTTTTTTAATCTTTTATATTTTTATTTTCATCTTTTTTTTTTTTGTCAAAATGTTTCCCCGTTTTCATCCTCACGGAGCATGTATTATGGTGCACAAAGTCGGTGCAGGGGGCATGCTGTTTGGACATTGGTTTCCGCCACATGTTTCTCTGTACCTGACAGTGCCGCTTTTGGTAAATTCATGTGCCGTGTGGCTGAGGAAGGGGAAACCATTGATTTCATTGTGTAGTTTTGGAGAAGCGACTGTACTGGCACCATGGATGCAGTGCCACGCTAGTAGAAAGTAATATTCAATGCTCGCTGTAATTTTTTTAACAACTTTTTATTAGCATATTTGGTCAGCTGTGATAAGATAAATCTATATGTAATGTATTATGTGCATAGTCGCTTATAATTCTGTACAGAATGGTTTGGTGTATTTTTATATGTCTGTATATAAACATGTATGTACTGTGATGTTGTACACCAAAATGAGACTTTAATAAACTAATAAACCATTTTACATACTAATTTTGCATGGGAGGTTTCTGTGTTATTTCATTGTATGAAATTTCGAACAATGAAATGGCACTGAAACGCATTTCTCATGAAATTTCATATAGCAGAGCTATGACAGTGACACTATATGCAAGTTCAAATGTATGAAAAATCATACAATGAAAATGTGATTAATTTGTCCACTTTCAAAGGATTTGCCCAGTCGAGACCAAAGATGTTTACACCCCTCAAATCCCGCCCCCCTCCACAACCCGCTCAAACTTTAAAGTCTTCATAGACTGCGAATGAAAACAGACCATGATTGTACCTTCATGTTTGATGATAATATGTCGCTTGATACTTTTACAGTGATATTCAGCTACAATGGCAGATCAATCCGAAACGTTTTGTTCTGGTTCCCATTTGGGCAATGTGATACAAACAAAAAGACACAGAGAATGGGATCATTCTCTTGTACATTGTATTTTTGCTGTGTCCACTTATGTCTTCTGTCGGCATGTTTGTACTATGTTAATATTTCGTTACATATATAGATCTATTTTTTCTCAATTTTTTTCAAGGCAATTTTATCTTGAATATACTTATCAAGTTTAACATTTCTGGTCCGCTGGCTGGTAAAAAAAAATCCCATCTTCACCTGTTGATAAGAGTACATCTGTACATTGTATTTTACCATTCTATTCAAGTTAATAATATACTTATCAAGTTTAACAATTCTGGTCCGCTGGCTGGATAAAGTAACTTTTCCCATCTTCACCTGTTGATAAGCACACACGTCTTTACATTGTATTTTTACCATTTTATTCAAGTTAATGATATCGAAGTAGGTCGTTTTTCAAAAGAAACTCAGAGATGTCTTGGTTGTTTTTAGGTGGCTAATCACGGTCATTTGCAGTGACGATTAATTAAAATCTGAAAGAGTTCCTTCAAGAGCAGAGAATACATTCACAAGAAGAAACATGGGCCAGACTACGTAGTTTCGGCTAATAAAGCCTCTTCAGTGACCCTGACAATATCTGGTGACGAAACCAAAGAAGAGCATACTGTAATTTCTTAAGCTTAATTGAACAGTCGATTCAAAAACTGATTAGTATCAAAAAGGGTCCAGATAATATCTAAAATGATGGCTTAGAATATGAGTATAAACCAATCTAAAATTTCAGATTTCTCAGAATATATCCTATGATTTCAAAGGACGAAAATAAAATATAATCTGCACTATGGATGATGTACGGGGAGACGTTTTACGGCCGCCACACTGCACAACACCAGCTGCAGTGAGGTAAAATTAAAATCTGAAAGAGTTCCTTCAAGAGCAGAGAATACATTCACAAGAAGAAACATGGGCCAGACTACGTAGTTTCGGCTAATTAAGCCTCTTCAGTGACCCTGACAATATCTGGTGACGAAACCAAAGAAGAGCATACTGTAATTTCTTAAGCTTAATTGAACAGTCGATTCAAAAACTGATTAGTATCAAAAAGGGTCCAAATAATATCTAAAATGATGGCTTAGAATATGAGTATAAACCAATCTAAAATTTCAGATTTCTCAGAATATATCCTATGATTTCAAAGGACGAAAATAAAATAGAATCTGCACTATGGGTGATGTACGGGGAGACGTTTTACGGCCGCCACACTGCACAACACCAGCTGCAGTGAGGTAAAATTAAAATCTGAAATTGTTCCTTCAAGAGCAGAGAATACATTTACAAGAAGAAACATGGGCCAGACTACGTAGTTTCGGCTAATAAAGCCTCTTCAGTGACCCTGACAATATCTGGTGACGAAACCAAAGAAGAGCATACTGTAATTTATTAAGCGTAATTGTAGTGAGAACATTGGAATAAAACATCTCATAAATTTATGCCACGGATAGCGCATAAAGATGCTTTACGTGACCCAAAAATCAATTTACCTGCGCACTCATGTACCGCATTGCATTTTTAGTTAGCCATTAAAACATATGTTGTGCCTTATATACGAAAAGCATAGTGAGGCGGTTTCAGTGTTGTACCATAACATATGTTTCACTTAGACAGTAAGGAACAAGGAAATTTATCGTCTTGTAAGAACGTCTTGAGGCGGAAGCCCCGTTGATACAATGTTGTTTCAACTCAATGTGCCTAATTGATAATTAAAGTTTTGATGTAGCTTCGGTGATATATTTCTGTTTGAAAGCAGTATGCCCCATGAATTGATCAGTTTGCTTCTTCACTGACGTCTTTACATGGCATCTACGGTGATACAACTTTTATTCAGCGCAATGTGAATAGGTTTAAACTAATTTTCGAACGCATCAGCGTCGTAACATGCCATCGAAAGTGGTACAAATATACTTGAACTTATGTGTGCTTAATGGATAAAGCACAGTGTCGTGGCACGGACGTTGATGCAACTCTGATTCACCATAGTGTGCCGAATGTTCCATTGCATGGCATCGACGATGTAACGTTCTTGCAATACACCCAGTGGGCTCACAACATTTAAACAACAGTAAATGAGCCGCGACACGAGAAAACCAACAAAGTTGTTGTGCGCCCAGCGCAGATTCAGATCAGCCTGGGCATCCGCCAAGTCTGATCAGAGTTCGCTGTCCGCATGGAGGTAGACCCTTTGAGCACTTAACGAAGAGTCTGGTCAAACTGAGCGGATGCCCAGGCTGATCTGAGTCTTCGCTCGGCGCACAACCACATTGTTGGTTTTCTCGTGTCGCGGCTCAAATGTTGTTTCAACTTTATGTGCAAACAGGGTATTGTGTTGAATAGGGAAAAAAGTATTATCTGTCTTGGCGCTGTTTATATCAACATAAACACATTTGCCGCCCTAAAGCAGACCGAGCTCATTCTTATGTTAAAAACACTTCTTCTCATGACGTAGTCCATGTTTTACACTTAGTATGCCATAATCTCGTACACGCGTCAATCCATGCCCACGTGGAACGTCTGCAAACAGGTAGCCACAATATAATAAAGCTACTCGACTCAAATGCTTGCAAGGCATCTGTGACCACATTTTTGTTTCATCTGAAGTAAAAAAACGGTCGTGGTTAGCACGAAATTCCTGAAATAAACTCCTGAAAGAGGTCGTACCGAAATTTCGTTATACTATAATTATTCAGGCGTTTTGTGAGAATTCTACCAGCTTTTTGTTCTCCTTCGTTTCTAAATGTTTTATACATACGAGACGAATAGAATTGCTATACTTTGACTATATATCAATTTCCAGCAGAGTGAAGTTTTAACTTCCAGGTGGGTGTTGAAATGCGTTTTTAACCAGCTGCTATGTTGGCGGTTACTGAGAATAAGCACACCTCCAGAGGTGTTTTTTATGCACGTTAGACGATAAAGACAGGAAGGAGCATTTTGTCCAGCGGTTAAAAGTGGTAGGGTATGATCGAGGCACAAAGTCACGGTTTCGAATCCGAAGACGGCATGTCGGCACCTGGAAAACTCTGTCATTCCTGCAGTAAAATAGGTACCGTTTTCAAATCAGAGAAGGAAAAGGCAACGAAAGAAGAGGGATGGGCTCCACCTGTCATATACTGTACCCAAGATACACTGGGTCTCTACCCTGCACTGCCCGTACGGCCACTAGGCTTTGGAAAACCTCTACCTTTTACGATATACACTGTTAATTGCCCATAAACATATGTTGTGGATCCTCGTCATAACCGCCGCATCGATTCTGTTCTGATCAGGGTCAACGCCATAAGTGTATGTATGGAGAAATAAGTCCGGGTATATGATCAAATACATCTATCTAGAGCCTTAAATACATACCTTAATGTGCTTAAATATTGGGACACCTGAAAACCATCAATTATCCATTTGGGACAATAAGAAAATGAATGGGTTAGGTGTCCCAATATTTAAGCACATTGAACATTAGCACATTAGGGTAACACTCTAATGACCGATTATTGGTAATTTGAGATTGGGAATCATCAGGCCTTTGAAGGGATTTTATGACACTGCTAGTCACATAGATAAGGGAATTTTTTAAGGAATTGGGTAAGGATATGTGTATTGGCGGTGCCCTTCTTATGTAGACTGAAATATGTATCCCGGTGTTATTGTTGTTTTCTGACGCTGGTAACACATTTATGGCAGTGCACAATTGAAATAACTGTTTCGAATTGCACATCCGAAGATCTGTTCGCAAAATGTACGTTGCGCGTTCCCAGTCCTGCGAACAGTGCTGACGGGGAAAATGTGAATGTACGTATGCACTGTCTGATCAAGTCATTATGAGTTGTTTTAGATGCTGGTTACATTTATAGTGATGCAGAAAATTCCCTTGCTACCATCATAAATATAAACACGCGTTTTTATTACAGCACAGAACACGCAGTCTGGTCAAGGATTTTTTTCTGCCGAAATACTTCATAACTATTCTGCCTACCGAAAATCGAAATATATTCCATGTATTTAGTTGCCATCAATGATCGATTTTGTTGAATTGTACGCAGATACTTCAATATATTGTAGGGGAAGGGAAAAGAAGAAAAAATGAAATCAACCGGGAGTCGAACCCACGACCTTACTAAACACTTTTCGTTTTTCGGGTATTTAGCGGGTTAATCGAGCGTCACTTTAATTGACCATGTTGTATACAAAAAACTACCTTTTGCAATATACAAACGCTACCAACCTGCACACATGCAAAATATATATGTTTAGCGTGAGATGTTCGCAAAGAAAATAACTAGACATGCACAGTTTTGAAAGGGAACTGTGCAAGTCTGATCAGACTGTGCAGGATCATGCACAGGCTGGTTCAGACAAGCGCAATTCGTGCGTTTATCCTATAATACGCATATACATTTTTCATTACACGGCTGTTATGTTGAACAGTAACTCTAGTTTGTGTATGCGCTTAGAATATACAAATCGCACACCACAGAACAGACTGTACGTATGAGTCGGATCGCAGTCTTTGCTGTTAGCACATGATATACCTCTTTATTCGGTAATAAGGCATCATATATATGTTCTGCGCAAAGTAGGAATCGGTACAATTCCGGAATTGTCTTGCGCAAAGTAGGAATTCTCACTTTGTTGCGCAAAGTGGGAATTCTTACCTTGCGCAAAACAATTCCGGAATTGTCTCTGCGCAAAGTGAGAATCAGGACAAAGTAAGAATAATTAAGATGGTATTACGGTCAACAAATATATGTTTGCATTTATTTGTTCTGATATGGTTTTTTTTTTTTGTAATTAGAATTGTGACAGAATAGAACATATGAGCCTTTGGAAATAAAAACTACTTTCAATATGTTTCTTACATCTGTGCAAAGTTTCAACAGATTCCTTAAAACTGTGGAAGAAACTGACTAAAAAAACTTGTCAATTTAAAACACCCTTATCAAAAATATTTCTAAGTTCGGAAAAGCAGTCAAATCTTTTTTTTCATTTGAAAAAGCACATGCACAGTAACAGTATTATCTGTAACATCTGTACATGTATAAAGTTTCAAACTGATCGCTTACAATTTTGGAATTGATTATATAAATTTGTCATCCAGTATGTACCCTACAAATCTCTACATTCTAAAAGGCCGTAATTTTGTCAAACGAATATTTTACTTTTCCAAAAACTCATGCACATCTACATATGTCTGCAGCATGTGTATAAAATTTCAAATCAACTGCTCAAAACTCTGGAAAGAGTTGATTATACTATCTTGACATCCTAAATTAGCAAAAACCAGAAAAAAATCTAAGTATGCGAGGCGGTAATTTTAACATACATTATTCCTCATTTAAAGATTCCTCATTTAAAAGTCTATTCCATGAATATTCGATTCTCACTTTGTCCTAAAGATTCCCACTTTTCGCAGACACATTTACCTGTTCGATAAACCACCAAATCTCTTGCGCAATTCTAGAATTGTCCCGGTACAATTCCGGAATTGTAACACAAAGTGAGAATTCCCACTTTGCGCAGGACAATTCCGGAATTGTACCGATTCCTACTGTGCGCAGAACATATATATTTACTATATATTTTATACATTTTGAGGGTAGTCAATATAAACTAGAAAATGACCGCGGTATTTCTTATGCGATCTTTTCAAACAATATGTCCTGTTCGATTCGCGAAAATTGGTTTTCGATTCTTTAAAGGGTGGAGTGAAAAGTTATCAATGTGCTGTAGAAAAGTTTTGACTGAATTTTTGCGGGTATTTCCTGCTAAGAAAATCAGCAAGTTTCTCTCGAATAAGCATATAGTTTCTACACCTAAGTATTTTATTTTTATTTTTTTTCAAAATAAATTCATGACAATAGTTTCATAAGCTATCTACCTGTTTGTTACAGACAGCGAACTTCATTACAAATACAGAGCTCCAGATAAAGATGGGTATTGAGGATATTTTTCTGATATTTTTTCTCTATTTAGACTAAGACTGACTTGTCATAGCGACATGAATCTTAGCGGATTTTGGCTTCCATTCTTTTGAGTTGTTTTGGCTTTTTGCGGGTTCTTGCTGCTTCGGACATCTCTTTCCTGATGCCCTTGTCTGTTGCCTTTCTCGAGACGCAAGGGTTGAGGTGGCTCGGTGGGGAACGCCTGCGCCCGCGGATTAATACGTAGGTGTCTCTTACCTGATGCAGCTAATGTGTCCCGCGGAATGTGACAGTAAGTGTGGCTCGGAGAGGGATGCTCGTTGCCTGCCGAGACCTGCAATCATATCTTTTCTATCAAACTTTTGGGGATTAGCGACACTGAAGAAGTTAAATACAGAAACGCGCGTCTGTCGCACTAAATTAGGTATGAATACGTTAATATTAGGATAATTTTGTGATTTTTTTATGTTCTCAAAACATATGCTGCGACCCCTCATTAGAACCGTCTCGTTGAGATGGTTCTAATGAGGGTTGACTACTACAGTTTCTATGGAGAAATATGGAAAAGTATCCCTAAATTACTCTGTTACCCCTTCTCATCTGGAACACTGCAAAATATCTATATCTACCCCTGCAAATAACTGAGGTGTCTCTAAAGTGTCTCATCAAGCTAACTCTTTAGAAAGCTAATATACGTATGTTTTACGACGCAATGTTTGTATAAGAAGTGTGCCGACACTTCGCTTCACATCCTCAGGCTTATCAATTGGTGACACTGTTTCACACCCGCGTATTATCGATCATTATGATAACGGGTTGGTATTTTCCGAACACACTTAGTTTAGATTAAACCAAATGAGGGAGAGAAAAGAGGGAAGATGTAAGATCCATATTATGCTTGTCAAAAAGTAGTCCGGACATCGTCGGTCCGGTCAGAGCGACAGTGGCTTTGAGTTATCGAACGGCAAACATTTTTTAAATGACTCAATTAATCATTTTTTTTTTTCATTTAATATTTTATTTCTATTTTATGAAAAAAACGAAAATTACTCAATTCATTATTTATTTCATTTTGTTTTTATTTCTATTCTATTTTTTTTTTCATTTAATAGAGCACTTGTTGGCCTGCAATAGTGTTAGAAACATTCATTTTTTCCACAATATACAAACCGGAATCTGTCCGTCTAAAACATACCATAAATCAAAAAGAATCATATGCCAAGATAATTAACCGTCAAACGTTTGCCTAGAATCGGATTTTTTGTTTGGGCGATTAACCTCAAATAAGTAAAGAAAAACAAAGGGAATTTTAAAACTCCGAACATGAGTGAACTTCGCGATTATATATGGGAGAAAGAATGTATTGCATTTTCCAAATTAGCGCGCCCCGGAATGTTTTAGTTTTCAGCTTGATGACTAAAATCAGACCTAGCATATATCATGGCCATAACTAGTTGGATATTTTATGCAAACACACATGGCCACAAGTTCTAAAACTATCGTAAAGTCTTTAAATATTGTGATTGACAGGTTTAAGCAAACAGGGCAGACTTACAGCAACCTAGTCAGTGTCTTCACACTTTTTGTCATTCCATCTGCATCTCGCAGGTGCATAGCTGCCATGAAAAGAAAACTTTAATTTTATCTCAGTTACGGTAATTATTTGAAGTGTCCCAATTTTACGGCGGACTCAAAGACTCTACTACAGACTCCTCTCCATGTTTCATACAACACCACCTTATTACCATAAGAATGTTATAAGAATAGTATGTGAATACGGCGTTCCGTGTAATATGGTCCAAATGTGACCAGGTGTGCATGCTGATCTGAGACTGGACTGTTTGCATTTATGGTAAAGTACCTGTTGCAAACTACAAATATATACGTTCAGCACAGCAAATTGCTTGAGCCGTTAATTGTTTTGAACCTGAAAGAAAATCAACATCTCAGCAGGTTTCGGATCCAGTGAAAAGCGTAGACACCGTGTAGGAACAAGCACTTGCGCAGGTCTCCTCTGATCAGTGTACGCAGACATTTGCTTCCCGCGATCGTTGCGCGTCTAAAATATGTTAAATACTGACAGATGTTCAGCTTACCCTCTTTTTCCGGATATTTCCCAATTTCCAAAGGTCGATCTTCGGAGTTTCTCATATACGATATGTCCATTTCTGACCAAAGTGCAAATAAGCAATTCTTTTTTCAAGTCCCGCAATAAAATTAATTTTATGATAAAATCCTCTAAATAACACCTGTACTTGCCCCACGATGGAATAAACAAGGGTGTCTGGTTAGTGTCGCCGATAGGCTGATGCAATAAACAAGGGGCATCTGGTTTGTGTCGTATATACATAGTATTTCTTTTTAATATACAATTTTAAATGGAGACAGCGATAGAAAAATTTGGATTTTCATTAAATGTAGGTATTTATATAGTTACTCTTTTTACCCCTGCTATTTTATTTGATTTATATTTTTCAATCTTGCTCTTTAATCATTATTTATTACTTTTGGTCTCTACCAAACATCAAATGATTCTGCTGCTTTATGAATTTTTCAATGGATCTTACCAGAGCATAATAATTATTGAAATTGTTACGCAGAAGGTTTTACACTCGGTCGACACGGATGTAGAGCCTTATGCGTCGCCAGGACGGCGGAGGCTGACTTCCGGTTAAAGGGTTATCTACCAGTGTATTACACTAACAAGGAAACTCTAACAACGTTAGAAGTTTTGAAGTTTATATATAATGTAAATTCTATATACAACAATACAATTTACAACTGTCACAATTACAATAATATACAACACATATTAGTTCATGTCGCTGGCCCAAGTAAGGTGTTTGTTTCAAATCTGTAATCGATTTGCGTGCAATGCGCAAATAGATTACTGTCTGACATCAACACCGTACTCGGCTCAGCGCCATGAACTAAAGGAAAACACAAAGAACAAAAGACGTCAGTTTGAGCTCATACAAAAAAAAAAAACCAAGGCCTTATGTTGGTAGACTTCACTTTGTCGTTCCCTGGATCATGTCATGGGCCAGTCCATATATCATGAGGAACACCAACTTATATTAACACGTGCACGATTATATACTGGTCGCTCCCTGGATCGTACCAGAGACCAGTCTAAATATAATATGACACACTTTAGTGGACGAACACTGTCCCACTTTCACCTCTGCAGTAATTACATCGATTTTGCCAATATTTTGTGCTTCCCGCCTCTGCTAGGAATACATGCACAAGGGCGTTGTAACTGCTCTACCCGGGTTGGTATTAACCTGGAGACGTATATCGAATCTCCAGGTGAGACGTGGCTCTAAGCCCTAACAGCTGACTGCCGGACTTGATGTGTCTAAAAATAACGAACTTACACTTAATACATTGTAAGTACATAATAACAATACGTAAGACTTGGGCCTGTCTTGGAAATACCATACAACGCCCTCGGCGAATGCCGAGCATAACGTGCACACGCCAGCCGTGTCACTAGACACGACTCGCGCTCACGATGTAAAGCTAAAAGTGTGCTTACCACTTCCGCCAATGAAGAAACGTAGATCCTACCACGCATGTGCGTCGAAGGATCTGACGTCAAACATTGTCAAGAAGTATACTGACGTCAACAAGCATTACCATGACATACCCCACATAAAACATGAATAATCTAAACAATGACCTATTTACATTAAATTGATTGACCAAAATCTAACTCGCATATGTATTAATTCATTTCTTTAAACTAAGCGTAATACCATTTGCCATAGAATATAATAGCTGAATAAGCGTTTCTCACACATTTGGGATCATAACGTTTGATCTGACATCATGACATCAATGATGTTATACCATATGACGCCGTCTAATGAAGGCAAATCAAACGCATGATGACCAAATGTTACCATTATAACTTATGGAAAAAACCCTTAATGCGGTGCATGCTATGGCGTCAATTGACGTCACGAGTATATAAATTAGTTCCATTACAAATCAATCTACTTCTATAGGCCACGTATACGTGAAACTAATATAAAAAGTGCTGACGTCGCAAAAACATGAATGCAACTGACGTCACATGAATAACATGAATGCAACTGACGTCACATGAATAAGATGAATACAACTGACGTCACTGGACGTCAAATAGACGCACACCATTGCAACCAACATCAGTGATATAAACTATTTCCGTAATTTACAAAACTTCCTAATATACAAATACCATGCGCAGCATGGTCAGTATAAACAAAATTGGTCGACATATGCACAGCCTGATCACTGTCAACAAAATGAAATCAGTCAACACATATAATCATACCATATCAATCAGAAGTCACATTTTTCATTCTTAGCCAAACTATTCTAAATAAATATAATAAAATCTTACCATTCAGGTCTAAACTCAGAATCTGGGCACACAACAATATAACATCCTCAGTATAAGAATTAAACAGCCACGTCTAACTTTTCAATAAAAGATAGGCGTATAAATAGTATGCGTCTCACATTTACATCATGGGACTAGAATATAAGCGTGCAGGTATTCACATTAAAATCATGCAACACGCTGTCCACAATCAAAAGACTCGTGCAGGTATTCACCTTAAAATCATGCAAAACGCTGTCCACGAGAGGTATTCACAAACAACCCATGCATAACGTAGCCACAATTTCCGTAAATGTTTTATTACCACAGTTGCCCTAAAAACTGTAGCTCTACTGATTTAAAGGATTAAAATGATTTTAATGCAGACATAGTCCACGATCGGATCCATTTCGTAACATAGGTTTCCCCTTAGGGAGAAAAAAACATAACAATGTTTCTTTTCTGAAATAGTACGAAATGCGATCGAATCGTAGGCTATGTCAAAACTGGAAAACTAGCTATATACACAACAACGGTGCGATGCATAACGTGGCCAAACTATCTACTAAGGTAGTCCGCCCCCAAATTATCTTGTCCGCGGATAGCAACGATCCTGAATCTGTACGGCTGTATTTTCATGGCCCAACGCATGATTCGGGGATTGAGCACCTTAGCTGTCTGCATATAGGACAAAGGTTTGTGGTCAGTTTCAAGTAGGAACTCCGCCCCATACAAGTACTTACGAAATTTCTCATCACCCCAGATTATACCCAAACATTCCTTTTCAATTACAGAGTAGTTCCTTTCCCGAGGTAACAATTTCTTACTAGCATAAGCAATCGGCAAACGACCTTCACCTTCGAATTCCTGAAGCAAAATAGCTCCAAGACCAACGTCTGAAGCATCTGTTCGGAGTACAAACGGGTTACCTTCTTGAAAAACAGGTAAGCGAAGAATAGGACTAGACGTGAGCCTACTCTTCAGGGTTTGAAATGCCCTTTCATGCTGATCTTGCCAATCTTTGATAGAATTAGGTCTATCTCGTTTAGTTAAATCAGTCAGAGGAGAAGCTATGGATGAGAAATTTGGGATAAAACGACGGTAAAACCCAGCTAATCCCAGAAAAGATTTAATTTGCCTTTTCGTATATGGACGAGGAGCATCTCTGATAGCCTGTATCTTGTCCTCTTGCGGTCGTACCGTCTGTCCGACGATATTGTGACCAAGGCACTCGATACTGCCATAACCGATCATGCATTTAGATGGTTTTGCCGTCAATTTGGCCGACCTGAGCCGATCTAACACTTGACGTAATGACGTCACATGATCCTTCCATGTTTCAGTAAATATCCACATGTCATCAACAAAGCTGTCAACATTTGCGAGATTGGACAATATGATTCTCATTAACCTACAAAATGAGGCTCCCGAATTGACCAAACCGAAGGGCATAGTTTTAAACTGGAATAAACCCTTAGGCGTTTCAAATGCCGTCAAAGGTTTAGACCTTTCAGTAAGACTGACTTGCCAATAACCCTTACTCAGGTCCATCTTTGTAAAGAATTTATGTCCCGACATTTTATTGATAACCTCCTCCATATTTGGCATCGGTTCTGCATCGAATTCCGTCACTTTGTTAAGCTTCCGGAAGTCGATACAGAATCTAACTGATCCGTCTTTCTTCGGAACTAGGACAACAGGAGATGAATACGGTGAAATCGACGACTCGATTGCCCCTAATCTAACATATCCTGTATCTCCGTCTCCATGACGTTACGCGTCTTATACGGGATAGAATAACCTTTCGTCCGTATGGGTTCTGACGTGAGTAGTTTGATATCGTGCTGTATTTGATCAGTTCGACCGGGTAAACTTGATAGTACATCCGGGTACTGTTTGATCAACGCTTCAACCTCCATACGTTGTTCTGACGTTAACGTATCTGAGATACTGACGTCATTATAAGTTTCCGGTTCTTTAGCTGTCGGAAAAGCACAATCATCAAGAGAAAATTCATCACTACCATCGTCATCAACAGACACTGTAGTCTCAGTCGACAATAAACAATGTGACGGCACACTACGACGTTCAACATATTGTTTCAGCATATTAGCATGATATGTACTCACGACACCACTGACGTCGATTTTATAGTCCATTCTATTCACCACCTCTACTACTTCATATCGACCCTTCCACTGCAATAACAGTTTATTACTGTCAGTTGGCAGTAATAACAGTACTTTATCTACCACGTTAAATTAACGCGACCTAGCGCGTTTGTCATAATAAGCCTTTTGCTTTACTTGTACTTTCCGTAAATTATCATGTGCTAACTTACACGTCTGCTCTAACCGTTCTCTCAACTCAATTACGTACTGGTACGTAGACAGAACCTGCTCATCCTGTACCTCTTCAGACCATAATTCACGTAATATTGCCATAGGGCCCTTAACGTTACGTCCGTATAACAATTCGAACGGAGAAAACCCTAATGACTCTTGCGGAACCTCCCTTATTGCAAACAGTAGTGCTGGAAGATATTTATCCCAGTCTTTTGGACGTTCTGCGCACATCCTACGTAGCATTTGCTTCAACGTCGCGTGAAAACGCTCTACAAGACCGTTACAGATAGGATGATACGGCGTCGTGGTTAACTGCTCGAGTGATAACAGCCTGCTTACTTCTTTCATAACTTCAGCAGTAAACTGACTTCCGCAATCTGTTAACATTTCATCAGGTATGCCAACTCTACTAAACATCTCAACTAACGCTTCGGCTACGCGTTCCGTTTCAATGCCGGGTAACGCTACCGCCTCGGGATATCTCGTCGCATAGTCTATCATTGTTAAAATATAGCGGGATTTCCTGTCAGAACGAGGTTCTATCGGTCCAACTATATCTACAGCGACTCGTTTAAATGGTGTGTCAATCTGCGGCAACTTTCCTAAAGGAACCATAGTGACACGACCTTTTTGAATAGTCCTTTGACATATGTCACAAGATTTACAAAACCTTGCCACATCACCACAAACTCCAGGCCAAAAGAACGCAGTTAACACTCTATCCATAGTTTTCTTTATGCCCAAATGGCCTGACATCAAGGTTTCGTGCGCCAATCTTAACACCTTTTCACGAAAACCTTCAGGGATAATAAGTTGCAAAGTGACCTTGTTTCCCTTAGTAAACTGCCTATACAATAAATCTTTCTTTCGGATAAACTTAGTTTCACCCCGGTTCAATCCACGACTTATAGTCACATTCCCAGATTCCACTCTTTGCCTTATACCATTCAATTTAGGGTCAACAACTTGGGCCTGCTTCAATGCCTCCTTATCACTAGCAATAATTTGATCAGGAACTTTAAGTTTCTTATAGACCTCTTCACCTTGCTTAGCTTGTGACCTAGTCACTGCCGCCATTGCAAAATGGGACATATCGGGAAGTTTTGACCCGTCAATATTTCCAATAACCAGGTCATACAATGTATCTTCCATGCACAATGCCTCAGTTTTTCCTGTGAAAAATGGACAATCTATGTCAACCATTGCTAAGGGATACCTTTGGGTAGATTCATCAATCAAAGTTACATCAGATTCTCTACCAAGTAACTGATCATTAGAAACCAAGTTTCTACGAACGACACACCCAGTACAACCTGTGTCCCTTAAAACTACAACAGTCTTACCATTAACCGTACCCTGCGCTGTTGGTAATCGCGACCTTAAAAAGTAACAGACACCTTCCCTATCCACGTTATCATTGATTAGTGGACTTTCTTCCTTACTCTTATAGAGACCTTCAATTTCATGAGACCTATTCATTGTAGTTTTACAAAAGCTCATTTGATGTCCGCCACCCCGACCACGTCCGCGGGAATAACCCCGACCACGGCCACGATCTGAATTACTACCTTCGTCTGTACAGTATCGCTCTTACTCTGTGATCCTTGTGTCTCATCTTTCGGTGCATAACTACTCCCCTTACTTCCGCTATACCCGCTTGCACTTGCGCCTACCTCCGCACTATATGCTTGCTTCCTATCGGGATTCTTAAAACATTTATATGTTAAATGTCCCTTACCACAAATACTACATTTTATCTCTGGCTTCGCACTCGGCTTATTATCAGATCTACTCTGAGTTACGCCCTTACTATCACGCTGCCCCTTATTAACACAAGCGTAGACACCGCCACGTGCTTCTGCAAATAAATCTGCTTCCCTAGCCATCTCACCTAGATTTGTGAATGTTTTCGGTTTCAAATGAACATATAGTTCTTTACTACAGGATTCTAAAAACTGATCTCTAGCGAAAAAATCGCAAACAGCTTCGTAAGACTGGTCTACTTTCGCCATTTTTAACCATTTATTAAGATACGACCTAAGTCTACTACTAAACTGAATAAACGTTTCGGACTTTTCAGGCCTATCATAGCGAAATTTCTTCCTAAATCCGCGTTCAGTCATATCAAAATTCTTTAACAATGCATCTTTCAACTTGTCATAATCTGCTGCATCATCTACAGACAATCTATCATAGACATCAAGCGCGCGACCTTTAAGTAATGCGCTTAAATATGCAGCCCAAACGTTTTTATCCCATTTGTTCGCCGTCGCGTATTTCTCAAACCTTGATAAGTAACTATCCATTTTGTCCTTACTTTCATCAAAATACGGTAACTTGGGATCTCGCGCATGCGCTAACTTTTCAGCCTTCTGTTTTTCTAATTCAACTCTAAACGTTACCTTCTGCAAATCTATCTGATTCTTCAACTCGCGTTGCTGCAATTCAAAACTATACTTCAACTTTTCTAACTCAACTTCGCTCGACAACTTTGCTTCCTTATCGCTTTCGACTTGAGACAACCTAGCTTCCCTATCTTTCTCGGCTTGCCGCTCTATACTTTCAATCCGCGCCATCTCGATTTCCCTATCCGCCGCAATCTTAGCTTCTTCCGTCGCCCTATCCGCCGCAATCTTAGCTTCTTCCGTCGCCCTATCCGCCGCAATCTTAGCTTCTTCCGTCGCGATCCTAGCCAATTCAATTTCCCTATCTTTTTCGGCCTGCGCGATCCTAGCTAACTCAATTTCCCTATCTTTTTCAGCCTGCGCAAGCTTTTCTTTCTCCGCCGCGATCTTCTCTTTATCAAGTTCCCTTACCGCGTGCCTTTCTGCCCTCTCAGTCTCTTGCTGTTGCTTAACAAATTCCTGCAAAGCCTGCCCCTCATAACCTAACTCCTTTCCCGTCTTAACTAACTGATCCATGACGCTTAACGTAATGCTCACGTTAACTTAACTGAAACCGACGTTCACTTATAGTCACACACGTTAACTAAAACGTTAACAATAATAATAACAGACTAATCCAACTAAAACGTTGATAAATTAGTGTACTCGCGATCTAGACGTAGCTATTAAAGTTACGTTCATAACAGACCGGAAATGACGTCATAAGCTGACGTTGACTTTGCCGAGAATTACTTTTCACTTTCAAATGACACAATTAGATGACGTAAATAACCCACATTACAATTACGCCCAACTTGATCTAGCGTATCGGATATACAAACGTAACGTATGTAACGCAACGTATTAACACTGACACGACAACTGTACGTCCTACATTACAAAACCTTATAGGATACCAACGGTAAATCAAACTTAAGATTCCGCTATTAGGTTTAATTCATTGTAACGATATTATATAACGTTACGAGTGACCTACGTTACTAAATCAGGACATAAAATGGACCTCAGTAACGGTTACGACACTACGTACAAACGTTTGAATTAATGAACTAACAGATTGTCATGCAACAGCAGTGCCAAGGTACTCAAACGGACCTTAAAACTAAATATGTATAATCCGTGCCAAGACAATTCAGGTCTATATACCTCAGTTTCCCCACTCAGATATGCAACCTGTTACATTCTATCACAAATTAATGCATGGGCTATCGCACTTCATCACGCAGGGAATAAGGATAGTTGACCTTAATTGAGTGTAGGTTACATTTACAAAGCATTTAGTGGCAAAATTGCTCCCCTAAAATTCACAGCCTTACGTCACCTTAGAAAAGAACAATCAGAAAGTCAATAATAATAAAAAAAAATGTCTGACAAAATTGTGCCTAGATTCTGTATATATTGTCAATGTGTTACACTGGCAGATATTAATCGGAAATCAAATCCCGTTACTTCATGACACCATGTTTCGCAGAAGGTTTTACACTCGGTCGACACGGATGTAGAGCCTTATGCGTCGCCAGGACGGCGGAGGCTGACTTCCGGTTAAAGGGTTATCTACCAGTGTATTACACTAACAAGGAAACTCTAACAACGTTAGAAGTTTTGAAGTTTATATATAATGTAAATTCTATATACAACAATACAATTTACAACTGTCACAATTACAATAATATACAACACATATTAGTTCATGTCGCTGGCCCAAGTAAGGTGCTTGTTTCAAATCTGTAATCGATTTGCGTGCAATGCGCAAATAGATTACTGTCTGACGTCAACACCGTACTCGGCTCAGCGCCATGAACTAAAGGAAAACACAAAGAACAAAAGACGTCAGTTTCAGCTCATACAAAAAAAACCCAAGGCCTTATGTTGGTAGACTTCACTTTGTCGTTCCCTGGATCATGTCATGGGCCAGTCCATATATCATGAGGAACACCAACTTATATTAACACGTGCACGATTATATACTGGTCGCTCCCTGGATCGTACCAGAGACCAGTCTAAATATAATATGACACACTTTAGTTGACGAACACTGTCCCACTTTCACCTCTGCAGTAATTACATCGATTTTGCCAATATTTTGTGCTTCCCGCCTCTGCTAGGAATACATGCACAAGGGCGTTGTAACTGCTCTACCCGGGTTGGTATTAACCTTGAGACGTATATCGAATCTCCAGGTGAGACGTGGCTCTAAGCCCTAACAGCTGACTGCCGGACTTGATGTGCCTAAAAATAACGAACTTACACTTAATACATTGTAAGTACATAATAACAATACGTAAGACTTGGGCCTGTCTTGGAAATACCATACAACGCCCTCGGCGAATGCCGAGCATAACGTGCACACGCCAGCCGTGTCACTAGACACCACTCGCGCTCACGATGTAAAGCTAAAAGTGTGCTTACCACTTCCGCCAATGAAGAAACGTAGATCCTACCACGCATGTGCGTCGAAGGATCTGACGTCAAACATTGTCAAGAAGTATACTGACGTCAACAAGCATTACCATGACATACCCCACATAAAACATGAATAATCTAAACAATGACCTATTTACATTAAATTGATTGACCAAACTCTAACTCGCATATGTATTAATTCATTTCTTTAAACTAAGCGTAATACCATTTGCCATAGAATATAATAGCTGAATAAGCGTTTCTCACACATTTGGGATCATAACGTTTGATCTGACATCATGACATCAATGATGTTATACCATATGACGCCGTCTAATGAAGGCAAATCAAACGCATGATGACCAAATGTTACCATTATAACTTATGGAAAAAACCCTTAATGCGGTGCATGCTATGGCGTCAATTGACGTCACGAGTATATAAATAAGTTCCATTACAAATCAATCTACTTCTATAGGCCACGTATACGTGAAACTAATATAAAATGTGCTGAAGTCGCAATAACATGAATGCAACTGACGTCACATGAATAACATGAATGCAACTGACGTCACATGAATAAGATGAATACAACTGACGTCACTGGACGTCAAATAGACGCACCCCATTGCAACCAACATCAGTGATATGAACTATTTCCGTAATTTACAAAACTTCCTAATATACAAATACCATGCGCAGCATGGTCAGTATAAACAAAATTGGTCGACATATGCACAGCCTGATCACTGTCAACAAAATGAAATCAGTCAACACATATAATCATACCATATCAATCAGAAGTCACATTTTTCATTCTTAGCCAAACTATTCTAAATAAATATAATAAAATCTTACCATTCAGGTCTAAACTCAGAATCTGGGCACACAACAATATAACATCCTCAGTATAAGAATTAAACAGCCACGTCTAACTTTTCAATAAAAGATAGGCGTATAAATAGTATGCGTCTCACATTTAAATCATGGGACTAGAATATAAGCGTGCAGGTATTCACATTAAAATCATGCAACACGCTGTCCACAATCAAAAGACTCGTGCAGGTATTCACCTTAAAATCATGCAATACGCTGTCCACGAGAGGTATTCACAAACAACCCATGCATAACGTAGCCACAATTTCCGTAAATGTTTTATTACCACAGTTGCCCTAAAAACTGTAGCTCTACTGATTTAAAGGATTAAAATGATTTTAATGCAGACATAGTCCACGATCGGATCCATTTCGTAACAGAAATAATATGAAATAGGCGCCACCTAAATTGCAACCAACCTACATTATGACTCCAGTAAAAAAACTGAAACAAGAAAATTTTTGCACAGCTGCATGGATAGCTCCTTTTGTTATGAGATTGATTAATTGGTTGATTGATTTATTGATTGATTTATTGACTGATTTTACCATTTTTGGTCGACATCTGAACAACACATTCGTATCACGAGATATTAAATAAATGATAATGAAATGAGAATAAAAAAGTAGGCCTAGGCAAGAGACAGAACAGGGGACAGGTGTTTTGAAGAGACAGACACAGAGAGAGAGAGAGAGAATGGTACCACCCAGGTAAAACCCTGCACAGTATCGGCAGCCAATGGTGCCATTGGCAACCGTTGGCACCATTGGCAAAATTGCCAATGTCACCACTGGCAGTGCTTTGGTAGAGCCAATGGCGCCAAAAGTACCATTGGTAGAGCCAATGGCGCCTATAGCACCATTGCTTTAGTTTTTCTAATTTTCTTTCATTATTGTGGGGAAAAATTCTCCTTTGTCAACTCGAGTGTTTATGATGGGTTCAATAAATTGCCGTACTGAATGACACAAATTTACCACCACGGTAATTTTCCCACGCCCTTAGTTGTCTGCAGTATTGGCAGCCAATGGTCGGCAATGCTGGTTTCAATGGTAGAGCCAATGGTGCCAATATTGAAACTCAGAGCGTCATTGGCATGTCAATAGTGACATCGGCAAAAACCCGAACGCAACCAGTATTGGTTTTGACGTCACACATAAAAGATGCAACGTCACACTGGTGCTTCATCCAATCAATTACTAGATTATTTATATAACTGAGGGAAAACCGATAGGCCTAGTTGAAGTCAAAAGCTGTTTTGCATCTCTCCGTCAGCTTTGTCGTTTCTAGACAGTTTCTAGACAGTTGTAAAGCTTTCTAGCTACATCACGTGTGCGCCTGCCTGCTGCCGACCTAGAAATATAACGCGTGTCACCAATAAACAGATGCCGAGAAGCCGCAGTTGAAAGGTAGGTAAGGGTTGTTGTTGTTTTTTTTCGAGCTGTACGGCCTTCTAGCCGAATATTCTGACGGCCATCATAGGATTTTTTTGTTTGGAATTCAGACGCGTGTTGCCAGGGAAGTGTCGGCGGAAGTTCAGAAATTTATTTTCGTCCAATAAAAATGCCAGCGTCTCGTTTCTCCATAGAAAGAAAAACGCCGACCGGAAATTCAGTGACACAAAAATTTCGAAGCTTTAGTGGTACGGGACAGAATAGAATAGAACAGAAATACGCCTTAATCGTAAAGCAACCAACTCTCGTTGTTTGCCTTCGGCGGCAAACAACTCGTTGGTTGGTTGCTATTAAATCGTATTTTTCTGTCTTTATCTAACATAACGGTAAACCAAGACTGGTCCAGTCAGGTATTTCGCATCAATCTCTCTCTCTAACACGCACGCACCTCATTATGCTGATATCAGCTCGCTGAATCCGGACATCCCTCTTTTCTCTTGTTTATTATCTTGTTTTTAAATTTTGGTCAAATTTCTCTCTCTCTCTCTTTCTCGCTCTCTCTCTCTCTCTCTCTCTCTCTCTCTCTAATTCCAGGACACCTTTCTGTAGCTCCCTTTTCAGCGGTAATCAATATCAAAGTGTTAAATTACCTAGCAGTGGTTGCAATATGTTGACACAATTTTCGAAAATAGAATAACTCTATCCATATGCCCCACATCTGATGGATGGAAGAATTACTTGCTATCTTGATTTTATGTCCTTTCTAACAGTGTTTCTGTCAGGACCATGAGAGGATAATAATGAAAGACTGTGAGCAATCGGGGCCGTACATACAATACAATGCATCAAACCCCGTTTCTGGTTGGAAAGATTTCCGCCTTAAGCGGGGCTCAAACCCGGGACCGCTGGATCAGTAGGCCAGTGGTCAACTTCTGAGCTTCTGTGACTCTTTACACATCTGAGATTGTACTATAATTCTAGTGCAGGTCAGCTGCTCTTCACTTTTCATATTCGCATCCTTTTTCCATGGAGGCCAACTCTTATAAAGAATGAAATCTTCTTGGAAGCAAACAGGTAGAAGTTGTTGCCCCAAGTAAACATGGCGAAAAATGTTTGATCAATACCAGCCATGATTTGATCCATACCGCTTTATTCTAAAAGCGTTCCTTTTATGCTCTCAGCTCATGTTCGGACTGCCACTGACCGTATTTAATGGACTGCTATTTAAAACTGACAAATACAAAAAGAAAAACTTTTTATGTCAACGCATTTGCGGAGGTTGGTGGTAGTGCCAATATATAAAACCCTTATTTGAAATATGGGAACTGCACTCGTCCAGACCAGCATGTTCAAGTATTCAGTCAGTCGCGGATGTTTCGGACCCTGTAAGAAAAAAAAAAAACCGTAGCTCAGTCTGTCTCTGAATGAGCAGCATATGATTGGAGTATGCATAAGTCTTCTGTATGCGCGAATGTTGTAATTAACGAGTATCTATATTTACATGGCATGTTTTATTAGCCCTTTGCATAAAAACAAGTTTTGAGCAGATTATGGCAGCACTGTTCAACACAGCTCTATTTGGGTCTTATTCAATTATCATCTGTTTATAACCATAACCATGACAATTGATTTCACTTTAACTGGCCCCGTACATGTACTTCAGTGTAAAGTCTTCTGGTTTTATCTCTGAGACGCATGTTTCAATAAAAGGTCATTAAGGTATTATGCAATCAAAAATATGTCTTTAATAGAGATGGTACAGCGCTCGTTTTGACGGTAAGTGGCACGATATTTAGAGAAAGCAATACAGTCTATTGATAACAGAGACGCACCATTTGGGGCAACTGCCGAAAAAGACGCAAAAATCAGGAAACTTGATGAAAGTGCAAGTGTTCCCAGGAGGCGTCAGAGAGCGAATCCATAACATACATCGCCTGGCACCCAGTTTGTATGTGTGGAATATTCTTTTCAATTCAAAATGATCGTTGTTCGCAGCTAAGATGCATTAAGGTAAACAAAGGTATTTTTTCATGAAAAGATAACTTTACCATGTTAACTCTTTAAGGAAAGAATTTGCTGCCAAAGGAGAAAATTCATTCCTATTAGAGTAGAGGGGTGGTCGGGTTGCGCGATGGTGCTGCCTGTAACTTCCAGTGCCGGGGCGTCCTGATTTGGATAAGTGTAGGGCAAAGACCTAGTGTGCTTGCAGTAGGTGCGGGTGGGGGTTGTTTGGACATATTATCTCGCGTCTATCTATTCTCTCTTCGCACCCCCCCCCTCTCTCTCTCTCTGAGAGACGGACCGATATAGACTGAAATACTGTCTCAAAGGGCCGTTAAGCCCAAAACAGTCAGTCAATCAAAAAAAACAAAACAAAACAAAAAACTATAGAGAAGATACTCTTTAGAAGGGGTTCCTCTCTCGGGGAAACAAGCGGGAATTCAGTCTCTAAGTGAAAGTGTGGCGTGAGAAGGGGGGTCGGGGGTCTGAAGATGTACACATACGGCTTTAATAATGTGTTTATACGTCTCTTTAATACCAACCTCAGCGCCTGACCATGCGTGTTTTTCAAAAAAAGTTTATGCTTGGTATTGTTGACCGTGATTTGTATCTCTGCACTCCTCGGTCACTCGTCGCAGCTTTGAATCTGGCTCATTCTAATCTTTGGATTATTCTGTTCTCATCATAATTCATACTGTATCCTACCCTTTTCTTAAGATGACCCGAAGTAACCAGCCGGCATTGAAAGGAATGTTTATTCCTTATAGAAAACAAATCTGTCGTTTTAGCCCCCCCCCCCCCCCCCCGCCACACACACACGGAGAAAAAATGTATTGACTATTAAACAGTGTGGTCGTGTTGGCCTCCCAGAGAGGCCGGCGCTCCATCTTTATAATCCACACGTCGCAAAGTTCGTTTCCGGTTGAGTCCAGTCCCTGGAGCTCCCCAGCCTCACCACCATCGGGCCGAAGCGTACACATGGCCATGGCAGAGTTATCCTCGCCCCCACCCCCTCCCCCAACTTCGGATAGGGGCGATGGGACTGAGTGCCGCTGTTTGTTCTAAACTAAAGTGCGCCTTTTTTCATAATCACTACCGAAACAGCATTCGCCCCGGAAATCTATATTAGGAATATGCGAACTGTACAAATCCAGACTGATCTGTGCACATGTGCAGTCAAGATCAGAGCATTGGGAAACACCAGACACCTAACTGAGCAGCCTGATTCTGATATGCTAGTATGGCTGCAGTCTAGTCAATATTATTTTAATCCTTTTCCGATTATGAAGAAATACATAGATAAAATAAAAATCATTATTAACCATAAAAATTTAGTTAATATTGTCATCGTAATTTTTTGACGATAAGTACAAAATAGATAGGAACTCAGGCTAGGGATATGCACGATACACAGTGACGAAGTAGATTAGGCTGGTCATAAAGGGAAGAAAGAAAGACTTGGTTTTGTAATTCACCAAGCAATGTTTCTCATAGCATCTTTAGTTTGCTCGACTTTTAGGAGCTTGCTCGTTGATCTAGGGGTATCGGGTTCTTATCCAGTCAGAGGCGGAATTCTTCCCAACAGTACTCGGGATTCTATTCCACAACCCTTACAAAATGACCTTCTCACTGTCCTCATATGACTGGAGACGTAAAACTGCAAATCGGCCATCCATCATAGAATGTTAGAGTAAACATGTCCTAATATTTAGAGCAGTAAGTAGTAAACCCAGATTCTAACAGTTTACTATCCATTTTGGGGCAAATGACAAAGAATTTGCGACTTTCGTTTAAACGGCTGTCACCGCTACGACAGCCACGTAACCGCAATCACCGCAAATATACATGTAATACCAGTGGGAATGGCATTTTGAGAATTTTATCATCCAGCCTGATCAGGATATGCACAGTGCAAAGTTTTGATTCAGGTCAAATGGTCGTGTTGGATTTCGTCTCTGCTTACAATTTTCCAATTAATCATAGTACAGCAAACTAAGATTATCCATTTACTCTAATTTTTAGGGTTAATAGTGTTGTGGTGTTGAAGTGTTCCAATATCGTAGGTGTAAGTGATATTGGTCACAACTCTACAGACAAGTTCTGTTTATTGAATGAGTCCGAAATTGGGTACTGTTTAATACATTGTTTTTGGAATTACCAATATCCACGTAAGTATTGGGACACCCTGATTGGCGCGAACTGATAATGTTATTTTATAATATTTTGATCGTTGACGTGTTAAAATATAGTTTAATTTGATTTTCTTTTTTGGACGATGCAGCGGGGGTGAGGAGGGCAAAACGGTCCACTCGGCAAGGGGAGGGGCGTTGTTTAAAGTCTCCATAGTCCTATCTGTGGTAAAAACGTCTAAGCTCAAATTATTGTAGAAGGCGGTCCAACTTTTACGCTTGGTAATAAAATAAGGGTTGATGTGCATATAATGAGTCATATAACTGGCAAAAAGTAGAGAAAACACGTTTTTGAAAAATAACAAATCGCTCCACAAATTAAAATTTCCTGTTCTTGTTTCCCGTTTAACAATGCTATATAAACATGGACGGGATAGTAATTCGGACTCCACGCCTGTACATTGTATTTTTACCATTTTATTCAAGTTAATGAAATCGAAAGTAGGTCCCAAATAAGTTTTCAAACCCTTTTTTGTGAAACTCTAGGATGTTTTATGTGTTTAAAGCAGGCAAATCACGGACATTCACACTGTCGAAACTATACTAAGAAGCTTGCAGTGGTGATATGTGATGATAATTTTTTCACGCTAATAGAGCAATGGGGCCTTTAATGGCATTGACATCGTAATAGGCAGCGTTTTTTTAAATTTTATGTTTACTGCCCCCCCCCGCTCCCCCCCCCCCCCCAAAGGCGGCGCTCATGTGTTGGTTGGTTGATGTGGTGTTTGTCGCTATGTCTGTTACTAATATATTGTTTGTGATGTTAACTTGAAGGCTAGTCTGGTGACCTACATGGGAAATGGCTGTTCACATGGCTTCCACTGATAATGTCTTTGGTGATGACTAATTTTGTGTTGTCTTTTTCCCACATGGTGTCATGGGTGGGATCTGGGATTGTCAGTTCCTGAGTATTTTCTACTTACTTTTGGCTGTGAGATTCTGGGCATATCTTCATTACCTGCCCCATTTTCAATTTCGGGTTTTAACTCGTTGATGACTAGCCTCCCGTTAAACACAATACAATGCAAACATTGTAGACCTAGATCAGATGCCTCTGAACATTGCATCTCATCAGGGCACATACATTTGTCTTAATACAGAAAACCCAAAGAGAAATCGCGTCAAATTGAACAGTCCTAATGTTGTAAACGGACCACGGTAGAAGAGTCCACTAGGCCTAAATGGTCTACTCTGTAGCCTCTTACATTCCGTATAGTATTTTGCCGTAATTGATTTGCTGCCATAAAGTCTCTGAGCAGACTGCGCATATGCAAAGTCCAGGCTTAGCATGCCGAGTTTGCATTTTTCACAAAGCCGATTTTTTTTCGACGTGGCAGATTTCATGGTTTAATTTTGCACATGCGTATTTGGAAAGTTACATTACACAGGTGAGAATACTGTGTATGCATAAACCAGCCTGTGCCGGCCAGAGTTGCACATGTAGGCAGTCTGCCAAATTAAAGTTTTATAACTGGGTATGCCTGTGCATGGGTTTAGCAAAGAACGCAATAGATAGGCGATTACCAATTATTAACTGAGTTCTTCAAACGGAAGTTGTGGTTGGGCGATGGTGCTGGTTATAACTTCCAGGCAAGGGCCTACTGTGTTCGCAGTAGGTGCGGGCGGGGGTTGTTTGGAAAATTTTCTCTCATCTATCATTTCTCTTTTCTTTCTCCCTGTCTCTGTGAGACGGCCCGATATAGACTGAAATACTGTCTCAGCGGGCCGTTAAACCCATAACAACCAACCAACCAGGTTCTTCAAACCGCTATGCTCATATTTTAGGGTAAAATCGGCCAACTAAAGTGTCCCAATATTAAGTGTCACAATGTTTATTTGTAATACCAAACGTAGTTCCTGTACTAAAGTGTCCCAATACTAAGTGTCACAATGTTTATTTGTAATACCAAACGCAGTACCGTCAAGACTGCTCTGTACGTTGGCTCACTACAATTAGATGGTTCCGCTGCATCTCTGCAGTCTGTCCAAGTATGTAACGGTTTACGGATCGAGAGAGAGAGAGAGAACAAAAAAACTTGCGCCCAATGTTTTATTCTGTTAGATCCATCAGATCAGACATCATTCATTTATTAAGCTTTATCAGCTGCTCCTGTAAGTCTAGTCATTTGAAGCAGGCATGTCTGTCTGATTACTCGCTTTGGAATTCCTGATCAAGTGGACCCCCTGCGCCCATACAGCTTGATCAAGTATAGTCTAAATCTATGTATTGTTCAATCATATCTGTCCCAATTGTTTCAGCTGAACGGTACTTTATGCATGTTTCTCTGAACGTTTGGAACAGGACATCAGTTTTAAGATACAGGTAGTTTTGAACAAATAACAAGACTATCCTCTATCCTCTTAGATCAGACATGTTCTCCGAAAGTGTTTAGCTTTAGAGTCTCAACAGTCCTACCAGTGGTAAAATTGTCGAAATGCGAATCATTATAAGACCTGTACAGCCCTCATAATTGATGATAATGTGTCGGTTGAAGTGCTTTTTATCATATAACTGGCAAAAAAGACGGAACAAGGTATATTGAAAAAAGGAGAAAAGTCCGTCCATAAAATACGGTTATCGGCTATGGTTCCCCGTTAAGCAATGAAATACTGCAATAGCGGCACAATCAATGGGATCCTCGCCTTACATATTTGTACATTGTATTTTTATCACCCGTTAAACGTCTGTACCTTGTATTTTTATCCCCGGTACCTTGTGTTTTTACCATGTACGAAAGTTTGTGAAATCGAAAGTAGGTCATTTTAGTTGGCAACTGAAATAACCTAGTTATTTTTTTTTAATCTGTTTTTTTTTATGAGAAACTCAAGGATCTTTCATTTTTAAAGCCGGCCAATCACGATCATCACGATCATAATCAAAGTGAAGAACCTTGCAGAGTGATACCTTACAATAAAATATTTCATGCTGATAGAGAAATGGGGCCTTTAATGTTGTATTTGAAGACCCGATCAGACTGTTCCTCAAAGTATATATAGTTTGCTCAGGCATGTCTGTCCCAATATTTAGTAACTGAAAGAACCTGACGATAATGCTCTACAGGCAAGGCTCTAATCCACAACCGGATTGTTCTTTTGGACGAAACGAAAAACAAAATTAGCCGGAATGGCGTTCCCAAAACAAAGTGGAATGCTGTGGAATGGCGCGGTTTGGTAATGCCACCGCCCTGAGCGTTGAATGACTCTACGGGTATCTTTTTCGTTGACTGTAGACCGGCTTTGATTAGTGTTTTGACAACAAAATCGTGTGTGTTTCCGTATGCACATTGCTAAAGTCCCCTCTTCGCGCGATGTCACTTCTAAAAAATGTGAAAAGGAGTGTTTTACAAAGTCGTCTCAGACCAGCCTGCACATTCGCACAGCCTGATCAGAGTTTTCCCTTTTTCACAGTCTTTGACTAACCGCAAATATAAAATTTGAAACGTAAAGACCCTGACCAGTTTAGCAGCAGCGCAGGCTGAATTGAGTATTTTCCGTATGCACATGGTTTAATGCCCCTTTTCACGCGAAATCGCTCCGATCGATATTTTAACCTTAATTGTTCCCCAATTTCAGCTGGGGTCATTTTTATTTTCTTTTAAACTAGAAAGATTTAAATAACTTTACTAATATTTTAAAATTGCCAGCTACATTCGACGGAAGACAGTGTATATTGTTTTATCTTAGCCTCGAAAAAATATGTTTCACGTCAGTCACCTCTGCTATGCATCATCCTGAAACTTGAAATAAGAAACGAGAGAGATGGGTGTATGACTTGCGATTTAATGTCCTTATAAACAGCATTTCAGCCACATCAGGACAATGGAAGAGTAATAATGAAAGGCTGTTTGCAATGGAACTCCGTTTACGGTTGAAAAATCGCCTCCAGTGGGGCTCGAACCCAGAATCGATAGATCAGCAGGTCAGCGCTTAACCTACTGAGCTACGGCTACCGGGGTTTCACGAGAGAGAGAGAGAGAGAGAGAGAGAGAGAGAGAGAGAGAGAGAGAGAGAGACTAAAGCAAGCATAAAACATTTGATGGTACCTGGGATAATGACTCTGGTTAATTAAACGGTTAGTGTAAACAATATTTTATTCAATATACTGTACACATGAATATAATTATAACAAACTTTACATTACATAGCAATATACAGTAAATGAAAGGGATACAAAACGGAACTAAATGGTTATGAACCTAACCTTCTGCTGAGGCAAAAAAATAGACCTAGAGAGACTTTTTAGCGCAGACTAAGATCTACACTGTTTGCCGTTCAACCATTTTTTAAAGGACTGTCTTGTACTAAAATTCATTTGAGTGCTTATCTCGACTGTAAGAAAAGTCCGTAGATTTTAAAGTTACAAAGCTGGTATGTATTGAGGGTGCGGTGATTCCATGGTTTGTAGTGCGACACTGTTCTGAAAAACAGCATACCGCTGAATTCTTACTGATTAAAGGCTCCGTAAGGCCCATAGCTCTCTCAGTGGTATAGGTAAAAATGTACGCATGATTATATCGAGAAATATCGCTGCAAGCAATTAACTACAGCTTTGTCAGTAATAAGATTAAATGACCGCGAGTAGGCAGCTTCAAACAAGGAAAACTCATTGAAAATCTTATCAAAAACGTTGTGAAAACTTATTGGAGTAATTTACTTTATATACAAGATGCTCTTCTTTCAATATCGCATTTTTAATATATGGCAAAAATACAGTGTGCATGAGAAGGCTCTTTGTCTTTTTTGGAAACCCTTCTCCCATAGTTTTTGAGTGTCATGAAAATGTTGTGTATAAACGACAAATTGTCATCAAACACGGAAGGTACTATTTGCTTTTGAAATGACGCTTATGCCCCATATTCGTGTCATTTCGAGCTCATGCCGTCTCTTTGGATGTTCCCATGAAAATCGGAAGTGTTGGCAAAACGTGCCAAAGTAAAATGCTGCTCAAGTTAAACAGCGACTGCGAAACGGTTTCCCAGCAACGATCAGTTTAGTTGGATGGCTGACTTGCGATATTACGTACTTTACAACAGTAGTTCAGTCATATTAGGACGCTTATAGGGTGATAATGAAAATCAGACTAACTTGCATTATTCGATATGAAATGCAGTCTTGATTAATCAGATGAAATCCAATGTATGATTTTTCATACATTACAAGTGACAGATATGCATGGGAAGGTTCTGTGTCATTTCATTGTATGAAATTTCATACAATGAAATAACACTGAAATGCACTCTCCATGAAAATTAAATTTAACAGATCCGTCAGTTCAAATGTATGAATATGAAAAATCATATTAACCAAAACTGCAGTTCAAACTTTTAAGAGCGGGACAATTACCTTTTCATTGCATGATTTTTAAATCATATATTTAATATATATATGATCAACCAAAACTGCAGTTCATACTGAAAGTGCATGTTAATCACATTTCCATTGTATGATTTTTCATACATTCGAAAAATGCAAAAAATGTCATTGTCTTAGCTCTGTTAATTATAAGTTTCATGTAAGAGCACTGCCGTGTCATTTCATTGTATGAAATTTCATACAACGAAATGACACAGAAACTTCTCATGCAATATAAGATTGAGCAGATCTTTCACATCAAATGTAGGAAAAATCGCACATTGGATATCTGATCAACCTTAACTGCACTTCATACAATTAAAAATGCAGGTCGATCACATCTTTATTGTTTTATGACGGTTAATCATATTTTTTATGGATGGTTTTTCATATATTTGAAATGGCAAATAGTGTCACTGTCGTAACGCTGCTGTATCAGATTTTCATAAGAAGTGCATTTCAGTCCCATTCCATTGTATGAAATTTCATACAATGAAATGACTCCGGCGCTTCCCATCCTAAATTAGAGTACACTTAACAGATCTGTTACAGCAAATGTATGAAAATTCATACATTGGTTAATATGTGATTGTCCAAACTGTAGTTCATCTAACAAAATGCAGGTTTACCACATTTTAATTGCATGATTTTTCATACATTTGAAATTGCAAATTGTGTCATTGTCGTTGCCCTGCTACATTTAATTTTGATGGGTAGTGAGTGCATTTCCGTGTTATTTCATTGTATGAAATTTCATACAATGAAACAACACAGAAATTGCCAACGCAAGATAAGCTTCAGTAGATCTGTCTCATTGAATGTATGAAAATCGTCCAGTGTATATCTGATTAACCAAGACTGGAGATCAAACTATAAAATGTAGGTCAATCACATTTTCATTGTATGATTTTTCATATATTTGAAATTGCAAAATGTGTCACCGTCTTAGCTCTGCTATATGAAAATGAAAAAGAACTGCTATTCAATGTCATGTCATTGTATGAAATTTCATACAAAGAAATGACACAGAATCTCATGCAGAATTAGTTAGAACAGATCTGTCACTTCAGATGTATGAAAAATATTACAGTGGATATTCTATAAACCAAAACTTCAGTTCATACTTTAAAATTCAGGTCAATCACATTTTCATTGTATGATTTTTCATACATTTGAAACTGCAAATAGTAACACTGTCATGGTTCTGCTATATTCAATTTTCATGAAAAGTGCATTTCAGAGTCAATCTATTGTCCGAAATTTCAAACAATGAAATGACACAGAAACTACCCATGAAATTAAACAGATCTGTCACTTCAAATCAATGAAAAATCATACATTGGATATCTGATTTAGCAAACCTTCAAATTATATAACATGCACAATAAAATCATTGCAAATAGTGTCACTGTTGTAGCTCTGCTATATTAAATTTTATTTGGAAGTGCATTTCAGTATCATTTCATTTTATGAAATTTCATACAATGAAGTGACACAGGAACTTCCCATGCAAAATTAGACTTATCAGATCTGCACTTCAAATGTATGAAAAATCATACATTGGATCCTTATTAACCAAAACTTCATTGTATGAAATTTCACATGTTGAACCTGATTTGATTTTATCCAGAAATGCATATTTATGAGTAAGATATCCATTGTATGCATTTTCATACATTACAAATCCTAAATTGTGGATTTGAGTTGTCTCATTGTATGAATTTTCATACACTGACAATCCGAAACTGTGGATTTGTGTTGCTTCATTGTATGACTTTTCATACATTTCTTTCTGGTTTTATGTCTCTTCTATCGACAAAAGTACCAATATTTGATATATGGATATATCCGTATTTTGGATTTAGGCTGCGAAAAGTAGAAACTGTTGGAGATTCCTCTTTTAGTTTGGATAGAGTTATACATAAATTGACAGCAGTTCACAAAAGACATGCACAGGTAATTGGATGAAAGTTTCCTAAAATATCAATGAATCATCACAGGAAACAAAAAATAACGGGTAAAAATTATGATGAATCAAAAATGAGGACTTAAGAGAAACCACGTATTTTGACACCTGGAGATCCCTGGGGTTCCAAACAACACACTGAAATACTGTAAAAAACAACAACAACAACAGTTGAACTCGGAATCGCAAAGCAGCTGACAGAAAAAGCTACGGCCCCAACCAACTAAAATAAATAGATTCATGTCATGTCCATCGTTGAGTCTTATGCCCGAGCCACCACTAAGTATGCAGATTGTAACTGTACATTTACGAATATCCAATACGTTATTTTACTGAACTGATAAGAAAAATCCACCCTACTTACACATTTTTCAATTTTAAGACTAAGTCTTCATACAATTCTCGTTCCGATAGGCCCTGCTGCAAAAGTTTTTTTAATCCGACATTGAATGTAGAACCCAGTTCATAGTGCCGGCGATAAAATTTTGAAAAAGCCTATCTAATTGATAATACCGATAGCTGTGTTTGGTAGTTAAACAGTTAATATTACATTACGGACACTGAAGTCAGTCATATGATTAGACACTCTAGCAAACCGAATAAGCTGAGAAATGTAAAGCACGTAAGATGTAGAACGGGAGAACGTCACCATAAAGAAATGAAAAAAAAAAAAAAAAAAATAAATAAAAAAGCGAGGGGGGAGTGGGGGGATGGGGGTGGGAGGGGGTGACGCTAATGTTCCGTGTCATTATGCTACGTGCACTTTTTATACAAATCTGCTGAATTATCATGTATCATAATATCAGCAAGCCTCTTAGAACTCGCCAAACAAAATTCTTTCAAAAGTACATACAGCTAACATATAATAACATAAATCAGATACGATATTGACGTAAAAACTGTGATCACTTTATAAAAAATAAGGCCACACTTTGGTATACGCGCTGAGTGCAAATCAATTAACAAACAACCAAAAAAAGAGTTGATGATGGTAAAATCTTAAGTATGTCAGCTAACCTCACAGAACGTGTGACCTTTATTTTAATGTACAAGCATAAAGAAGTTCAGTACATGTACATGTTAAGGGTACCCTTTATCGTGGCATGTTGGACTCACTGCTATATTTCAATACCACCTGGAATTTCTGACAATCAACAGACTCTGGTATATGTTAAATTCTAATTTACAAAAACACGTAAGAATCGGGCAGCAACTAAACCCTCCTATTTTACTTGAAAAAGCCAGACAAGCAGACAATCATGTTAAGACGGTTAACCGTCCGCAAGTATAGGACGTTTAAACCGTCGTAACAAGGCTTAATTATAATTTCTCACTTCTTCTTTGCCAGTCTGCTTAGTATACATTCATTTCCATCATGAATCCTTAGGAAATCCCATATCCTATTTATAAAATTTGCACATGACACTCAAAGCTTATCACGTGATGTTTAACACATCAAAATATAGCGGAACGAGCTATTTTTGCTGAATGAACAAGGTGATAAATGGACGTTCCGACAAGTATTCTGTATCGTAAAATTTCAGAACATAAGTACATCTAATGATGGCATTTTTTACTTAAAGACCTAAATCAGAAAACTAGTAAAATAATGAAGTTAAGAGTGCGAACGTCTGCCGAACGTATTTAGAGTCATTCTCTGAGAGCACCAAAAATCGAATGGACACATACAAACTAGAAATTGCTAAATCTTGTCATGTTTTTTTTTCTTTTCATGACCTGACAGCAGTAACAATACTTTTTTCTTAAAAATCTAGACCGTTGCCATGGCAACCAAGGAAATGTAAAAAATTAAATATGCAAAAAATATCCATATTTCGATGATAAAATTTGAGAAGTTGATTAAGCATGAGAGAAGTACAATTGGTAAATTTGAATAAAATATACCAACTTTAAACTATAATGCAAAGAACTCACTTGGTACCAATTTCGGTAATTTTGAGCATGTTATTCAATGATTACCACACTCACAAAGTGCTGAAATGCAGGCAAATTAGAAAACGTAATATAGAAAATTTGCAACATAAATGGTATGAAAGCAAAATATATTCGCAAATAGGCATACCTCCTTAATATAATATTAGGAATTCTCAATTGTGATATTTGACTTTAGAAAATAAATTTGTTTTAAACATCTATACACTGTGGGGTATAGCAAAATCAAAATAAGTACAAAATCTGACATAAATCAGCATAAATATTGTTACGTTGTCAATTTCTACAATCTAATATAAAGTATAAAGAACAAAATTCCATTTTATGTAAAACTGCATAAAAGTATGATATTTCCGAAGCTTTATACATTGTATCTAACACATAAGATTACCCCAACCACCCCAGTTTATATGGGATAATTGCTGTTTTCTGAGTTTGAACCTCAAATTAACAGGCTGTACTGAAACTTGGCATGCCGCTATTTTTTGTTGGCCTGACGTCTTAACTAATTATTTTCATTTGACAGTTTGGATCTGTTGCCATGGTAACCATTCAAATATGCAAAAAATGTAAGTTTTGAAGGACAAAAATGATGAATCATTTGTATCTATATGTTGAAATGGGACAATTCTAATTAACCATGGTATCAATAAGATCATATAAGTGGCATGTACCTCAACTGAAGCTGCAAGAACTCATTTTGTACTATTTTCAGTAACTATTCGGATGTTATTTATAATTCACGGGTATGGGCCTGTATACCATACTCAGTCAAAGTGAGCAAAATGTCAAATAAAATGTCTTATTAAGCCAAATTGAAAGCAATCTCTACTGCGAGTTGCATGGAGAACTGAATAACAGATACACTCATGACAAGACACACTTCATTATTAACATAATATGCAACATCAATTATGATATTTGATATCAGAAAATATATACTCTTAAAAGTCACTCTTTATTTATGACGTTTTGGCATATTGCCTTTATCAAAATTATGAAATTTGTACAAGACTACATTTTGAGCGTTCACATTCCTCTCAGCATTCAAACATGGAATCACGGAAATGGCGTTGCGTGAAGACAACGTACGGCGCGCTGCCGTCAGAGGTAAACATTGGCGCGACGTTGACAAGATGAAACTAATGAGAACCTGTCCATCCTACAAGACTAAATAACATCTACAGCATCTTAAATACTAATCGATCAAATATTCAGATGGCGCATATAATCTACAAACATTCAAAGTAAAGTAAAATAATAATCAGACAATACTGTTGAAGATGCACAGCTCTGTGTGTGTCATCATCCGGCATGAACAAATTATGAAAACTGCACAAGAAGCAAACAAACGCGCAACTCTGTTCCCACTCAGAAAAAACATATGCACTCATACAAGAAAAAATCCATCGCTCTTGCAAATGCACAGCTTAACTCATAATAAGGGTCATCTACTCACTAAGAACCAAAGAAAAAAAAATATATAAAAAATAAAAAAAACATTGCAAACAGCCAAACCCCGATTTCTGCTTTACACTAGAACCCCTGCTTCAACTCTAACAGTGCCCACAAACATGTGCCGCTTGCATACGGGCCGGTAGGTATCGCCATCAGATGAATACTGGCTAATAAGTAAACGCACAACTCCATTCCCCGCACGAGTAAAAAAAAAATTCCACCCCAAATAGACAACCGCATTAGTAATATCGTCGTACCACCCACATGCAAGCGACCCACATCTATGCCAAACACCATCCTTGAGAAAAACAGCCAGGTGGAGGCAAACAGAAATCCCGAAAGCAGCTAACACAATACTACCATTTAGCTGCTCTCAGAAGTTCCATGACCACTCCACCAGACCCCTTGCTGAAAAGCGAAAATTCCAAAGTATGCACAGTGTTCATCCTAGACAACTATCTCAATCATGGTATGAATGCGAAGACGACCACACCCACACTATTGCTGTGTATGTGGTCCCCTCCGGATTCATATCATGATAACATAATACGCTTTTAGCTTACTGCCAGATCATGATGCTTCATACTGTACATTATACACGGCAAATTGTTTGACTAAGTATTGCTAACCCAAAACGATTGCTTTATGACAGTAATCGCACTCTATTCCCACAGGAATTAGAAACTTCAGGCCTTAGCCATGAGAGAAATAAAACTGACCAATAAAACGGCAGACCACTCGTATATATGTAAATTACATCAATATCAGTCTTTGGATACTTGTAAGATAAACAGATGGACTTACCAGAGAGCTCCTGAAAGAACTGGATTAGCTTCTCCCTGGAGCTCCGAGAAACTCAACCAACTTCTTAACTTCAAATTATATATTGTCACCAAAATGCGTCACATACATACGGGTCCAATATTACCGCCATACTATCTATAAAGAACCATATGATAGCCCGCAATTCTATTCCGCCCCACCCTCCCCCCCCCCCCCCCCCAGCCCGCCTTTTTTTCCAAAGTGCACAGGGATGGATAAACACCCACTAACATGTGTATGCAGTTGTCTTGCACACAGGTATCAGAAAGCGTATACTCCCCCCCTCCCCTTCTTTTGTGCCTCCCCCACCCCCAAAGCCTCAGGATCATTTTGATAAGTTTATCGATATTCTCGCCACAGTACCCCCATTTTTGCCTTTTTATTAACACCATTTGGCATTTCTGTCTGTAACTTGTCAATTCAATTTAACTCTCAAATTTGTCTGTAGTATCTGGACTTGTCCTTGATTAGCTCTAGGACACTTACACCCATATCCGTAGCACTATGTCCGTCACTGTTGAAATGATCCGCCACTGGTTTATTGCGTCCGAGTCTTACATCTGCTTCATGTTCTTTTAGCCTGTCTTTCACCGACCTGGAAGTTTCCCCAACATATATAACTTTCCCGCATCTTGCGCAATTTATACCATAAACCGCATTCAATGACTTGCATCCATTCCTAATAACCGTCATGTCTACAACGCCTGGGCTGGTGTGGTACGATGATATTACTAATGCGGTTGTCTATTTGGGGTGGAATAATTTTTTTACTCGTGCATGGGAATGGAGTTGCGCGTTTACTTATTAACCAGTATTCATCTGATGGCGATACCTACCGGCCCGAATTTAAGCGGCACATGTTTGTGGGCACTGTTAGAGTTGAAGCAGGGGTTCTAGTGTAAAGCAGAAATCGGGGTTTGGCTGTTTGCAATGTTTTTTTTATTTTTTATATATATATTTTTTTTTTCTTTGGTGCTTAGTGAGTAGAAGACCCTTATTATGAGTTAAGCTGTGCATTTGCAAGAGCGATGGATTTTTTCTTGTATGAGTGCATATGTTTTTTCTGAGTGGGAACAGAGTTGCGCGTTTGTTTGCTTCTTGTGCAGTTTTCATAATTTGTTCATGCCGGATGATGACACACACAGAGCTGTGCATCTTCAACAGTATTGTCTGATTATTATTTTACTTTACTTTGAATGTTTGTAGATTATATGCGCCATCTGAATATTTGATCGATTAGTATTTAAGATCCTGTAGATGTTATTTAGTCTTGTAGGATGGACAGGTTCTCATTTGTTTCATCCTGTCAACGTCGCGCCAATGTTTACCTCTGACGGCAGCGCGTCGTACGTTGTCTTCACGCAACGTCATTTCCGTGATTCCATGTTTGAATGCTGAGAGGAATGTGAACGCTCAAAAAGTAGTCTTGTACAAATTTCATAATTTTGATAAAGGCAATATGCCGAAACGTCATAAATAAAGAGTGACTTTTAAGAGTATATAATGTCTCTTATCCCTACACGGATTCTCTTTATGATATCAGAAAATAATTTGTATAAAACACCTTTAAACTTAAAAGGAAAGAAAAATCTAAAGAAAAAATGACAGAACCAGTTTTGACAGCGTTCCATTGTCATTTTGTATCAGCTGAAACATTTGTTTAAAGGAAGGAGTGTGCTGTTCTCTAAAACACAGGCTAATATAAAAACTGCCAAGTAAAAAGACAGGCTATTATCAGGAATTAATACAATCAAATCCCACATCCCGCTCTCAAAACCAATAGAGAAAGAAGCGCACACACACGGAAAAAATGACATAAGTTCACGAAAGACACGCACGGTAAACCGAATTATGCAGCTCTTTCCCAAACAGGTGGTTATTCAGCTACTCTAATCAAAAACAGCATCAACATCCATTTCTTTTCTTCTTTTTTTATTGTGCAAGTTTTTTGTGCATCGTGCAATACCAGATTAGCCCACCCACTTAAATTTATCCTAGTCATTTACATATTTTGAGATGAACATGCAATATTATGTTAACTGAAACTTAGTATTTTATTCTTTGTTGAGTTGACAATATAAGTTAACATATTTTTATGAAAAACGTTGCAATGGTAACCAAGGAAATACACAAATTGTCAATATGATTTTCATCAAAACTGCATGAATATATCTTAAGGAATATCAGAAGAGGGCCCTAGATTTTGGTGACCTTGACCGTATTATCAAGATCAGAAGCCAATTTTCAAATGCCTTTTTTTACTAAAAATGGGATACGACATGAACCAGCAGGTGGAAAATGATTAAACTTCAAGGATATACAGGTGCTTTACATTAATTTTATACCTTTGCAATTTTGCATAAGTCTTAGCATACCCTAAAGTGCATTTTAGATTCGACTGAAAGTCTTTGTTGTCAAAAAATCTTACACTTACCGTGCAAATAAATAATGGGACACTGCTTTGGGTTCCAGAATAGTTCGTTGTATAGATATATTGCTGAGAAGAGATTTTGCATCCTATCAAAGTTATCTTAACCATACTGACAAGTGCTGTAATGCTTCCACGTAGTTCAAGTCGATTTGGCGGTATAGATGAATATGATAATGAAAAACTGAGATCAACATTTCAATAACAAATATTTAAACATGTTATATTTAATGAGACCCAGGAAAAATCCTTCCTGCATAAAAATATTTACACTTAAAACGAGCAAGAGGAGACCCTCATCGGAGCCAAATAGTAAAGATCCTGATTTTAAAACCGCTAGGCTTGCTTAAGACATTTAATAAATAAAATGCCTGTGTTATCCAAGTTGTGAGCTATTGCGAGAATGTTTTTACGGCATTTTTACACTGACAAATGGAAGATAGGACAGAGGAGAGTGGTGAACATAGTATACCTATGCCAGTGTTTCATACGTCTTACTACGTCCCTATTTGTTGTATTACAGACTTTGAAATTGAGGTGCCGACTTTTATTCAAAAAGAACTGTATGCGAATATTCATTATATGTAACATGTTTAAATATCTGTTATTGAAATGTCGATCTCGGTTTTTCATTACAATGTTCCTGTACACCACGAAAATGACAAAAACTACGCGGGAGCGTTTCAGCATTTGTCAATATAAATAAGATAACTTTTATACGTTGCAAAATATCTTCTCCGCAATATTCTTTTTAGCGAACTTTTCTGGAATCCACAGCAGTGTCCCTTTATTTATTCCCACGGTAAGTGTAAGATTTTTTGGCAGCATGGACTTTCAGCCGAATCTAGAATGCACTTTGGGGTATGCTAAGACTTATAAACAAATTGCGTAGGTATAAAATTAATGCAAAGCACCTGTATTGTTGTGGCAGGTTAAACGCCTAGTTCACATTCAGACAGACGGTCTGAGGCGACCTAAATTTTAGATATTGATTGGCCGATTGCAACAGTCTCGCACGATTGAATCAAGGGACTTGAAGCGCTCACATCAAAAGCAATCATCAACAATTGCATGTGGCAGAAGACAAGCTTTAACATCGGCCTACTGTCTTGTGATATCGGGCGACATGAAATAGAGTCAGAGGACTGTCGGGCGCCGATCATCGCCCCACCATCAACCGACCGACCAACATTTTGCCATTTGTGCATCAGTTATATTTAGCTTGACACATCGTAAAGACGATCCTAATTATGCCCTTCTAGCTACCCTTTTATGTGGAGGTGCCACAACCAGTATGACATTCCGGCAAATGCCATTGCTCAAATCTGGTGAGTGAAGTGTCGCCGGTTGTTAATATATCTGGGAAATGGGTCTAAACAGCGGCCGACTATCAGGCAAGAATGGCGGCAGGTAGGGCGACAAATGACAGTTGATCGGTGAGATTGGCCGACTATAGGCCGATATCAGATCGTTGGTCGACCAGTCGGACGAATGTCGCCCAATAATGGGCCGTCCATCGTTGTTTGTTGGCTGATGCTTCGATGCTTCGAGGCAGTACGAAGTCGAACAACTGTCACCCGGCAGAAAGATGAAAAGGTTTTGATGTTCTTGACCTAAATTTCAAGGTCAGTCTTGTATGTTCGATTTGGATATTTCTTCATAAGCTGTCTCATCTAACTCTACAGGATTTGCAACTTTGTTTATGGCTTTCAGAGCCAGCAGAAAAGTATTGGAAGGTTAAGGGCTCCAAAAGATAATAGAAGGGACAAATCTTTATCTCCCTCGAAATCATTATATAGGTTATGAGAAGTTGATTGGATCTTGGAAAATAAATCTTACAGCATCTGGTTTTTCTGTATTTACACAAAACATTCAGATACTCTCGTCTGAAAAACAGTTCAGACCAAGTCCGATTAGGGTTTGTACTGTTTGCTGATATTTTTATACTACACGATTGTTCTTATTAAATTCAAAGATCGATGTTTCTGTGATTAAAGTGTCCGAATATTATTTTAGATGCAATAGTTATTAGTTTGACGTTTGGTAACACGAGGTATCAAGATAGCTCCACTGTGAAAACAGTCGTGGAATAAGTTTTAAAATTCTCAGGAACTGACACGATTCAATCCCAGACCACACCCAACACACCATCTGAGAAAATTACAACACAAATTAGTCACCACCAAAGACATCAGCTGCGGCAGCCATGTGAACAGCCATTTCCTATGCAGGTGGTCACCGGAGTAGCCTTACATCACAAACAATATGTAAATAACAAATATAGCAACTAACAGCACATTTAAAAATAAACAAAAGAACCAAAGCAGAAGTGCCGCCTTGGGATGTCCAGTGATGAAATTACTGGGGGCTTTACTGGTTTGTCTTCAACGAACCATCGCCCTTGGTTCAGCCTTGGTTCATCAGACACTTAGTTGTTCAATCCAATCAAAACAGTTAAAATATTGTATTCAGATATATGTGTAAATGTATTTATGTTGATAAAAAAAAACAAAATGAAATTTAAACTGACCAAAGCATTTACCGCCCGCAGAACATTCCAGGGAAAGCATCACTTTCCACAAGAATCAATTTCGACAAGAAGAACAATTTAAACGAAAAACATTAAACATCTAGTTTTACCAATTTCCTATTTTTTATTATTTTAGGACTAGTCTTAACATCATACACACACTATATCAATAGCAGACATAGCAACAAACAACACACAAAACAACTAAGAAGTACCGCCTTGCCACGGCCAGCAATGAAGTCACTTTGGGATTGCGGGGGGGGGGGGGGGGGGGGGGCGGGGGGGTTGGATCGGAGTGGGCGGATGTGGGAGGCTTTATCGGATTGCGGTTGAGCCGTTAGTTCTGCTTTGGTTCATCAGACAGTTCCTCGGACACATTTTTCTTTTCAAATCTATTTAATCAATTATTTATGGGTTAGTACCTGTAATGTTTTTCATTATTAGATTTATTTACTTATTTATAAATTAATTTATTATTTTCTTTTGGCAATCCTCAAATCATTTTTTGTCTCTTTATTTTCAAGTTTAAAGATAGTGTAGATTTGACAGCTGGTTATGCGTTTTATGATATATTAAACACTACTAAAGTCCAAAACTGCATTTTAGCGATAAATGAATTGAAGTAGATCTTTGTTGGATATATAGATGACAATATCTAAGTAAATTATCCAGGAATATGAATCCATAAGTTTACTGATTTCAAAAAGAAAAATATTGTAAAGCCATTTAAACATCCAGCTTAGGTCTCATTATGTCCCCCCCCCCCTACACACACACTATGTGGGGTGGGGAGCATATTGTTCTGCTTTGGGCCCCATCTGCGTGTGCACTCTATCTCCTGAAGGGATTGGTGGATTTTAACCAAACTTGCCCGAGAAATCAATGATAAGGGGAAAACGATATTAGATTTTGGTAACTTTGACCTTATTTTCAAAGTCACAGGCGGTCAAAAAATGATGATAAATGGCTTATCTGCACCATAACTCTTCCATGGATTTTACCAAACCTGATATAGATAAACACACGAGAGATGGCAAAGACCTATATTGTCATATATAGTCATTTTGTCCTGTTTCGTGTCAAAATGTTAATTTGCGTATATTTTCTTGGTAACAATGGCAACGCTTTTCTTGAAAATATATTTCTTTGTTTTGTCAAGCGAAACTAAAAGAGAAAACGTGCACTAAGTATCAGTAAATATAATATATATTATATTCATGTTCACCACAAAATATGTAAATGTCTAGTATAAACTTAGGTGGATAGGGTAATCTGCATGATGTGTACATCTCTTAAAGAAACAAGAAATGTGTTCATAGGACACGGATGCCCCCGCCTAGTACCTTAAGTAAGATGGCGTCTTGTTTAAGGTACTGGCACTTGAAGCATACCTAGGTTCACAAAGGCAGACTTCTGTGGTACATTTTTTATTGTTTTCCTTGGGCAGATGCATTGTGCTTCTTGGATCATGAGAAGTGTGTGTGTGTGGGGGGGGGGGGGGCATCCTGTGAAGGGGGTGGGAGGGGGTGTCATGACAGTGATATGTGATAACATTCTGCATCTTATCATAGGAATGGATGCCATGCAACTTTCCAAAAGAAATAGCCCGGAAACAAGTAACTTTTCAAAAACTAACAAACGGAAACCATTATTGTATGAAATGAAGTCGAAAAAGGGCCATAACTCCCACATAATCGACGGATTTTACCAAACATCGAACTTGACTTGTATTTATGAATATATACCTGTGTATGAAATATGAATTAAATGCACCAATGCTTTCAAAAGATAATGAACGGAAACCATTTTTTTATACGAAATGAAGTTGAATAAGGGCCATAACTCCCACAATAATCGACGGATTTTACCCAACATCGAACTTGACCTGTATTTTATAATTATATGGCTGTGTATGAAAAATAAATTCAATACACCAATGCCTTCAAAAGATATTGAACGGAAACCATTTCGTCCGGGACATACGTACGTACGTACGCTACGCTACGTACTTACGCTACGTACGTACGGACAGCGATGATACTATATGCCCCCCCCCCCATTTTTAATGGCGGGGGCATAAAAATGGGAAAAATATCCATGCTCTGCTGATAATTGAACCAGATGTTTTATGACTACTGCTGCAACCTTTCGCTGCATTTATGAGTTTTTCTCAATAAGTGGTATCAGCAGATCCAAAAATAAGGCAAAAATTATGTACTCGTATAATATGCGTTTTACATTTTAACAAATATCACTTTAATTCTGTTCATTTCATACATACATGTAGCCAAGTGTTTATGTCGTTTTGTTGCAATTTGAAATAAAAAATCATCAACAGGTAGAAGAAACATTTATCTAGTTTATCTTTAAAAGTAAGTTTTTATGTAATATCAAACCCGTGCTTTGAAGTTCTCTCTCTCGCAATTCGAAAGGCCACTTGATCGCCTTGACTGTGAATAAAACAACGCTAAAATTGCGCTCACTCTTACATTTCGGACTACTAAAACATTGAAGAAAAAAATTTCGTACAGTCCCCTGAAAGTGAGATCAGCTCTTCTTAAGAATTTCGAGAAAAAGTGTTGGAGAGTCCAGCACCGTCCCTAAAGTCTGTCTTTTTTATATAATTTATACAGGACTGGGCTATAGTATAGTGATGGATATTTTTAAAACATTTCCACTTTACTTCAAAGGCAACTATCGCATTTTCTTCCGACTGTTACAAGCACAGACAGTCGTTTCATCTACCGCTATTATTATTATTTCTTTTCAATGGAGCTTATTTTAGGCTTTTAATGGCGCTTAAATCATTCCCCATGCAACTTGTGTCAGACAAGGAGCGTCGATTACCGCTTGCACCTTTGGATCACAGGGTCATGTTCTTTAGTCTTGCTCTTTGAATCTGTGCACATAGTATTCCATCATCATCCTCACTTGTCCTACTTTGACTAAAACACTGTTGAATAAGCCGTAAACCGCCACGTCACCCATTTACACGCCTGTCATGCTTTTAAAATGGTCGGTACGAACGCTGTGACAGTGTTGGCGCCGAAGTATCCCTTTTGTTTTCTTAGCTTTTATAAATATAGACAAGTCCTCTGAAACTATACCAACTTTAATATATAACAATAAAGAAGCCGAAAGCGACATTGATAAGGCTGAAACTTTCAATTCCTTTTTCCATCTATCAGTCTCAATTTAATGATAATTCCACTACATAACCGCAGCCTAAACATCCCCAGTATGATTTGTTTGATTCTTTCAATATAACTTCTCAAGAAGTGTTTGATATTCTAAATGGTCTTGATAATTCGAAAGCTTCTGGTCCTGATTTAGTAAACACACAGTTGTTAAAGGAAGGCGCTCTTCATTTAAGTGCGCCCCTTAGTAAATTTTTCAATCACCTTTCTGTAGGGAAATTTCCACAGTCGTGGAAAGAAGCCTCTTTTGACACCGGTTTTTAAGAAAGGTGATCGTCATCTACCGAATAATTTTCGACCTATTTCTCTTATCAGTTGTATAGGAAAAGTTATGGAACGCGTGATTCTTAAACACGCATACAACTATTGTTTAGATCATAATTTTTTACAACCTTTCAGTCTGGATTTATTCAAGGAGTTTCCACAACGTATCAACTTTTAGATTTATCCCATCTTTTTTGTGAAGCTGTTGACTCGGGGAAAGAAGTTCGCGCCGTATTCTGTGATATCACTAAAGCATTTGACAGAGTTTGGCAGAAAGGCCTCATTTATAAACTAAAAAATACAGGCTTTTCAGGTAAAATACTGGAATGGTTCTCTGACTATCTCTCTAACCGGCGACAGAGAGTTGTATTAAACGGAAATGCATCAGTTTTTAAAAGCATATCAGCAGGAGTGCCTCAAGGCTCCATTTTAGGTCCCTTTTTGTTCCTAATTTATAAGGCTATTTGCTGATGATACCAGTTTATATATTATTGTTGAGAACCCAATTACAGCTGCCAATATTCTCACTTCTAATATTAATAGTATGCATGCATGGTCTGAGCAATGGTTAGTGAGCTTTAACCCATCTAAAACCGAGTCTATGATTTTCTCAAGAAAAGGTAATAAACCAATTCATCCTCAACTAGCAATGAATAATATTCCTATAACTGAAGTAACTGATCACCGCCACTTAGGAATACATTTTTCAAATGATTGTATTTGGAATGCTCATATTGTTAAAATTACAACTGTAGCTTGGCAACGTATCAAAATATTAAGGGTTTTTAAATTTAAAATCGATCGGAGGTCTTTGGAACGAATGTTTATTTCATTTATAAGACCAATTCTCGAGCAGTTCGGGATAATTGCAGTAATGAAGTCAAAAAATTACTTGAAGCTGTACAAATTGAGGCTATGAGAATTATAAATGGCGCTACAAAATTATGCAGCGTCTCTAAACTTTATAAAGAAACTGGTTTCATTACATTACATTTTCTCAAGAAAAGGTAATAAACCAATTCATCCTCAACTAGCAATGAATAATATTCCTATAACTGAAGTAACTGATCACCGCCACTTAGGAATACATTTTTAAAATGATTGTATTTGGAATGCTCATATTGTTAAAATTACAACTGTAGCTTGGCAACGTATCAAAATATTAAGGGTTTTTAAATTTAAAATCGATCGGAGGTCTTTGGAACGAATGTTTATTTCATTTATAAGACCAATTCTCGAGCAGTTTGGGATAATTGCAGTAATGAAGCAAAAAAATTACTTGAAGCTGTACAAATTGAGGCTATGAGAATTATAAATGGCGCTACAAAATTATGCAGCATCTCTAAACTTTATAAAGAAACTGGTTTCATTACATTAGCTAAGCGCCGTGAGCTTCAGAAACTTACTATATTTTACAAAATGATGAACGGTCTAGCCCCTGAATACCTTAATCGTCTTGTACCACCACTGGTCCAAGATACTTCACGCTACTCGCTTCATAACTCAAATAACCTTAACACTGTCCATTCTAACTCTAACTTATTTTATAATTCATTTCTTCCCTCCACGATAAGATTATGGAATAATCTCCTTTTATTAATACGGAATAGTACATCACTGAATGATTTTAAGAAAAACATTTCGGGGCGACGCATTAAACCACCTGAATATTATCATTTTGGGGATAGACATGCTCAAATATATCATACCAGACTAAGACTAGAGTGCAGCTCTTTAGGATCTCACCTTTATCATAAAAATTCGGTTGATAGTCCATTATGTTCTTGTGGTTAGGTTGAGAAAACTAAGCATTACTTTCGTGATTGCCCTAACTATCATCAAATACGTAACCAAACAATGGTTGAGGTTTTGCACTTTCCTATTAAATTTTTACTCTGTGGAGACGCAAGTTGTTCTTGTGACCAGAACGAAAGTATTTTTAAATCAGTTCAAAATTTTATTATATCTTTCTAATCGATTTGCTGCTCCAACCTAACTTCACGTATTATTTTTACTTCAGCTGTATACTTTTTAAGCATATCGTCCTTCTTCCAGCGATTGCTAGGAGTGGCGGTTGTGTAGTGCATAACCTGACAGACCACAAATCCAGGAATCACATTTTCGGGTGCCCGCTTCTCCAGTTTTTCGGATGTGACTTACCGAGGTCGCGTCTCCGTGCAGCCTGTGTTGATGGGATGTAAACCCGAGTCAAGGCCGTGATTGTCATTGTCTGCGTATACCAGTAGTCTTTGAGAGCGGGGGGGGGGGGGGGGGGGGCATGGTGGGGCGGCAGTTCGGGACAGACGATTATATGTATATCTATATAATTTATTTATTTTTATATTAATATATTTTCTGTGTTAGAATTATTTTCAACTAATCACTAGATTTTTCTCACACAGATGATTTTTCAATACTGAAGTGTCATGTACACGGTACTTTATAATCATATTTCTACATCTGTTTGTACTTTGAACAGTACTTTCTAAATGTTGTCTTACGTACACTCAATTTTTATGTTAATGTTTTGTACTCGGGAGAAGATGTCAATAAGTTGCACAGCCTGTTATCTAATCCCGCTGTATGTCATTGTGTTACTATATTGCTATTGAGTCATTGAATAAAATATTGTTTAAACTAAAACATTTTAAACCGACAGTCGGGATGCATGGTCGAAGAGATGAGACTGTGCACTGTGCATCCGGGACTGCATTAACAATATGTGGGACGCCGACAGCGATAGGGGTATCCATTTTGAACACGGCAAAAAATAAATAAGTAAATAAATGATCCACGAAACGAGCAAAGTATCTTAGCGAGTACGATGAGCGCAGTTGCAGACCTGCATATCTGCGCCGTCTCGGTTTGTACATTTCCATATAAACATCAAATATAGTATCATCTCACGGAGATTTACAGGCTGATCGGTTTCTTAGATGTTCGCTATGCGAGAAGGCTGTGAAAAGAAATGTAATCAATGGCAGTATATTCCCCCCTGACGTGTAGCAATTTAACACTACAGTTTGAACAGCGGTCTCCATGTCAGATTTAATTAGGGCCACTGTTCCACTGACCGGACGGTTACATGTACATCAAAGATGAAATAAAGTACGAGTACTTGTGAATTGGGTATCTTGTTGTTATGGTTATATGCCGCTAGATATAAGCATGCTCTGGTGTGAAATTACATATACAATGGCATATGCATGATTACGGTTCTGGAGCCGACTGCACAAAGCAAATGTAGGCCTACATCTACGCCCGACGTACGTCTGTCGTAAAACTGTTGCAGAATTTTAATCCGTGTGCACAACCGGGGCGTGTCGTAAACTAAGGCCCACTTCGACTCGGACTATAGTTGCTACTATAGTTACTAAAATTCTAATCGAAGTGCTATGGTAGCTACTAAAATGACGTCATGAACTTACCAAAGATCTACCGAGGTCTGGACTGGCGTTACTCTAGTAGCAAGATGGCGGCCGTTGAAGATTCTCGCGATTTGTGGGTGTACAAAAAGTATTTGTTTTACTGAGTTGTTTCTTTTAATTATTTTAGGGCATATATTATCATCTAATCTAGAATTTATCGTTTTTAAAGTCTACATTCACGGAAAAGGCAATGACATGCGCAGTATTTCTTTCTGTTTCCATGACAATCTACTATTATAGCAACTTTTGGCGTTCGATTGGTAATGCGAGTGCGCATGCCCAAGAATACTTCTATGGTAGGTATTTCAGTTCGATTCGAAGTGGGCCTGAGTCGCAAAATAGCTTCAAAACCCACAAATCGCCTCGTGTACTTGGATTAAAATACACCCGTAGTACAGACTTAGTTGCGTCGACGTTCGTAAGCTACTCCAGCGTAGTTTACGCTATTTTGTGCATTATGGTTGGTGGGCATTATCAGGTTTTTTTTCGAATTATTTAATAAAGCAAAGTAGGAAGATGCGAAAGTTACATCAAATTTAGGTTATTTTTTCGGTATACCTCCACAGTTTTGAAAATAAAATGTTCAGAGTCCGGCCAAAAAAAATATATAGGGTAACTATTTTTGTGCTCTCAGAGAATTACTCTTAATCATTTTTTTCTTAAACCTGTGTGTATTATCATAGGATGGATTCACCATCAACTGCATCTCTGTTTTGGGCTGTATTTCCATCCACATTTCGTATCTCATTACTTCAGGATGTTAAACCTCTCCAATAGATATGTCAATGTAAATAGAAGGCAATTCCATTCAATACACCTTTGAAATCCATTGGATTGAAAACAATGGCGTAGAATAGTATTCCCCTCCTAAGGAGATGGATGGATACGCGTCTTAGACCTGAGTGTTAACTGACTGAAAGCCTAGAAAAACCATCAAAACTACAGGTGAAATAGATTGTACGGAGCTACAGCTCTCGCCCTTGCTTCCACTGTGGTCTAGGTAGCAATACATTAAAGTTAACACAAACGCATCTATTTTAGGCCTAAAACAAAGTACCTATGTTTCCGCCAACATGCCGAAAAAAAGTTTTTAGTTTTTATACGACAATCTGGGGGCATAAAGATTTGTCCCTGTCTGTCTGTCTGTTTATCTGTCCATCTGTCCATCCGTTCGTCACAATTTAGTGTACAGAGATTGTGTAATCAGCTTCTCCCACACTTTTCAATAGATCGTTTTCAAAATCTTGTATACTGATTGCGGACATAATGAAAATGTGCATGTTCGAGGGTTGTTCAGAAAATTCTGATTCTAGCCGCATAACTTTGTTTAGTGGCATTCTGGGTATCAATGCTATGAATGTATTGAAAGTACAACATTTCGTCTTTACAATGGTACCTAACACAATACAAAGATATATATATTCTTATTGACTTACAACGCATGTTATTAGGCCTTAGTCATACCAATGACCTAATTTCATATGTGCATTTATTTCCAATGTGTCATTTAAGTGAAAAATCATTGTAAATACAAAAAAAAATTTGTCAGCTTCTTACCATTCGTTGCTTGCAAGATCCATTCAAAAATTAGAAGCGCAGCAAACGTTATCGATTTAGTCCTTGCAAAACAATGTGCAGTTCTTATGACATTATTGAAAACGACGTCAACGACATTTTCAAAATCTCGTAGGGGCTTCGTTGTTGATATTAATTTCAATTTTTCTACGGTTTCGAATTTGTCCATGCAAAGGCTCTAAAAAGATTTCGAATGTTAAGACCCTTGTTTTCGTTACAAAATCATGATAACTTTAGTAGAATGGGAGAATTTGCTACTACATGAAATGCTTCTAATGTAAATTGAAGGGACAGTATGGAAACTAGATTAAATATATTTTCCGCGATATTTACAGTCACCCTTGCCTGGAGACTAAGTTAAAATAGCAATGATGAAAACAATTCAAAGACTGCTCATATATGAACTATAACCTTCTTAAGTGAAAATCTGCAGTGGCTGTAGGGTAACCTCTTTCAAAAACGTTCAAAAATATGTCCTTTACAAAATATACACCATGTTTGCAGAGTTGTCCGGACACATCATACCTTTACATATTTTCGCTATCAAAAGTTCTGTATTTATGATGGTTACCAAAATAAGACGTCACGAAAAGAACTTTCTGAACATCTCTCGTAGAGTTTAAATGGAGCGAAAATTATTTTGACGGAATTACGGCTTTTTGAACTTGGTCATTTTGGATAGCATTTTGCATTATGGGGTATGGAGTTTGTGTAATCAAATCCTCCCGCAGTTTTGAATGGATCTTTTCAAACCTAGCATACTTGTTGTGGGCATATTGAAGATGTGCATTTGTCGTTTTGATGGAGAAGAAATAATTTCGACGGAATTGTGGCCTGTTAGACTCAGATTGTTTGGGCAGCGTTTTTGCTCTATAGGGTATGGAGTTTGTGTAATCAACTTCTCTTACAGTTTTCACATAATTCTTTTCCAACTGTGTACACATCTTAGAGGCATAATGAAAACATACATGTGGCTGTTTGAATGAGGCAAAATTAATTTTGACAGAATAACAGCATTTTGAACTTAATCATTTAGGGTAGTTTTTTCTTCCGCATAATAGGAAATGAAGTTTATGTTATCAAACTGGTTCTACATTTTTCAATGGATTCTTTTTAAACTTTGGCACGTTTGAACTTTCTCATTTTGGGTAGTTTTTAGCACTTTAGGCTGTAAATCAGATTTCAGTTTTCGTCTGAGCATTATGTGCATAGGGATTGCTAACATAATGAAGATAAGGATGCATTTTTTTTTGTTAGATAGTTTTAACAAACTCATTACCTAAACTCTATCTTATCATTTTGTTCAAGCTGGATTGATCTCAGACTGTACAACGTTTAATGTCGGAAATACAGCAATTTAAACGCAGCCTTTATGAAAATCAGGCCAACTGGATACTATCGTAACTGTTTGTGCTTGAAAGGTGCTTTAGGGTTGTACACTGTCCTGTGACAGACGCTGCACAGAGGCATCATTTGTGTCATACAGACACAATTTTCTAGTTTCTATAGAACTAAAGAAACCATGATCCATCTGTTATCATACTCTCACGACTACAGGCGGAGCATTGTTTCATATTGTTCGATGAGCTGAAATTCTACCTCATGTAAAACTACTCTGCATGTTTTTGTTTTTTTTATAATAGCAATCGAGATCGTGCTCCAGCTGTTGTTATACTATCATGAAAACAGGTGGGTCATGGTTTCTAATAGTATCGAGGGGAGCCATGCTCCAACTGTTGCTATACAGAACATGGTTTCATGCAGTTCTAACAGAAGCCATACTTCAGCTGCTGTCATACTTTCATGACATTAGGCGAATCTTGGTTTCCTATAATAGTATCAGCTACCATGCTCACGGTCTGCAATACTATTAAGAAAGCATACAGATCGTGGTTTCCTATACTTCTAACAGACACCATGCTGCACCTGTTGTCATACTCGCATGATAACAGGCGGAGCATGGTTTCATCTAGTACTAACTGAGACTATGGTCCAGCTGTTTTAATACTCGCATGACAAGAGGCGGGGCTTGATTTTCTATAGTACCAACAGACACCGTGCTCCAGCTGTTGTTATACTCTCATGACAACAGACGGAGAATAGTTTTATTATGTTCGACTAATAAAAACATGCTCAAACTGTTGTTTATGCTATCTCAACAGCTGTTTGAGTACGTCATACTATACTAGCAAAACACACCATGCTCCAGCTACTGTTATACCATCATGACAAAAATAAAAGCATGGTTTTCTATACAACTAATAGATACCAAACTACAGCAGCTGTTATATTCGCATGACAACACGCGGGGAACGGAAATATGTAAGTATTTAAAACCATGTTCCTTAAAAAAACCAAGCTCCAGCTGTTGTCACACTCCTCTGACAACAGGCGGAGCATGATTCCATAATGTCCGACTAGCAGAGACAATGCTTCCCATGTTACTATACTGTCCTGACAACAGCTGGAACCTGGCTACATAGAGTAGCAATAGAGACCATGCTCCATCTGCTGCAATACCTATATGACAACGGATAGAGCATGGTTTCTTATATAACTGATAGGGACCATGCACCAGCTGCTGTGATATTCTCTTAACAACAGGCGTAGTATGGTTTCCAAAAAAACTATCAGAAACATCCTCCAGCTGTTGTTATAGTACTATCATGATAGCTGGTTGAACATGCTTTCCGACAGTACTAATAAAGACCATGCTCCAGCTATTTGCAACCTCCAATATCAACATCTGGGCAAGGTTTTCTGCAGTACTCACAGGGACCATGCTCCAGCTCTTGCCATACTCACCTGACAACAGAAAGGGCATGATTTCATATAGTACGTCCAGGAGAGGTCATGCTTAACTTATTGGAATACTATCCTGACTAAAGTTGGAGAATATGTTCCTAAAGTAGCAACAGAGATCATGGTCCAGCTGTTGTTACACTCTCATGGTAACGACTGGAGAATGGTTTCCTGTGTTACTGATAGGGTCCATGCGCCAACTGTTATTATACTGTCTTGACACAGGCGGAGCATGGTTTCCTCTAGTACTAACTAATACCATGGTCTAGCTGTTCTTATACTCTCATGAAAACAGGCAGAACTTGGTTTCCTAAAGCACCAACATACACCATGCTCCAGCTGCTGTTATACTCTCATAGCTACACATGGAACATTGTTCCATATAGTTTGACTAACAAATAAAACATGCTTCAGTTGTTGTAATTCTATATTTACTATATTTTGAGTATGATTTCCTAAATAAACAATTAGACCATACTCCAGCTGTTGATTTACCTTCATGACAAAAGTTAGAGATTGGCTTCTTATAGGACTACTGGATTCCAAACTACAGCAGCTGTTATATTCTCATGATAACATGCGAAATCTGGAAATATACTCTTAGAATTTGTATCAAAACATGTTCAAGCTGTTGTAATTCTATCATGACAGCAAGTGGAGCATAATTTCCCCAAAGTACTTAAAACATGCTCAAGTTATTGTCATACTCTCATGACAAAAGGCAGACCATGGTTTCCTAAAGGACTTATAGACAACATGCGTCAGCTGTTTTCATACATTCATGAAACAATAGTATCATGGGTTCCTATAGTACTCACAGACACCATGCTCCAGCCGTTGTCATACTCTAATGACAACAGGTTAAGCAGATTTCCCCTGCTATTAACTGAGACGACCATGCTTCAGCTTTTGCCAAACTTTCATGACAAAAGGTAGAACATGGCTTCTTGTAGTACTAAAGCAGACTACTATGATCCAGCTATAATAATACTACAATACTGTCAGGTCAATAGGATAAAGAAGCAACAGAGACCAAGCTAAAGCTGATGAAATACATGCATGACAACGCTTGGAGGATGGTTTTCTATATTACTTAAAGGGACCATGCACCAGCTGTTGTTATACTCTCTCGAAAACTGACGTAGTTTGGTTTCCTATAGTACTATCAGAGAACATCGTCCAGCTCTTGTTATACTATCGTGACAACTGTTTGATCATGTTTTCCTATAGTTCTAACAGAGACCATGCTTCAGCTGTTTGCAACTTCCACTGACAAAATTTGGTCATGGTTTCCAGTAGTACTAACACGGAAAATGCTCCAGTTCTTGTAATTCTCACCTGACAACAGGAGTAGCATGATTTCATATAGAGCGACTACCAGAGTCCATGCATCACTTGTTGTAAAATATTCCAACAAAAGTTGGCGCATTGTTTGCTATTTGTCTAGGGGCCGGTGACGTGAAATGCAATTCTTTTTCAACCCATCAGGTCTTCTGACAACTCTTGTTGGCACTTTAAGTGTGAAATAGTAGGCTAAAAGCCTTTCCCCTTGCCCCATATTTGTCACAGGATGGGAAGGATATAAGGGATTTCTTTTGCTTAGAACCTTCAGAAACTACTGTAACATATTTTGTTTACTTTTTAGTGTCAAAACAGGGAACCAGTGATATGTCAGAGGTAAGTCATTGGACTGTACTTGTGTGAGAGAATTGTCGAATAGATTTGCTGTGAAATCCCGGTGTGTATTATTCTTTTGCAACCCCTTAGAACATGGTGCACCACAAGCAGTACAAACCAAATCATCAGCTGTGGGAAAGCTCCTCCCATTCTTTTGCAAAAAGAAAATGCTAGCACACTTGATTGTATGCATACTAGAAGAGTTAGACTGAACGAATCCTTGATAAATGGCTTTGTTAAGCTAATGAATTGATGCTTTAAACAACATGAACCTGGTCTGCAATATTTGCTTGTGTTTTCAATATTCTTTGTGACATTTTATTCAGAAGTGAGGTAGAAATAGTGTAAAATTTCTTAACATTGGGACATATAGGGCTGAGAAAATAGTGCAACTGACCTTCAGTCTACATCTTTTGGATGTATTACCGCATTGTAAAACCAAGTTGTTCTAGTTTTAAGACATTTACGGTTATTAGTTAAGATGTCGTAGTTTTGTCTTGCTTGCGACTAGCAAAATCAATGCGTATTACAGTTAGAGCTGGGGCAATATCATCGAATCATCGGTGCATCGTGATATTTTTGCTGACAATTTTAGATGATGTACTCACGTACATGTATTTAAAACGTACTAGAAACGTAGTAACACCTTGATACTTACAAAACGGGGTACATGTTTTGCCAAACGTAGGGCGTGAAACGTAGTACAACCTATCCCAAAACGTGACAGTGAGATTGGACCCTAAGCTACTTATATGCCGACAGCGAAGACTCATCAAACTTTGCAGAATGTCCAGGCGGATCAGAGTCTTCACCAAGAACACATGCCACTTTGTTTGTTTTGTTGTGTCGAGGCTCCGTATATTTCTAAAGACGACGAAGGCAAGCTGGGAATATACCTTCTTTTAACATTGTTTCTGCCCATGCGCGTAACGCTCAAGTAACGCGTCTTATCTCGACAAATGGCTTGACTTTACAAACATTGGGAAAACAGATTTTAGCCATTGAGATTTTATATGTAATATTTGGTAATTTACCTGTTTTAATCATTTACATGTATCTTCTTATTGATTAGTACAGTAACAGTAACAGTGAATCTTATGTTCTATAAGCTGTTCTACTTTTGTACTTAAATTAATAGGATGAATGGCTAGCGATAAATATATGACTTTAAACGCAAAAAAAGGTCTAAGTCCATATATAAATGTCTGAAAAAAGAGAAATTACTGTTTTTAAATTCAAAGGAATGTATTTAAATACAAAATACAGATCTGTTTACTTTGAAACTAAGACATCAAATATAAAATATCTGTTTATTTTATTCCTTATTTTATTTTTTTTATTACCTGGTGTCTTTCATATTTCCTTTGATTTGTGTATTTATTTATTTATGTATTTATTATTTTCACCGAAGAAATGACTGAAAGAAAATCATTGTGTTTGTGTGTTCGGTTTGAAATTTTACCAACCATACAAAATTATTACGCATATAATGAACTAATCCGTGAATCACAGTATAAATTGTCTTCTATCGTATATTTTTAGAATATCTGCAAGAATGACCCATGAATTATCACCTACCCATTTTATCGAAATTAGTTTTTTTATCGAATGAGTCGCGAGTGAAATTCAGCTAAAGCCATATAGATTAAGAATTTAATCAAGACCGAGATAAGAGTATTTGCCCTTAGGAATTACCTTGACACCCGCGATTATCTCATATTAGCGTTTAGTTTCGGAGAGCTGCCGAAGGGTATCCGGCGATATACCTATGCGATTATAAAACAAGAGGGCCATGAGGCCCTGAACCGCTCACCTGAGGTGACATTATCACAATAAATCACTTCCAAGCTAATGTCATATTAAGTGAGCAGGCTGTCATCTTGGACCAATGACCAAAGGTTTTACCATATATTGGCGAAAAGGCTTGACCCAGTTAATGTCTGACTATGAATGGATATTCAGTAAGGGCTGGGAATCTAATACATGATGGATGATAATGTGATTTTACACAAATGCAAGAATTTCCAGCAAAACGACTGATTCTTGTTTTCTTTCCAGACAACTTGTTTATTTCAAAAGAATCCATACTCATGAGTTCTTTAAGTCATTGACATAGTAAAGTTAATTTTGGTAGGGAAACCGTTCATCTTGTAGGTGGATAAGAATGATAGTTTTGCACAAGGTAAACAGAAGGAAAACAGACACAATTAAAATGTTCTTTATTTAATTATTTATTTTTTTATATATATATATATATTTATTTTTTTTTCAGAAAAAAACAAAAACAGAAACAAAATGGGTATGAAATTGTTCATTTTTTCCTAAAAATTCAATGAATTTTCATGCGGTAAAGTGCAGATACCTAGTCTTAATTTGCAGCAAACAACTATTTAAGTCTTTTTATACTACACGCTATAATTTTCAACAGTATTTCAAGCAAAGGCTTTCTGACTGTCCTCCAGCTTGTCCGGAAAAGTACAGCATGAATGGAAATTGCTCTTAGATGATGGCTTGCTGCAATAGTGACGAGCTAGCTGCACTTTACTGCATGTAAATTTTTTGAAGATTAAAGAAATAATTATACAAATTTCAAATTTCAAATTTCAAATTTATTTTGAAAACCTCTGTTAGCAAGTTATAATTCGAAACGACAGAAACAAGAAGTGTCAAGGCAATACCAGTTCTAAGGGAGACAACCTAAGCAAAGCCATTTTCTTTTTACTTTTCCAGTTATTGCCCATAAAGCTAGACAATACGAAGCGCATTCGCCTTTTTCAATCGGATAAGCATGAGCAATACCTACACTGCTCTAGATAAGGAGGAGTAACAGGGACAACTCTGTGACAAACCTCAACACCGTGGAACCTAAACACATAGATTGTGACCCCTCACCAGAACCACCTTGTGAAGAGGGTTCAAATGAGGGACCACAAGTTTCCACACATATCGTGACCCCTCATCAGAAGCGTCTTGTTGAAACGGTTCCAATGAGGGACCACAACATATGTTTATGAAAAAAAAAATCATCCCTGTCACTCCTCCCACCTGCAGCCCTGGTATAGAGACCCTGGGCCACCCAAAGACAAGTATGCATACATATCCATGTATGCATACATATCCCTGAGTAGCCCAGGCCACCATAACGAAAGTGTCCAAAGTTAATTCATATAAGAGTTTACAAGAATACCATATTACTGCACATAAGATAATCTTAACCGTCTACCATATCAATCCCAACAAATGCCTTGGCTCTCTTTTTAGGAAAAAAAATTATATTGACTGATATGTATTCCTGTTTACTTCCCTGGATGAGGTACCTCTCTTAGTTTGGGTTTACTCTCAAAGGAGAGAATCCCGCTCCTGCAGGAGCAAACTTTGAAGGGAATTTGCTTCCGCAGGAGCAAACTCTCTCCAAGGAAAGACTCTGCCCTCAAAGGAGCCAATTCCTTCCTCCAAAGGATCAACCCAAGAAAGGAGGAAAAAAAAAAGAAAAGAAAATATTACTAATAATAAAAAGGCACTTAGTTAGATCAACACGGTACTCTACAAACTAATATGAATACTTGCCAAGTAGCATGATAGTGCCATACAATATGGATAGGCAATAAGCACACACTAACCAAACATATATAGACATTGGGCCAATTCATATTTGTCATGTGAAGCAATTACGAAATACTAAATAGCTGTATGCGCTCAAGTAATTCATTACATCATGCCTGTCACTTAGAGACAGGTAATAACTCAGTGGGCACGCCGCCTTGGAGTGATACTGGGTTGGCATTGACTCAGTGTTGAGACGTTGAGACATCGTTGATTCAGTGTCACTATGCCGCTCTACCTTTACCTGCTCGTTCTGTCAAAATTTAGGTAATTCAAATTTACAAATTTACATATCCTATGTTTAATTTGCCTGCTATTAAGCTGATATATAAAATTCATGATTTAAAACTCAAAACATGAAACAACCATGGGCATAAAACACTGAATAAACACTGAATCAACATTAATTCAACATGCAATTGAATCAATGTTGATTCAGTGTTGTGTGCCTGCTATGAAAACAATGAAACAGTTACATTTAAAGAGACACTTCTACATAGCATATTCATAGAATCATAGTTCAAATAAGATACAATTTTAGACTGGTAGTATACTGTCTCAGAAAAGAAATGGTACCTAATACCAACTGTCAACTGGTTTATGAAAATTTGATTCAGTCCATTATGACATCTGAATCCAGTCCCCGAGATATATTCATCAGTCAATTTCAAATCATACATATACAAAACAAGACTCAAGAGATAAGAGAGTAAAAATGAAAGTAAAATATTAGGTCTGTGCTTCATTTGCATTTCCATAGTGGAAACGTCAAAAAGTTATGAATGTCTCCGTCTGGTATGGCACTTCGGAACTAAATCAGGAGCTGCTATGAGGTAATGTCACTGGCTATAGATAACTATCAAAATGATACAAAATGTTCCACATGGAAGAACATCCACATGATGATGATAGGAGTAGGTAATGCTGGCAAAAGGTGTATCATAACATGCACTGTTGGAACAGCAGTCACTTGTATTGTCACCAGTATGTTGTATGTTGTGACAACTGTTTTGTTAGGTTTAATCAGATGACATATGTCTTAAACAGTTGTGAAAATGTGGCTTGCATATGACATCTTCATTACACACCATATCCTGTAGTGTATATAGGGGTCAAAGGAGCATTCACTCTGTTTCCTGCATTCCCTGCTGAGTATGTCATGACAACCTTTAACAGCAGAATGTTGATTCACATTAAATAGCACTGGTTCTCCACTAGTTTGGGTCCTTAAAATGTGCTGTTGTGCCTACAGAGCCCTGTCATAATCTATTGAACATAATATGTTTATGTTACACTTTTGAGCATGGCTTTCTTACTGGCAATGGTTATCAAATGTTCCATGAATTGTTAATTATCCTGGTAGAAAATCAAGTACCACACAATGATGCATAATAGACTGCAACATTCTAACAGCAAGAAGTGTTTTGATTCCATCAAGCAAGGGCTCTTCACAGTCCATCTTAAATATTTGTTTTGTTGGTGTATTATCCAAGTTCTGTACTTTACACAGGTTGTTCTACATGCTCTTTAGCCAATACTTGCCCTCTCGGTTACAGATAGATGGCTGGCCAAAGATCAAACTTCAGGTCCACTGGTCAGTTAATTACAAACAGGTGTTTGATACTAGTATATCCACTGGTAACCCTGGTATTTCTAAAGTGTCATATCAGTGTAACTCAGTATCATTTCTTTCTTTCTTTGAGCAAGTATACTACAGTCCACTCTCATTAAGGTTAGATGGCCTTTAAGACAGCTTTTGCTATATTCCTTAACAAATGGTTCTTAACAATTACCTAACTATAAGAAATAAAGTATTTTACACGAAAATGATAAAAATTTGGTCTGGGTTTGAAATAGTAGAAATAATAGTAATAGGTATACAGTAGAAATACAAGAATTTGGTTTTGGTTTGAAAACAAAGCATCTACTCTTACTTGAAGAAAATTCAGCAAAATACTGTGTCTCGCCTAAGCTCTTTGTCACCAGACAACCCAACTTAAGTTTATGTGCCACTGTCACCACTTGAAAAGTAATACTTATGTCTAATTTTCTAGTATTTGCAGGCATAACAGCACAATGAAAATGTCTTCACAAAAGCAGTGGAGAAAGCGACTGATCCTGTATTCAGAAAATAATCCCCGAAAATTAATACTGCTGTATTAATCCTAGTCAAACTTACTAATCACTTCTCCAGAATCTTGAAGAAATGTATTAGTGTATTCATTGGACACCCATTTTGGAGTATTATACAAACAGTGCAGACCCAGAATGCAGCATCTGATCAGAGTCTACACTGTTTGCTTAAATGAATTTCTATGCCAGATATACAATATAAGAGAAAAATCGATTGTAACCCCTAAAACTAAAAATGGACTCATCCAAATGATAAGGATTGACAAGTCCACAAGTCAACAAAAGGTTAAAGACAAGAACAAATGCATAACACAGACAGAAATTACCATAATGACCCTAAATATTCGGACAGACAGGTCTGAGCAAACATTGTAGAACAGATGAGACTGGAGCAGTTTGATCAGGGTCTACAATGTTTGCAATTCACTAAGCATCATTTGGATGTATCAACATGTGTAAAATCCACTTTCTAATAATTCTATGACAATGATTGTCCTACTTTTGGCTGTCTGAAATTTTAGGGTCATTATGGGTAACATGCACATTAGTTCTGGTATGAAGTATGCAAGCTTATATGTGCTAAAATACCCTCCAACACTGTAACTCAATCTTGTCTCTTACAATATTTTAAAAGTACCATAATTAATTTGCTATAATGGATGGGGGTTTTCCTGATCTAGAATGACCCTAAATATCTAAATAAGTTTTAGTAAACTTTGTTATAAGATGAGATTTCCCTTGCAAGAGAATCCCCAAAATCTGGATCATTCACATATAGATTTCTACATTTTGAGATTGTTTTTGGAAGGTGAAAAACTTTGTCTTATAACTGAAGAAATATAGTTCACAACCTAACAAAACAGAATTAAGTCCACAAATGTAAAATGTATAATGACTGATGAAAAGATTGCCTGGCTAATTTACATCCTTTTCAACTCTATGTCTCATGAAGAAATACATGTAAAAGGAAAATGTTTCCATTAAGTCCTGCTTATAGGAGTTAAAGGCCCACTGTATCTTGGATATATGGATAATGGACGAATTTCAATTTTGATGTCCGTTTTAACAGGTTTCAGTCATATAAGGACACTGGAAGGGTGATAATGAAAGTCTGTGTGCAATGAAACTTTATTTATGGTTGGAAAAAATTCCACCTTCTGCCATTATCGAATCCAAAACCACCAGATAAGCAGGCCAGCACAAACCCATGTTACTGGGGCTCCTGTATCTTGGATACAGCATGTAATAGGCAAAGTCCACCTGTTTTATTCTACACTCAGTCTTCAGTCAGTTTTCAAGTCACAGGCTGGCCAGACCTGGATTGTAACCTGTAACTTTCTGTACCTTAACTGACCATCTCTATGCACTTAACCACTGCACATATCTCACTGGTTTATTTTCGTAAAATAAACCCAGAAATCTAGATCCATCTTCCAAGATAGATCAAGGGTTTTGGGGTTGTTTTGGAAGGGAGAACCTCTTTCTCTGAACCTGGATTCTAACCTATAACCTTCTGTACCTTAATTGATCATCAATCGCACCTAAACAGGTTTTCTCTCCTAGAACAATCCAAAAACTCTAGCTCCGTCTTGTAGGATGGATCTAGGGTTTTGGGATTGTTTTTGGAAGGGAAAACCTAAATATAATGGATGAATAAATATGGTAAGTATAAAACCAGTGAATATGTCTTGTACAGTGATAATGATGGCAAATAACAGAATTTGTTTTGGTGGCCACCCAATCCTTGCTATAACCACCAGCAATACCAACCTCTGACTGGAGGCTGGTATTGCTAATTACCTTGTGGGTGAATTCTATGTATTCTCTGACATGTATAATAAGTACTTTATCTATGCATCTAGTGCACAATAAACAAGTTTGTGGTAACTCCAGTAAGCCTCAATAACATCACAGGATGCTGGAGAGTTTGTAAAAATCAGATCTATCACTGATCCAGAATCAAAAGTTGCCTGATTGATGTGTTGCTCACATTTAAATCGTTTCGTCATGAAATCTACAAAATCTGAAGTGGTGTCATTTGCATTGATGTTAAAATCACCAATTATCACAAATTTGGTATGCATATCAACTAATGGGATGAGATGATTCTGAATATCATTTCTTAAATTGGTTTGCACACTTTTAGGGAACTTGTAGAAGTATACAACTTGGAAACGTCCCTTTTTTGGGCTGTATATGGTAGCCAACATAAATTCGCATACGTCAGAATGGAACTTTTCTATTCTCTGAATTTCAAAATAATCTTTAACGTACAAAGCAAGTCCATGGTATGGCCTGTTCCCAGAATCATGTCCTGTTTCATCCATTCTCAACAGTCTGAAATTCTTCAAAGCAAAATCACTACTATCATCTCTAGCACAAAGTCTGGATTCTGCAAACCCAATCACATCTGCTGACAAAATATTTGGCTCAAATTTAATGTCCTTATAGTGCTTATGTAAGGACCTTGTATTATTAAATGCAATTTTGATCTTGTGTGAATCAACTTTATATATAGGGACATAACAGAGTTCAAGAAGTGCCTTTGTTTTTAACCGCTGCATCTCAATTTGCACTTGTTCATCCACAGCCATGGCTGTTTCATTCAAATTCAGAATATATAAATTTTCTAGTTTTCTTACTCTACTAAGAGCAACATAATGAATATGAGGTTGTTTTCTGACCCTTGTCTGAGACAAGTCTACAACAATTTCATCAACTGTTGACCCCTGAGCTTTATGGATTGTTTTACCTGCAGATGGTTTCAAAGGAAATTGAATTCTTTGGTATGTTTTGAAGTTGTATATAAATGTCCGTTCTATATCAAATATTGGAGTCCATGCTTTATCTATGTTTGCACTGTACAAACCCCTATTAGAAAATTTCTCACGAGTAAACTGGCCGATTTGAGAATCTTGAAACAAAACCCATATAATACTGGGACGATCTGTGCCTTCCATTTTGTACTCAATGAATTTGACAACACATGTAGACCCATTTGTCAAGCCATCCTCAACATTTACATTGACTGTTATATCATAAATCATCCCAACTGCAATTGTTAACAGCTTTTGTAAATTAGCAGTTTTGTTTGAATCATCTGGAAGTGCTTCAATGAGTTTTTTGCATTTGTTAATGGAAATATTCGCGGAAACGACTGTATCATGATATGGGATAACAACTTTTTCTTCTGATAATCTATTCAAATAATTTTCATTGTGTCTATCTACAAACTTGTTTTCAGTGAATAAATGAGGAGCCTCTTTTGGATAATTTGTCATATGGAGGCTGATACTATGTTTCTGTAATTCATTTTTGTCATCCTCTGTCAGCTCATTCTGTCTAAGCCGATTTAGCATCTGAGCAAAGTCAACATCATCTTTTTGTCTCATGATATCAACCAGTTCATACAATTTAAAATCATCCTTCCATAAATTATTTGCTAGAGCTGAAGCACCCTTTGAGGGGTCACTGAATATCCACTTGTCACATACTGGCATCAGCTGGTACAAATCCCCTACAGCAATGATGCTTAAACCACCAAAACTGGTTTTTGTTCCAGTGAGCTGTTGCAAACGTGTATCCAGAAAGGTCAGTGTGCTTGTTCCTACCATGGAAATTTCATCTATAATAATAACTTTCAAATGTCTGTATTTCACTCTAAATGTGTTCAGTTCATCCGCTGACAAAAGATCATTACCTTGTTTGAACTTCTTTAAGAAAGCTGAGGCAATAGTGACACCATTGATATTATATGCAGCTTTACCAGTGTAGGCACAAAGAAGAACTCTAATATCATCTGGATTTTCTCCTTCTTTCAAATTTAGAAATCTATATAGGCTTTGATACAGTGCTTTAATTAGCATCGATTTGCCAACACAAGCTCCACCTGACAAAAATGCATAAAGTGGTTCTTCTTTGAATTCTTTCCAATATAGAACATGATTAAAAAATTCTCTTTGTCTCAAATTCAAACTCCTGAGCAAATTTAAGTACTGTTCATCGGGTAACATGACTCCATTTATTTCTACTGATGGCACTGAACAGGCAGACTGTATTTCTATACCAATATCATACTGTCGATGTTCTACTACTCTATCTGGATTAAAATATACAAAGTTTTCAGCTTCTCTTTCACCTTCTTCTTCTGCTTCTCTGTTTTCATGCTCTGTGTTTGGTGCTATCTCATCATAAGCATTTTCTTCTTCTGCCATTTGCCTTGCAAGCTCAAGTTCTTCAATATGATGTTCATACTGGCTGCGTTTGGATTCAAGCTTGTCTTTCAAGACATTGTAATGAGCTTCATATGTTTGAAACGAACCTAACAAATCTTTCGCTTCATTTCTCCAGGGCATAAACAGCATTAGTCGTTCTCTGTAGTAATTTTCTGAGTCTTTCTTCACATCATACCTCACATAACGTATAATTCTAGGAACTCTCCTATGTTTATACTTTGTCCCATTCTTTGCTACATATAACAAGTCTGATCTATGATATTCCGAGTCAATACTCTCATCATTACCATCTTCATCATTTTCATCACTAGAATCATATGAATTTCCTTCATCTTCATTTGTATCTTCAGACCTCTCAGGTAACCTATTCCCTTTAGGATAAACAATGTCAACTGTAGAGACATAATCTGCCAAACAGAAATTCTGAAGTTGTCTAGGCCGTTTGGTATACCTCTGAATTATATTGTCTGCTTCTATGTCAGTAGATTCTGCAGGAAGTTCATCAAGCACAGTTTTAGATTTCAGTAAAAACACTCTTTCTGCTGGGATAGAGGTATTGATGAAAACAATGTCCCTTGTAGCTTTTGTTAAAGGAATCTGAAGAGCAAGATATACTGCTTCCTGTGCACTCACTTCAACACAGTTTGAAAATACATTCCCAATATGTCTTACTTGTTTCTTTATATCAAAATTTCCTTTGCGAGCTTCTTTTGCTGCAGCATCAAGCTGTGCGCTCATGCCTCTTTGAGATTTGCTTATATAACCAACAACATATGCTGCACAACCATACGGTTCAAGAACTATCTGAATATCAAGATTTGCCTTCCAGCCAAGAAGAACTGTTTTGTTATACAAATTAATTCTCATCTCATTAGGATTCCGCTTAAGGAAAATTTTGGGAGCACTAAGTGAACTTCTTATACACTTGATGTAATTTTCAAAGTCCATCTGGGCAACTTGCTCCAAAAACTCATCAAATGCAATTTCAGGGACACCTTTGTACTCATTCATTGACTTTTGAAGCTCTGAGTGTTTCTTTTTGTATTTTTCTATATCTTCATCAAGAGGATGCAACAACATTGTTCTTGGGAGGGGAGGCAAAGGAAATCCAAATCTACAGACTGCTTTTCCTTTCTTTCTGCAAGACTTCGAATGTTTATGTGACTGAAGTTCAGCAAGCTCCCCGATTTCTTCATCATCAGTACTGCATGTTAGGTAATTATCAACAAACTGAATTATTTCTTCCTCTGTGTTTTTTCCAAACTTAGGCGCATTTTCAATCCAAATAAGCATGTGGATATGAGGAGACCCACGTTGTTGAGATTTCACTCTATAGAAGAAATCTATCACTTTTCCAACAGGTTCAACCTCACTTTTAAGGACAGTGTTCAAGAATTCTTGTACTCTGTGATCAAAATATCTTGAACAAGTTACTGGGTCTTTCTGAACAAGTCTTGTTTTCTCTTGCCAAGTTAAAGCCTCTACATCCTTGTCTGAATACTCAATTGCATCATTCAGTTTTGCTAACATTTTCAAAAGATCATTCCATCTGGTATCAGCTGCTGACAAAGATACAAACCAAGTAGGTAAAGACAGTTGCCTGATCATTGCAAATATGTCTTTCTTTCTTTTTTCTAAATAAGCTGGAGAATTTCTAAGCTGACGAAATATACAATAACCTTCATCAAGTTTCACAAGTCTCTGCAAATATGCTGGATCTCTTGCCTCAGCGGCAGTAATTTTCTTGCCTTTACTTTTACATCTTCTTACAGCTAAGTTAACTTTGTCACTTATTTGTTTCATTTGCAGCTTTTTATGCTTAAAGAAAATGTTTGGAACAGACTGAGCAGCCCTTCTATCAACACTTCGTAACTCCCATTTAACAATGTCACTGTAATGAACTAAAGTTGTTCTCTCAGTCTTATCAGGACGCCTCTGACCACAAAATATAGTAGGAAAACATAAATACTCTGCATCTGTATCCTGATACAAGCTAAGGGGATGCCGTCCTTCTCCAGGAGCAAAGGTCAACACTTGATCAAACTTATTTTCAATATTAGCATCATCCACTAAGGTATCAACATTTCCAACACGCTCATTATTATCTACCTCACTGAATCCATCTGATTCATATCCATCACCCTTTTCTCTGTCTTTAGGTACTAAAGGAACTGTTTTATCTTCATCCAGCACTGAGTTATTTATGTCAATATCAGGAATTGTATTTTGTACTGACACTTCCAGAAACTCTCTTACAGTATCCTCTGCACTTTCAGTTACTGCTTGAAACCAGTTGTTGTCAACTGTAATGCCAGCATTTTTATACATATCACTATTAGTCAGAAGCCAGTGTAATGCTGTCAGAACTCTCATGGGTCTTACATTTTCTTTAAAATCTATTTTCTTATATGAAAGCTTTTTCTTCAACTGGATGGCAATTGTAAAATTTTCATCCATGGGTCTTGGAAGAGAGTCAACAGTGGGTTGAATATCAACAGGTACATTGATTACATTTCCTTTAAGTGAATACTGACCACCACGTGGCAGTTCTCTAATTTGCATGAATGGAATACGCAGTGCTATTAATCTTTCTTCAAGCTGGTGCAAGTCTAGCTCTGCAGGTTTGTTTGGCCATTTCATTCCATTTGCGACAGACAGTTTTGGAACTTTACAATCTTTTAATGCTGACAAACAAGTGTGACATATCCACTCTTCACTATTGACTGACTTAAATTTTGTGCAGTAATTCAAACTGCATCTCATAATGTTACTGTTTTTCAGCATTGATACACTTTTTCGAAACCATGTTTGGTGACAACAAGTACATACAAACAGAGGTCCTACTGCATTATTTTCATGAAACTGTTTAAGACATTTTTCTACACTATCATGTCTTTTTCTCTCAAATACTTCACATGGGTCAGTTTTATGCACTTTTTCTTCAGCAATTTTATGCCTTTTGTTTTCCCTGTTCAGTTCAAGTGTGTCTTCCAATTTTCTTTTCTCTTGCCTACGCTGCTGCTGAGCAATCCTTTCACATTCTTGAACAAAAGGTTTTTGTCTTTGCTTACGTTTACTAGCAAGTTGATATATCTTCTCTTTTTCTTTAAAATCTGGGTCTTGTCTGTCTGCTAGTTTCTGTGCACATTCTTTCGCTAATGCACCTGGTATCTTTCTTGCACTCTGCTTTTTAGCACGTTCTTTAGCTTACACATCCATATTTTTTCTAGAAGACTGCTTTGATGCAAGCTGATTTACCCTTTCTTTGTCTTTAAAAGCTGGATTCTTTCTAGCAGACTGTTTTTTAGCACATTCTTTTGCTAGCACATCCACATGTTTTCTAGCAGACTGTTTTGAGGCAAGCTGATTTACCCTTTCTTTGCTTTAAAAGCTGGTTTCTTTCTGGCAGACTTTTTTGAAGCAAGCTGATTAACCCTTTCTTTGTCTTTAAAAGCTGGATTCTTTCTGGCAGACTTTTTTGAAGCAAGCTGATTAACCCTTTCTTTGTCTTTAAAAGCTGGCTTACTTCTAGCAGACTGCTTTGATTCAAGCTGATTTACCCTTTCTTTTTCTGTAAAAGCTGGATTCTTTCTGGCAGACTTTTTTGAAGCAAGCTGATTAACCCTTTCTTTGTCTTTAAAAGCTGGCTTCCTTCTAGCAGACTGTTTTGAAGCAAGCTGATTAACCCTTTCTTTTTCTGTGAAAGCTGGATTCTTTCTAGCATTCTCTTTTGAAGCAAGCTGATATGCTCTTTCTTTTTCTGTAAAAGCTGGATTCTTTCTAGCAGACTTTTTTGAAGCAAGCTGATTTACTCTTTCTTTTTCTTTAAAAGCTGGATTCTTTCTAGCAGACTGTTTTTTAGCACACTCTGTTGCTAACACATCCATATATTTTCTGGCAGACTGTTTTGAAGCAAGCTGATTGACCATTTCTTTTTCATTAAAAGCTGGCTTCTTTCTAGCAGCCTGTTTTGAGGCAAGCTGATTTACCCTTTCTTTTTCTTTAAAAGCTAACTTACTTCTTTGTTTCTTTTTAAATGCAGCATTGTATGCAGTGCGTTTTTTCCTTATTTTGTCACCACAGGTTTTCTTCTGCATGCTTATTTCCACAGCAATATCTTGTGTTTTTTTCAGCTGTCTGATATTTTGATCTTCAAAATAATTTTCAAGAAGACTTTCTGAATCATCAGCTACTCTATATTCAAGCTCACTTTCACTTATTGTTTCAGGTAAACAATCAAACTGCAAACTCCTATCAACTGCTAAATAATTACAAGACGGCTCTAAATTGCTTGGCTGAGCTAGATGTTGCTTTTGAGAAGAAACCACATTGTCAATCTGATCTATACCAACATGAAAATTTTCTGTAAATGTCAGAGCAACTGGCAGCAAGTCATACTGCGTTGTCATGTTTATTTGCATGCTTTCATATAAGGCATACATGTAAGTGATCAAATCATCTAAAGAACTGAATCTTATCAAAACTGAATATCCATCGCATGATGAAAGACCATTTTTAGCATGAGAATGTGAATCAAAAAAATTGTACATGCCATCTTTTTTGTAAACTGCAGAACATATTGCACCAATCATGACCAGAACATATGAAGAAGAATGAAATGCTGTATACATTGACTGATGAAGAGTTGGAGAAGATGTGTTGCCAAACTGCTGTACTGCAATGCCAGAAACAACATCTGACTTTATGATATGTATATCTCTTTTGAAGACATTTACATTTTCTGGAATTTCGTCAAAAGTTAACAATCTACTGGTGTATTTCTGTTCAGCTTTCAATGAACATAAGATTTTTTGGTACAGAATATCTCCTTCGATAAGTATATGGTCTATCTCAGTACTTGAACAAGTATTTGAAAATTGAGCATGAATAACGACACAAAGAGAATTTGACACACACTGGCTTCCCCGAGACTCTACACTGAATCTGTCACTTCCTTGATGAAATGAGCCACAGATAAATGACTGTGAATTAAATGGCTTTAAGCTCCCTAAACAATGATTGTAAGAGCCCGGTTGAAAACTATCAGTTACCGGTGTGGCAACCTGTGTGTTCTTAGCACAATCTAACTCAAACGATGTTGAAAATGAAATTAGCTTAAAAGGTTGACTTCCTTTATCATATTCAGTCAAACAAGGACCTTTACTTTTGGTCAATATATCTGGAAAAGTACTGGTACCAGAACTGTATGGCAAACTGTATGGGTTTCATAATCTTTGGTCAACTGACTTTGTTCATTCCTTTGATTATTAGCTGTACTTTGTGAGTCTATTTTATAATCTTTGGTCAAAAGACATTGTTTATTCCTCTGATGTGCCTGCACGCTGACAGGTCTTGCCTCTAAGAGGCCCTTGGTCATGACAGACTCTGAAGTCTGCATGAATTTAGGAGTCGACTCAGGAGTCAACCCGAATTTAGGAGTTGACTCAGGAGTCAACCCGAATTTAGGAGTCGACTCAGGAGTCAACCCGAATTTAGGAGTCGACTCAGGAGTCAACCCAGTCTGGCAGTCACAGCTTCTATCCAAAACCATCTTCCTGGCTGCAGAACGTCTCCAGTTCTTTGTTCGAGGCATTGTCCTCTTCCTCAGTAATAGGTAACAACAAGTCAGTCTATGTCCAGAGAAGATAGCACATACACCATCCAATCACAAAATAAAACACAATCCAATAATATCCCACACTTTCTAGTAGTTTGTTGAAAACAATAGTTCATATAAAGCTTGATTTGATACCTATAAAAGAAATAAATATTATTAAACAGTACAATAAATATTATCAAACATATTCGTGCCATAGTTTTGAAGGTCACAATCTATCACAGTTGCTTTATTTTAATTTTTTGAAAAGAACAGCATATACTAAGCTTAAATGTACTCCAAGAAATTTACCAAACTGTATGAAATTATTCAATTTTGATTTTCAAGATTCATAATATGTATGTATTTGACCATTTGTTTGTTGTAATTAAATGACAGATTTAGTGCACATATTTTACAGAAAAAATGAGTAAACTTGTCATAATGTATAATTCATAGAAATATAAACTGCAACAACAGCACTGTCAAGAGTATTATGACTATTATTGTTTCTATGAGTATTAGTATTATCATATATAGTGTAAACTCTTAAAGTTAAAACAAAGTCAATAACAAAAATATTCTGCATGATCAGCAAGGGGATTACATTCCAGGACGAGGCCCATAGACTGCACTGGTAGGGGTATCATCTCTATTATTCAGCAGCACTGATATACAGAATGTGTTTAACATTAATATCAGTTGCTGCTGATGTAATAAAGAGAAATTGAAATGTATAATCTTCTTAACCAGTGTCACTTTATTACCTGGTACAAAATATAACAGTATCCTTGTACAGATATAAATTGTGGTAGATGCCGTAAAATTTCAAATATTTAACATTTTCAATCTCCAAAAAAAAAAAGGAAAAATAAGCAATAATGTTGTGTATTGTTTAACGTCCATGGTAAACAGCCATGGTAATGCCGGGACGGTCACTTAACCTAACCTAACCACACTTTTCCTGGGCAGGCTTAGACCTCCTAAGCAGTTAACCAGTACTAAGTGCACTTACTTCCACCAGTAACTGACAACTGCCCTTCTTGAGTCAGCAGAAGGAGAAATGAAAGTAAGTGGCCTGACCAGGTATCAAACCCAGGACCTTTGGTTATAAGTCAGATGCCCTACTGATTGTGCTTTAATGACTGCTGGCGAAGGCATCCATAAAAAGATACTGTTATATGGATCTCCATGGGTACGCTTTCCAATAAGTCAGTGCGAGACAGTATTGAGTTCAAAAGGACAAGAAGTATTCTTGAATTCATCTTCTGCCAACTATGTTCTATGTTGCTGTGGGTTTTGTAGTCCGGGTATTAGCACTCCTGACTTCAGATCAATGGATCTCTGAAAGAATAAAGGGGAACTGAATGAAATTTCACATACATGTATTAATAGAGGGCGCTAGGAGAAAGTGCTATAACCTAGAACCATAACTCACCAGTTAGAACTCGCCAATAATTCCAGAAAATGAAATAAAGAAGATGTAACAAGCAAATTCGGTGAATTTATATCCCCCGCCGAAGTGGCCCGGATTTGTTTATGGTTTAAGTTACATAAAATTTCATTCACAGATTACTTAGTTACGGCTGAAATTGTGGATTGTAAATAAAATCAAGGGCAATAACCCTGGGATAAGTGAGATATAAGCTGAAGCTGTTACACTTGTCTCAGCATCACTGCACAATGATGATACATTTTTTATTCAGTTTCAAGAAATTTTGTTCACCGATACCTAAGTTATGGCTAATTTGTGGATTTTAAATCCATTCAGGGGCATTAAATCATGCATTAATGCAGCAATTATGACAAAACTTAATGTGCACTGCTGTGTCATGACAGTACCTAATTATTTCAAGTTTCAGGAAATTCAATTTATTGGTTATTTAGTTATGACTAAATTTGTTTATTTTAAACCATTTCAAGGGCAATAACTCATTGCTTACTCAAGCAATCCCGACAAAACATAAGATGCACCAATGTGATATGGTGATACATATTTAGTATAAGTTTCATAGAATTCTATTCATTGATTACTTAGTTACGGCTAAATTTGTTAACCATAAATTGATTCAAGGGCAATAACTCATGCACTACTGATGCCCTTCTGATGAAACTTTATGTGCATAACCGCATTATGGTGATACATATTCAGTTTAAGTTTCATGAAGTTTTGATAATTGGTTACTTAGTTATGACTCATTTTATTAATTTTAAATCCATTAAAGGGCAATAACTCATGCATTACTGATGCCCTTCTGATGAAACTTTATGTGCATAACCGTGTTATGGTGATACATATTCAGTTTAAGTTTCATGAAGTTTTGATATTTGGTTACTTAGTTATGACTCATTTTATTAATTTTAAGTCCATTAAAGGGCAATAACTCATGCATTACTGATGCCCTTCTGATGAAATTTTATGTGCATAACCGTGTTATGAAGATACATATTCAGTTTAAGTTTCATAAAGTTTTGATATTTGGTTACTTAGTTATGACTCATTTTATTAATTTTAAGTCCATTAAAGGGCAATAACTCATGCATTACTGAAGCCAGTCTGATGAAACTTCACGTGCATCAGCGCGTTATAGTGATATATATTTATTTTAAGTTTCATGAAATTCCGTCCAGTGGTTACGTAGTTATGGCTCCGGACGGACGGACGGAAGGACGGACGGACAGACAGAAGGACGGACGGACATGGAGAAAACTATACCCCTCCCTGGGATAAGTGAGATATAAGCTGAAGCTGTTACACTTGTCTCAGCATCACTGCACAATGATGATACATTTTTCATTCAGTTTCAAGAAATTTTGTTCACCGATACCTAAGTTATGGCTAATTTGTGGATTTTAAATCCATTCAGGGGCATTAAATCATGCATTAATGCAGCAATTATGACAAAACTTAATGTGCACTGCTGTGTCATGACAGTACCTAATTATTTCAAGTTTCAGGAAATTCAATTTATTGGTTATTTAGTTATGACTAAATTTGTTTATTTTAAACCATTTCAAGGGCAATAACTCATTGCTTACTCAAGCAATTCCGACAACTCATAAGATGCACCAATGTGATATGGTGATACATATTTAGTATAAGTTTCATAGAATTCTATTCATTGATTACTTAGTTACGGCTAAATTTGTTAACCATAAATTGATTCAAGGGCAATAACTCATGCACTACTGATGCCCTTCTGATGAAACTTTATGTGCATAACCGTGTTATGGTGATACATATTCAGTTTAAGTTTCATGAAGTTTTGATAATTGGTTACTTAGTTATGACTCATTTTATTAATTTTAAATCCATTAAAGGGCAATAACTCATGCATTACTGATGCCCTTCTGATGAAACTTTATGTGCATAACCGTGTTATGGTGATACATATTCAGTTTAAGTTTCATGAAGTTTTGATATTTGGTTACTTAGTTATGACTCATTTTATTAATTTTAAGTCCATTAAAGGGCAATAACTCATGCATTACTGATGCCCTTCTGATGAAACTTTATGTGCATAACCGTGTTATGGTGATACATATTCAGTTTAAGTTTCATAAAGTTTTGATATTTGGTTACTTAGTTATGACTCATTTTATTAATTTTAAGTCCATTAAAGGGCAATAACTCATGCATTACTGAAGCCAGTCTGATGAAACTTCACGTGCATCAGCGCGTTATAGTGATATATATTTATTTTAAGTTTCATGAAATTCCGTCCAGTGGTTACGTAGTTATGGCTCCGGACGGACGGACGGAAGGACGGACGGACAGACAGAAGGACGGACGGACATGGAGAAAACTATACCCCTCCGCCTTCGGCGGGGGATAAAAAAGCAATTTATAGTATAAGCAAGTTCTGTTAACTGGAAAAAAATCAGCAAAAGGTTTTTGGTATGATTTGCAAATGCCAGTTTCATAAAAATATGAAAAATCAGCTGAATGCTCTGTCTGTGCATTGTGTCAAAACAGGGTTAAACCAGGACATTCAACATAAGTTTACAATCCCAACACTTAAATGCTGGGAAAACTATACCTATATCTCATTTTCAACTAGTTACTGGTTGCCCTATAGCCATGTTGATCATGTGTCATGGACAGTTTGAAGAAATTTCTATTCCCTCAACCCCAGGCGGTCATATGATAAAATTGGCCCAGCAGCTTTTGCAGCAACATTTGAAACTGTCAAAATATGAGACATTAGTCAAAGGTCAGAGAATGCTCTTGACCTCTTGTACTCAGTAGTCTTCATGTACTCATTTAGATGAAGTCTGTACCAATTTTCCCATTTTTGGCATTGCGGTGCAAATAGTAAAGGTCAACCCAAGGTCATCATCTGAACACTCTTGGTAGTACTCAAGTACCAGATGCTGCATACAAAGTTTCAATACCATCAGTCAATTTGTTCTGGAGAACAAGATTTTTAAGGAGTTTTACCAGATATGGGCATGGCTGCCATGTTGGTCATGTGACCTGGACCGTTTGAACAGAATCCTTCCCTCAGCCCTTAGAAACTCTATATGAAATTTGGTTACAACTGGCCCAGTGGCTTTTGAGGACATGTTTGAAATTGTCAAAATATGAGTCCTGTGTCATGCCAAAGGTCAAAGAATGACCTTGAAAACTTGTACTCACAAATCTTCATGATCTCATTAGGAAGACTGCATATACCAATTTCAAGACCAAAATCCTTGTCTCTTTCCATGAAATCTTATGTCCTAGCATATTCCCATATTTGATCCTGACACAAAAAAGTCAAGGTCAACCCAAGGTCATCATTTAATTTATCTTGGTAGTATTTGAACACCCAATGCTATGTACCAACTTTCAAAACCATCGGTCCATTGGTACTGATGATGAAGAGTTTTAACAGTTTTTACCACATATGGGCAAGGTGGCCATTTTGGCCATGTGACTTGGACCATTTGAACAAATTTTCATTTCCTCAAGCCCTGGAGGATCATTATGAAATGAGGTATCAATCTGCCTAGTGGCTTTTGAGAACACTTTTGAAATTGTAAAAGTATGTGAGACCTTGGTCAAAGGTGAAAGAATGAACTTGACCTCTTCTACAAACAAATCTTCACTTACTCATTAAAACCACTGTATATTCCATTTTTTTGGCCAAAATCTTCAACAATTTCCATGAAATCTTAACCTCTAGCATTTTCCCATATAAAAGCACCAGAAAGCAAATTTGACCTTGTGGCAAAAAAGGTCAAGGTCAACCCAAGGTCATAATTTGAACAATATTGGTAGTACTCAAGTACCCAATGCTACATACCAAGTTTCAAGGCCATTAGCTTATTGGTCCTGGAGAAGAAGCTTTTCAAGTGTTTTTACCATATATGGGCATGGTGGCCATGTTGGTCATGTGACCCAGACCATTTCAACAAATTTTCATTCCTTCAACACCTGAAACTTCCATATGAAATTTGGTTACAATTGACTAAGTGGATATTGAGGAGATTGTCTGAAATAGTCTAAATATGAGAGACTTGGGTCAAAGGTCAAAGAATGACCTTGACCTCTTGTACTCACAAAACATCATGTACTCATTAAGATGACTGTATTTACCAAATTTTAGGCCAAAATCTTCAACAATTCCCAAGAAATCTTATGTTCTAGCATTATGCCATATAAAAGCACCAAAGACCAAATTTGAACTTATGATAAAATAGGTCAAGGTCAACCCAAGGTCATAATTTGAACAATCTTAGTAGTACTCATGTACCTGATGCTACATACCAAGTTTCAAGGCAATTGGCCTACTGGTTCTGGAGAAGAAGATTTTTTTAGGTTTTTACCATATATGGGCATGGCGGCCATGTTGGTCATGTGACCAGGACCATTTGAACAACTTTTCGTTCCTAAGGTCCCAGGAGGCTACATATGAAATTTACTTAGAATTGGCCCAGTGGTTTCAGAGGAGAAGTCGTTTGAAAATGTTGACGGAGTCTAAATATGAGAGACTTGGGTCAAAGGTCAAAGAATGACCTTGACCTCTTGTACTCACAAAACATCATGTACTCATTAAGATGACTGTATTTACCAAATTTTAGGCCAAAATCTTCAACAATTCCCAAGAAATCTTATGTTCTAGCATTATGCCATATAAAAGCACCAAAGACCAAATTTGAACTTATGATAAAATAGGTCAAGGTCAACCCAAGGTCATAATTTGAACAATCTTAGTAGTACTCATGTACCTGATGCTACATACCAAGTTTCAAGGCAATTGGCCGACTGGTTCTGGAGAAGAAGATTTTTTAGGTTTTTACCATATATGGGCATGGCGGCCATGTTGGTCATGTGACCAGGACCATTTGAACAACTTTTCGTTCCTAAGGTCCCAGGAGGCTACATATGAAATTAAGTTAGAATTGGCCCAGTGGTTTCAGAGGAGAAGTCGTTTGAATATGTTGACGGACGGACGACGGACGGACGGACGGACGGACGGACGACGGACGACGACGGACGACGGACGACGGAGCCTGACCATACTATAAGCTCCCCCGGAGCCTCTGGCTCAGGTGAGCTAAAAATCAATAGACTGGAGTCAACGAATATTCTGCCAGATGATATCTACTATTATAGGTGGTATAATTAGGTGCAATTTTTTGACTTTTAGTTACCATCTCTTAGGGATTACCTTTTGTGCATAGGCGCCCGCTTAAAAAATAATTTACTCAAATGTGTTGGTATATGCAATCCATTTGTTAATATTTAGCAGCTGCCGTTACTGGTCTGAATATTATAAGTAAGTTATGAGTTCAGAGGGTTGAATAACATTCACCTAAATCTATGGATAAAGTACGCGAAACAAAAAACTAAGTATGCCCATTTTCATAAAGAAATGGAATACCAAAATAATTATGCTTAACAGAAGCAAAATCACTCGCTTCGAATACGTGGTTATCTATCCGTGTTACATAAAATGTACCTAAACACAAAAGCCTGTTAAATGCTTCGAACGTTTTCGAGCTTGTAATTTAGTATGGGCGGTTGTTTGTTCACATGTTTGAGACTGACTTGCATTCTTGATTTTCTTTTAGTACTCAAACATGACAGAAAGAAATCCATGCCAGGTAAAGGAAGACTCAGAATCACAGAGAGAGAGACAGGCTTACACTGGGTATGTCGACCTGACACTGGACGAAAACAGACCAGATGCATTAGAAAGCATGGCGACAGACAATTCGTACATGTACGACGAAGTATATGTAACGCAAAAGCAAAATGCTGTGGAACGTCCTGAACACATTTCCGAGGAAACCCGAACCCCGATACTTTCTACATCAAGGTCTATAATATGTCTGCAAGTCCTATGCGCTGTGCTGGTTGTTATCATCATCTTAATGGCAACAGCAGGTGGTTATCTGATGTCTGAACAGGTTAGTAGTTTCTCTTTAGCAAACATGTTTTATACTGAAGTGTATTAATGTTTGTATGGACAAAGGTCAATAGTTGGGATAAGACATATACTGAGGAAAATTAATTTAGCATGTTTTCGGCCCATATTTTTTAAAACTATGAGGTGTTCACTTAACAGAATATGTCTTAAATGTCAGTCCTGATACAAAAAAAAACTCACTGCATCGGGCTTTTGGCGTAATTCTTACTCGATTCATGCCGCGCCTACGTGTACGTTCAGTCAATATCGACGATACTCAATTTACTTTATTGGTACACATACTTGGACTGACGTTAGATCAGCGTAATGTGGCAATAGGCATGCTTACTGGAGGCATGATTGATATAAGGAAGTTTCGCAACATTTTTGCGCGAGTGAAAGTACCATTTCAAGACATAGAACAAAGTACCGTCAAACAGACACCGTCAAAGACAGACCAAGTTCTGGCAGACCGTGCAAAACAACGCGACGTGAGGACAATTACATTGTGGCGTCTTCACGGCGTAATCGGTTTCTAAGCAGCACGTGAATCGCCAGTATGGTGAGAAGTGAAACAGTAACGTGGGTTGTGCTAGGACTGAGGAATCGACTACGAGCTGCCCGGTTACGTGGACGTCGTCTATAAGTTGATGTTCCATTGACACGAGACCACAGGCGGGCTAGATTAAATTGGGCGATGGCACAGCGCCGACGAACAGGACGGCAGTGGAATCAAGTTGTGTCTTTGACAATCCCGTTTGAATTTGAAAGTTGCGGATGGAAGAGTACGTGTTTGGACGCGAGATGGGGAAAAGATGGATCCCTCTAACATCATTCTATGACGGTAGCGTTATGGTTTGGAGCAGACGTTCGAATTGTGCTAAAACTGACTTCGTGACTGTACAAGGAAAATGTAAATGCCGTGTAGTATTGTGATTAACTTGTTCGGCCTATGTAACCACCATTCTTGCTCCAAGGGCATGCCACCATTTTCTAGCAGGATACGAAATTTCTTCCTAAATCCGCGTTCAGTCATATCGAAATTATTAAACAACGCATCTTTCAACTTTTCATAATCTGCTGCATCATCTACAGACAATCTATCATAAACATCAAGCGCGCGACCTTTAAGTAATGCGCTTAAATATGCAGCCCAAACGTTTTTATCCCATTTATTCGCCGTCGCGTATTTCTCAAACCTTGATAAGTAACTATCCATTTTGTCCTTACTTTCATCAAAATACGGTAGCTTCGGATCTCGCGCATGCGCTAACTTTTCGGCCTTCTGTTTTTCTAATTCAACTCTAAACGTTACCTTCTGCAACTCTATCTGATTCTTTAACTCGCGTTGCTGCAATTCAAAACAATACTTCAACTTTTCTAACTCGACTTCGCTCGACAACTTCGCTTCCTTATCGCTTTCGACTTGAGACAACCTAACTTCCCTATCTTTCTCGGCTTGCCGCTCTATACTTTCAATCCGCGCCATCTCGATTTCCCTATCCGCCGCAATCTTAGCTTCTTCCGTCGCAATCCTAGCCAATTCAATTTCCCTATCTTTTTTCGGCCTGCACAATCCTCTCTTTCTCCGCCGCGATCCTAGCTAACTCAATTTCCCTGTCTTTATCGGCCTGCGCAATATTTTTTGTCTCCGCCGCGATCTTCTCTTTATCAAGTTCCCTTACCGCGTGCCGTTCTGCCCTCTCAGTCTCTTGCTGTTGCATTACAAATTCCTGTAAAGCCTGCCCCTCATAACCTAACTCCTTTCCCGTCTTAACTAACTGATCCATGACGCTTAACGTAATGCTCACGTTAATTTAACTGAAACCGACGTTCACTTATATTCACACACGTTAACTAAAATGTTAACAATAATAATAACGAACTAATCCAACTAAAACGTTGATTAATTAGTATACTCGCGATCTGGACGTAGCCATTAAAGTTACGTTCATAACAGACCGAAAATGACGTCATAAACTGACGTTGACTTTGCCAAGGAATACTTTCCACTATCAAATGACGTAATTAGATGACGTAAATAACCCATATTACAATTACGCCCAACTTGATCTTGCGTATCGGATATACAAACGTAACGTATGTAACGCAACGCATTAACACTGACATGACAACTGTACGGCTTACATTACAAAACCTTACAAGATACCCACGGTAAATCAAACTTAAGGTTCTGCTATTAGGTTAATTCATTGTAACGATATTGTACAACGTTACGGGTGACCTACGTTACTAAATCAGGACATAAAATGGACCTCAGTAATGGTTACGATACAACGTACAAAACCTTTAAATTAATTAACCAACAGATAGTCATGCAACAGCAGTGCCAAGGTACTCAAACTAAATATGTATCATCCGTGCCAAGACAATTCAGGTCTATATACCTCAGTTCCCCACTCAGATATGCAGCATGTTACATTCTATCACAAATTAATGCATGGGCTATCGCACTTTATCACGCAGGGAATAAGGATAGTTGACCTTAATTGAGTGTAGGTTACATTTACAAAGAATTTAGTGGCAAAATTGCTCCCCTAAAATTCACATCTATGCAAACAGCCTTACGTCACCTTAGTAAAGGACAATCTGAAAGTCAATAATAAAAAAAAAATGTCTGACAAAATTGTGCCTAGATTCTATATATATTGTCAATGTCTTACGCTGGCAGATATCAACCGGAAACCAAATCCCGTTACTTATGACACCATGTTACGCAGAAGGTTTTACACACGGTTGACACGGGTGTAGAGCCTTATGCGTTGCCAGGACGGCGGAGGGTGACTTCCGGTTAAAGGGTCATCGACCAGTGTTTTACATTAACAAGGAAACTCTAACAACGTTAGAATTTTTGGAGTTTATATATATAGTAATGTAAATTCTATATACAGACAATACAATTTACAACTATCACAATTACAATAATATACAACACATATCAGTTCATGTCGCTGGCCCAAGTAAGATGTTTGTTTCAAATCTGTAATCGATTTGCGTATGATACGCAAATAGATTACCGTCTGACGTCAACACCGTACTCGGCTCAGCGCCATGAACTAAAGGAAAATACAAAGAACAAAAACGATAAATTGAGCTCATAAAAAAACAAGGCCTTATGCTGGTTGACTTCAATTGGTCGCTCCCTGGATACTACCATGGGCCAGTCCATATTATGAGGAACACCAACTTATATCATATCGCGCACGCTTATATACTGGTCGCTCCCTGGATCGTACCAAGGACCAGTCTATATATAATAGGACTCACTTTAGTGGACGAACACTGTCCCACTTTCACCTCCGCAGTAATCACATCGACTTCGCCTATATTTTGTGCTTCCCGCCTCGGCTAGGAAACATGCACAAGCGGCGTTGTAACTGCCTCTACCCGGGTTGGCATTAACCTGGAGATGTATATGGAATCTCCAGGTGAGACGTGGCTCTAAACCCTAACAGCTGACTGCCGGACTTGATGTGCCTAAAAATACTAACTTACACTTAATACATTATAACTACATAATAACGATACGTAAGACTTGGGCCTGTCTTGGAAATACCGTACAACGCCCTCGACGAATGCCGAGCAAAACGTGCACACGCCAGCCGTGTCACTAGACACAACTCGCGCTCACGATGTAAAGCCAAAATTGTGCTTACCACTTCCGCCAATGAAGAAACGTAGATCCTACCACGCATGTGCGTCGAAGGATCTGACGTCAAACATTGTCAAGAAGTATACTGACCTCAACAGGTATTACCATGACATACCCCACATAAAACATGAATAATCTAAACAATGACCTATCTACATTAAATTGATTTACCAAAAATCTAACTCGCACGTGTATTAATTCATTTCTTTAAACTAAGCGTATTACCATTTGCCATAGAATATAATAACTTAATAAGCGTTTCAAACACATTTGGGATCATAACGTTTGATCTGACATCATGACGCCAATGACGTTATACCATATGACGTCATCTTGTGAAGGCAAATCAAACGCATGACGACCAAATGTTACCATTATAACATATGAAAAAAAAACAATGCGGTGCATGCTATGGTGTCAGTTGACGTCACGAGTATGTAATCTAGTTCCATTACAAATCAATCTACTTCTATAGGCCACGTATACGTGAAACTAATATAAACAGTGCTGACGTCGCAATAACATGAATACAACTGACGTCACATGAATAACATGAATGCAACTTACGTCACTGGATGTCAAATAGACGCACACCATTGCAACCAACATCAGTGATATAAACTCTTTCCGTAATTTACAAAACTTCCTAATATACAAATATTATGCGCAGCATGATCATTACCAACAAAATCAGTCGATAATCCTAAAATACAAATACCATGTGCAGCATGATCATTAATAAAATCAGTCGACACATGCGCAGCATGATCATTGTCAACAAAATCAGTCGACACATATAATCATACCATATCAATCAGAAGTCACATTTTTCATTCTTAGCCAAAACTATTCTGAATAAATATAATAAAATCTTACCCCTCAGGTCTTAACACTGAACCTAGGCACACGACAATATAACATCCTTCACATTAGAATGAAACAGCCACGCCTAATTTTCCAATTAAAGATTAGGGCATAAATACTATGCGTCTCACTTTTAAATCATGCGACTCGAATTTAAGCATGCAGGTATTCACCTTAAAATCATGCAACACGCCGTCCAGTGAAAACTGCCACGTGAGGTAATCACCAATAACCCATGCATGACGTAGCCACACTTTCCGTAAATGTTTTATTACCACAGTTACCCTAAAAACTGTAGCCCTACTGATTGAAAGGATTAAAATAATTTCGACGACATAGTCGACGATCCGATTCATTTCGTAACACTAAGACTGTTCAAATGATGCTCTTGGGTTTACCTTGACCTTTTTGCGGCATTGTCAAATATTGGCAAATGCTAGAACACATGATTTCATGGACAGTTTTGAAGATTTTAGCCTACAAATGGTATATATGGTTGTCTTTATGAGTACATGAAAATTTATGAGCACAAGAGTTCATGGTCATTCTTTGACATTTGATCCAAGGCTCATATCTTAACAATTTCAGGCATAAAAAGCCACTTTGTCAATTGCGCTGGTGAGCGATTCAGGACATCATGGCCCTCTTGTTTCTTTTTGGAGTTTTTGGATCCAAGTACAGTAGTGACACTTGATACACCCCCATGGTCTTTGGGGAGCTGAAAGAAGTCTTTTTAGAGAGATTAGGAAAAGTGCAAGCTCTTAATGTTGGTAGCTGTTGAGGATGTAAAATATAATATAAACGGTCATCATCCATGCAATTCTCTTAGTATTGTGTCATTCCGTCTCAAAATAAAGAAAGATGGATGCCTGGAAGGATGGCTGGATGACTTGCAATTTTTCGCCCTTTTCAACAGCATATAAGGACGATGGGAGGGTGATAAAGAAAGGTTATGTGAAATGAAACCCCGTTTATAGGGTCGGATTTTTCCTTTTCCTAATGAAATGGGATTATGATAATAATAGAAATAGTAATACTGATAATGTGTCCTTGATTTGTCTCGGGGAAAACTGGCCTTAAAGGATACAAAGTCTGGACTGAAAAAGAAAAAAACAAAAACAATGTTTTAAATGTTTTCTACCTACAACTACGCATCAAAGAACATGCACATATACTGACTGTTTACTCTCTACATTGTCATGTTTATTGTATATCATGTACTGTGTACTGTTTAATGCCTACACGTCCTAGCTACTATTCACTGAGTACTGTCAGCTGTGACATTGCAAAAGCTAGATTTGTATGTGTATGCTCTCGCAATGGCGCAAAAGCTATTTTGCATTAGGCAGCAGACAGTAAACAGGACAAAATAAACAGTCCTCTGTAGACCGTAAAGGTACGTAATTTACAGTGCATAGCAAATGATATACAGGCACAGGCAGTATGCTCTTATGCATGTTTTCAACTTCTGTCGTATAGGCAGTGCGAGGAAACAGTACCATGACAGGACAAATTGCATATGGAAATGCATACATTCCTGCAAAAGTTACATTATTGAAGTGGATAGGACACCGAAATTTTAATACCGCTACTAGGTATTTGAGTCTAATGGCCCTTTCATGTGGAATTTAAGCATTTTAAGTAAGTCTATAACTGCAAAGTTCTCAGTGTTAGAGTGATAGTGTTGGTTGGTTGCATTATAGGTGGCTCCTATTGCATACTAACAGAACAGGAAACGATTATAACAATCCATCATGAGTGTCCATGTAGGATAGGGAAATCTCACCCGAGGAGTCGAAATTTCAACCAGGGACGAGGCTTGCCGAGTCCTTGGTTGAATCCCGACCCCGAGGTCGAGATTTCCCTATCCTACATGGACTGGCTCATAATGGATTCTTTTTCTCCCACTTTAAGCAGATTTTAAACCTTAAGTCGGATTAGGGTTCAAAACAGGAAAAATTTAACTTTTTTTACCAGTGATCTGAAGTATCTTTTGAGCAGCCCAGTGTCTTTATCGGGTCCTTAAACGGGTGTAAACAGTTTCCACCTTAAAAAATAGACGAATACATGATATGTGGACTATTTAATATTCCAGAGGGCGAAAACGAAATGCAGCTTAGCCTCTTACGTCACGTGCGTCGTTTGCTAGCGACGTTTAAAAACGGTTTTAGTGACGTCATTAAAATTGAGTGACGTCACAAACCTATTATCTGTTATCAAACATCATCCGACATGCTTGCGTGTCCATTTTATTCATTTGAAATCAAAATATTAGTCAAAAATTGAAAAAGTCTGGTTGCTAATAAAAGAAAGATGTTGCCAGGTATAAGATAGAAGTTTCTTATATGAGCTGAGGGCCTATCTTATATATGCGAAGGTGGAAGAAAAAGAGAATGGGCACAGCTATGCCGTTTTAATCATAATATTTGAAAGGTCACCTCATGGACTAGCAATGCTAATGCTGTTACACACTATTTTCTTTTTTCTGCATAGTAATTAAATACTTTAATAAAGCTGAATCTGTTGCTTCCGAGAAAACCACCGTATTTTGTTGAAAGCAGTCGTTTCTTCTGTTACTTTTCTTTCGGAAAAACTTGTGTTGGATTTCCTGGGCTAAAAATACTTTTGTCGCATGTACATAAAATGGGCGACCTCTGACGCTAATACTACCTCTTTAGTCGTGAGTTCTCGTTAATGTCACGCATGGCGAATGGGTAAATACTTGCCAAAAATACGGCCTGATATATGCCGCATTGTGAGTATAAGGCGCAATATAGAAAATAACGCTAACTTGTATGTGAAGTAGGGTTGGGGAATCCCTTGCAAAATAGCATATCTATTCCGTTTTACTTTCTATGTTTCGTTTTTATAAGTCCTTTCTGACAATTAAGGGGAAAAACAACAACTGTCGGTTAAGTTATAATACATTCGAAACTCCAGGAGTAAACCTTTGAAACCAAAGTCTTTAGATATTTGTTATAGTCGTTCAAGTTTAAACGTTTTGTGTTTTAAAATTCAATGAAACACAGAGTCAGGAAACGTTATCATGGCGGTTTTAAGGCGGCGGTAACAGGAATTACATATGACTGTCAGTTAATGGCATTCCTTGCTGGCTGACGATAGCATTGCTCTGCAAGCATCCGAAAAAAATCATAGTTAGGCTCAAAACATTTCAGTAAACTCCCGTAGCTTTTGCCTAGCTCATACTCATAAAAGTAAATAGCAAGGTCATGGTTTATCATGGTCATTATTTACAAAAATATCAAGATATTCTCCAAGTTGGACAGTTTTCTAGGCGGATGATTCAGTTGTTATTCGACACCTTGCAAAAGGGCATTTACAAGCAAAATTGATATTTGAGTTCTTAATCGACGAAGGATGTTTAAATCTATATTGGGAACTTAACTATGTGTCCCCTATCGGTCAAAGTACCCAAATCATAAGTGCGAACTCGTCAGTCATTTAAACATTGATAATTCCGGAATATTTTAGATACACATAACATATGGACCCCAAAATAGAGGTGTGATCAGGTGCTCGCGAATGGAAAGAATCACCTGCCTATTATAATACACCCACCATATTTATGTATCAGTTGAAAAAGTCAGTGAAAATGAAAGCCCGGTATTCAAAAGCTTAACTGAGCTTCGGCTGAGGCCATCAAATCGGATATTAGTGTAGAAACGGCCACATTCTAGGGATCAACGAGATCATGGTGTCTACCATAAAACTTTTTAACTGTCGACACAAGCTTTACTTTATGATAACCCTGTGTCAACAGTTTACGGGTGAGTAGCTTCCCCCTTATAACAAAGTCTTGATATTTGAAACAGGCTCTAACATAGGGGAATAGCTGAGAGACATATACTCCATATGCAGGTGCCGAATGGATATTACTACTCAAAAATGGAAAGTTAACTAAGGGAATATTGAAGTCGTCATTCTCGTCATAAACCCTAATAACAAGCTTTCCATTGTCAGTATAGAGATAACAATCAAGTATGAGGCAGATGAAGTGGACTCTGTGGTATCTTTAATTTCCAGTTCACATGGATAGACGAGGTCGACAAACTCCGTAACCTTTGGATTATTAAGAGTAAGAACATCATCTATGTACCTGTAGGTAAAGTTGAATTTCTGTGCAAATAGAGAAACGGCCCATTTAGAGAGTATTCCAGTCTATATCGGACAGTCTACCAGAGAGAAGAAAACAAGAGCAATGATAGTCGAAAGAAAGAAAGAAGAAAAAAGTCCAAAAAAGTCCCCCCGCACCTGCTGCAAGCACAGCAGGCCCTTGCTCTACTACTCTTCAAATGAGTAGGCGGCCCTGGCACTGAGAAATACCCAGCACCATAGCCCGAATCGCTAACCTCAAACTTGAAGTCAAGTGAGGACATTTATCTTGCAATTAAGTAAATGGATCGAGGCCCTGAAACGCTCACCTGAGTTGACGTTATTACAATACATCTGTTCTAAGCTTATGTGAGCGTAAATGAGCCGGCAGCCATCTTGGTTCATGGAACAAAGACAAAGGTTTTACCATATATATTAGCGAGAGGGCCATCTCAGTGATGTAACCTATTCAATGTCTGACTATGAATGGATATCCAATATAGGCTGAATATCTAAAATGAGAATATGATTGATTTAAGATTGACCCCATACAAAGACTATAGGAACTCTCACGGGCAATTAACTCCGGGATGGAAAATCGGATCTGGCTGAATTTCGAACTTGTCCGAGTTCTTGTGCCTGTCCTCTTACCTTGAATGTCTGAAAAAGACCGATCAAAAAAACCCGTAGAAAACCTGGAACACCATTTTTCCGATTATAAGTCAATGGGAGTTATTGATTGCCATCGTTATCCCATTTTCGGTTAGACATTCCCTAAAAACAAATTGCAGCCTTTTCCATTGCTCAATAATACTGTATCTGAAATTTTAACAAGATTGGCCTAATAGCTTTAGAGGTATAGTATATCTCTGACTATTACTTGTTTGAAAATGCTGACGGACGGAGCCTACCTATCCTATAAACTTTCCCGGAGCCGCTGGCCCCAGGTGAGCTAAAAGCGTTCCTGATTTTAACGGACTTGAGGGGACAGGCTTCCCCGATGCTGCCTGCAAAATTTCAGCTTGTTTACTTTTCTGGTTTCGGAGAGGAAGATTTTTTTTGCTTAAACAGAGTTATCTGCCCTAGCTTCCAACGTAGTTGAAAGATCGCGATCAAAGTTACAAACTCATGTTCCTCCTTTGCCTGGAGTCTCACATAAAATTTCACTTAAAGCTCAGACGTTTTTGAGGAGTTGGTCAAATGGTCGTCGGACGACAGACGACGGATGACGACGGACGACGGAAAGCTAGTTTTTAAGAAGTCCCTTTAAAGGAGTGACGGAGCACGGATGACGAAGGATCATGGAAACATATAGTGTAAGGTATAAGGCTCAAAGGAAGCTACAGCAACCAATTAACAAGAGGACCAAGAGGCCCTGAATCGCTCACCTGAGTATGGCAGCCATGTAGGTCATGTGCCCTAGACCGCTTGAATAAGTTTTCGTTCTCTCAGCCCCTAGAGGCTGTGTATGAAATTTGGTTACAATTAGCCCAGTTGCTTTGAGGAGATGTCTTAAATTGTCAGAGTATGAGAGACATGGGTCACCTCTTGTACCCGCAAATCTTCTATGTATTAACTAAGACGACTGTATATACCAATTTTAGGCCAAAAGCTTCTAAACTTACCATGAAATATTATGTTCTAGCATTTTCCCAGACCTGACATTGTCTTAAGAAAGGTCAAGGTCAGCCCAAGCTAATCATTTAAACAATCTTGATAGTACTCAAGTACCTGATGCTTTATACAAAGTTTCAAGCCATCAATCATTTGGTTCTTGAGAAGAAGATTTGTAAAGGTTTATGCCAAATATGGGCATGGCGGCCATGTTGGTCATGTGACCCAGACTGTTTGAACAAATTTCAATTCCCTCAGCCCCTAGAGGTTCTATATGAAATTTGGTTACAACGGCCCATTGGCTTCTGATGAGATATGTGAAATTGTCACCATATGAGAGACCAGGGTCAAAGAATTACCTTGACCTCTTGTACATATGAATTTTCATTTGAATGACTGAATATAACACTTTTTAGGTCAAAGTCTTCAACAGTTTCACACAAATCTTATTTTCTAGCATTTTCCCATATAAAAGCTACAGAAAGCACATTTGACCTTATCGTTTAAAATGTAAAGGTCAACCCAAGGTCATAACAATCTTTGAACAATCTTGGTAGTACTCCTGTACATAATGCTACATACCAAGTTTCAAGGCCATCGGCCTATTGGTTCTGGAGAAGAAGATGTTTAAATGTTTTTACCATATATGGGCATGGCGGCCATGATGGTCATGTGACGAGGACCGTTTGAACAAATTTTCGTTCCCCTGCCCCTTAGAGCCTCTACATGGATTTTGTTACAACTGACCGAGTGGCTTTTGGGGAGATGTGTAAAATTGTCAAATAGAGAGACCAGGGTCAAAGGTCACAGAATGACCTTGACCTCTTGTACGCATAAATTTTCATGTACTCATTCAGATGACTGCATATACCAATTTTTAACAGTTCAACAATTTCCAAGAAATCTTATGTTCTAGCATTTTCCCATATAAAAGCACCAGAAAGCAAATTTGACCTTGCCATACCAAAGGTCAAGGACAACCCAAAATCATTATTTGAATATTCTTAGTATTACTTGTGTACCCGATGCTACATACCAAGTTTCAAGGCCATCGGCCTTTCGGTTCTGGAGAAGAAGATGTTTAAATGTTTTTACCATATATGGCGTGGCGGCCATGTTGGTCATGTGACTAGGACCGTTTGAACACATTTTCGTTCCCCTGCCCCGTAGAGCCCCTACATGTTATTTGGTTACAATTGGCCCAGTGGCATTTGAGGAGATGTGTGAAATTGTCAAAATATGAGAGACCAGGGTCAAAGGTTAAAGAATGACCTTGACCTCTTCGACGCATAAATTTTCACGTCCTCATTAAGATGACTGTATATACTAATTTTCAGGTCAAAATCTTCAACAGTTTCCATACCTGATGTTCATACCAGGTTTCTAAAGCCATCGGCCTATTGGTTCTGGAGAAGAATATTTTTAAAGGTTTTTTACCATATATGGGCATGGCGGCCATGTTGGTCATTTGACCAGGACCGTTTGAACAATGTTTCGTTCCTATGATCCCTGGGGGCCACATATGAAATTTGGATACAATTGGCCCAGTGGTTTCAGAGGAGAAGTCGTTTGAAATTGTGGACGGATGGACTGACGACGTACGACGGACGCCGGAGGCTCACCATCCTATAACCTCCCCCAGAGCCGCTGGCTCAGGTGAGCTGAAATGAGCCAAAAATGTGGAGTCACGAATTTCCCCAAAGAAAGTCTATAGGAATGCTCAAGGGCAACTGACCCTGCAATGGAAAATTGGAGCTAGCTGAATTTCGAACTCATCTGAGCTTATGTGCCTGTCCTCGTTTCCTTCAAGTCTGAAAAAGATCTGATCAATATGACCGAAACAAGCTTCAGAAACTATATGATTTGACGCTCAAGGGCAAGTTGCTCTGTTATGATAAGTCCAATCTGATCGATATTCGAACTCATCCGAGTCGTTTTGTTTGTCAATGTTTCCTGCAAGTGTGGAAAACATCCGATTAAAAAAGAGCAGAAAAATGAGGGGCTACGATTTTCGTCATACAAAGCCTATAGGAACGCTCAAGGGCAACATGCTAACTCTGCAATGGAAAACTGCATCTAGCTGAACGTCAAACTCATCTGATCGCTTGTGTCTGTCCTCGTTTCCTGCAAATCTGAAAAAGATCGGATAAGAAATAACCAAAAAATCTGGGGACAGTATATTCTTTAACGTTCAAGGTCAAGTAACTCTGTTATAAGTCCAATCTGATCGATATTCGAACACATCCGAGACTTCTAGCCTGCCATTGTTTCCTGCAAGTATGAAAAACATCCAATTAAAACTGAGCAAACAAATGTGGAGACACGAATTTACCCACATAAAGTTCATAGGATCGCTAAAGGGCAACTAACTCCATGATGGAAAATCCGATCTAGCAGAATTTCGAGCCTATCCAATTTCTTTTCCTTGTCCTCGTTCCCTGCAAGGCTATTCCAATCAAAAATGACAAAGAACACTTGAGACACTATATTCTTTGACGTTCACTGTCAAATAACCATGTTATTATGAGTCCAATCTGACCGATAGTCAAATCCATCCGAGACTTCTTGCCTATCATTGTTTCTTGCAAGTATCAAAAACATCCGATTAAATGAGCAGAAGAATATGGAGACCTGATCTTCCCCGTAAAAAGTCTATAGGAACGCTCAAGAGCAACATGCTAACTCCGCCATGGAAAATTGGATCTGCCTGAATTTCGAACTCATCTGATGGTTGGTGACTGTCCTTGTTTCCTGCAAGTCTGAAAAAAGATCCGATCAAAATTAAAGATAAAGCTGGAGACAAATAGAATCTATCATAAGTCTCCGATGCGGACAGGGAAATCCCAACTCGAGGACATACGGGGTGTGTCGGAAACGAGGCTTGCCTTGTGCCTGAGGGTTGGGGTTTTCCTGTTCGCATCGGTGACCAATGATTGGTAGTTTTTCTCATCTACGATAATAGTTATTTCACATTGAACGAAGAGGCCTATTTCATGCGAACGTGTACGAGCGTAAGTAGTATACCTACAACGTTGTCAGCCACATGGCTGCTGTAGTGAACAAACAAAGAAAAACCAGGACCTTGACAATTCCACTTTTTTTGATTTTCTGATTGAAATTCATATTAAAGAACAAAATTTATACTTAGACGACTACAGCAAGCGCGGGTATGACGTTAATTGTGGCGTAAAGTCAACGTCATTTCAAACGTCAGTTGGTAACATCTTCAAAATGGCAGCACCCTCGACAGTGTTTGTCACGGTGAGACATTGACTATTGCGCATCTTTTTCTGACTTCAAGACATAGAAACAGATTCTAATGGGCTTATAAAGAATGAATAATCTTTCTTGGGATTTTATTGATGTGAATACTCATTCCTATGGAAAAAAATAATGCATAAAGTATAGAATCGCTAAGATGGGTGCACCGGATTTCAAAGAGCGCGTAATGATACACAAAATTCAAGCTCGTGTGAGCTGTCCCAGCCCATGGGCAAGACAGAATTTTCCAGTGCCGCTAAAAATAGAACAAACTCTGTCTAGTAGGTAAGAAACTATATTCTTTGAAGCTCTAGGGCAAGTAACTATGTAATGATAAGTCAAATCTGATGGATATCCGAACTCATCCGAGTCTTCTTGCCTGCCATTGTTTCCAGCAAGTCTAAAAATTATCCGATTAAAAATGAGCAAAATATGAGAAGACACGATCTTCCCCATACAAAACCAAAAGTAACGCTCAAGGGCAACTAACTCCTTGATGAAAACTCGGATCTGTCTGCCTTTCGAACTTCCCCGGAGCCGCTTGCTCAAGTGAGAAAAAAAAAAACTAGACCGATGTCAGAGATGACAGTAACAACTGTACAGGAAAAGCATACAAACTAATAAAACTAATAAAAATATCACAAAAAAACATACAACGGCAATCAATGTTTGAAAAATAAAAAATAAAAATAAAAAAAAAAACAAAAAAAAAAACGTATGCTGTAATAACAAAATATTACATTAAAAACGCTTGAGATGCCCTTGTTTAGCGCATAGACTTTGCCGACGAAAAGATGGCGCAGCTATATTCAGTGCTTATATAACAAAATGCAATATAAACTGCTACAATCGAATTCGATGGGGGCAAAAAATTTGCGATCCAGAATATAGCTTTTGTGAAACTAAGATAAACACATCGCTACAATTCAGAGTCGAGTTAGGACATTATATCGTGCAGTTTATGGAATAGAAAAACTGAATTGCTGCCGGAGAAGAAGAATTTTACTTCAAACATTGTTGTTAACTGACCGCCCGGGCTTAGGGTATACATTTAATTTTCTTTGTTTATACCTCTGGGATTCAGAGTGTTCAGACTACGGACCCAGTAGCTCTATCGACTTTTTCTGGTTTTGTCAGTTGAGTCGGAATTGTGATGTCACGCTAGAAAATGTTTAAGGTATTTTGCCCCATATCTTATGAATATCAGTAGAATTAAAATCCTCCATTATATTTTAAACAGGTTTCATGATGACAGTAAATTCAGATCACAAAATAATACATACGAGCAACCATTTCTACACGTCATGGTACGCAACACAGAGGGAATGTTAGAAACAGACATTTGCTATAAGGAGACAGATAGCAAACAATACCTTTTATTTTCCTCCTGTCATCCAAGGCATACAAAACGTAACATACCTTAAAATCTTGCACGCAGATTGAGAACAATCGTCTCTGAACAACATGTATTTGAGACAATAATGTGGGAAATAAAATCAGTTTTACTTCAACAAAATACCCCGAAAAAATAGTTACCACTGGTAGAAGCGAAACCACAAATCTTGACAGGGACACTTTGAGAACGGTCTCAGTAAAATCAAATGAACCTGTTATTATTTACGTGTCCACTTACAATCCCCGAAACCCCGAATTATACAATGTAATAACGTTTTATTTACCACTTTTACAAAGAGACCCAAAAATGAACAATGTTTTATCTAACTTTAAGCTGATTAAAAGCTTACGAAAACCCATTACATACTAAGGCCGAATTAAACTTCATTTCTGATCATGAAGTACAACGTTGTAAGAGACCTAACTGCGGCCTCTGTACGCATCTTCTAGAAGATTAATCATTATACCCCCTCAAACTTTGTTTACGGTGGGGTATACCGTTTTCACGTTGTCCGTCTGTCCGTCTGTCCATAACACTTATTTTTTCTAATATCTTTATATTTTCAAGGTCACACTTGCACTTTGAAACTCAAATTTTGATATGAGAAAGCTTGTGTGCACACTATATCTTGAGCCAATGGATGGAATTTTACCAAACTACCACAGACACATCATGAGGAAAGAGCAAAGAAGTGATTAGAATTTGGTGACCCTGACCTATTTTCAAGGTCACTTCATTATATAGACACTTAAAGTGAGCCTCGTGTGCACTCTGTCGCATGATAAATAAATGGAAATTTACCAAACTAGCATAGATACATCATTAGGACAGGCAAAGAAGTGATAAGATTTTGGTGACCTCGACCTTATTATTAAGGTCACTTCATTATATAGACTCTAAAAATTGCCCTTGTGTGGACTCTGCCGCATGATGAATTGATTGAATTTTTTACCAAACTAGCACAGATACATCATAAGGACAGGACAAAGAAGTGATTAGCGTTTGGTGACCTTGACCTCATTTTCAAGGTCTCTACATTATAAAAACTCTAAAACTGAACCTTTTATTCGTTCTATCTCATGAATCGATGGTTGGAAATGAATCAGACTAGCTCAGATACATCAGTAAACATGAGTAAAACATGAAAAAGGAGTGATTGTATTTTTGTGACCTTGACCTTATTTTAAAGGTCTCACTGGCACTTTAAAACTCAAATTTTGATAGAATAAAGCTTGTGTGCGCACTTTTTATTAACTGATAGTGTATTTTGACCAAACTAACATAGACGCATTATTGTAATGAAAGAGTTGATTAGATCCTGATGACCTTGACCGCATTTGTAAGGTCTCTACAGTATAAAGACTCTAAAAAGTAGTCTTGTGTGCACTTTATCTCATGAATCAATTGATGGAATGTGACCAAAGTAGCACAAATACTTTCTTGGGATTGGAGAAAGAAATTGTTACATTTTGGTGACTTTGACCTCATTTTCAAGATCACACCTGCACTTTGAAACGTAAATTTTGATAGAAAAAAAATTGTTTTACTTTTTTTTCAATGTCTTGTTAAGGTAATAATGGAGTTCATGGAATTTTGCAGGACGATTGGCATCCACAAGATAAACATTTAAAAAAAAAAAACTACGGGCCAATTCTGTTAGGAGTTATTTCCCTTCGTATTTCTAGTCCGGTTTTTAATCATAAAATTGTGTGGCATGCTCGTTTCGAGGTGGACGCCGTCATTTTTCTGTTGTAACGGAAGTGTTTTGTTTGCCAAGTTGAAATTCTCTTGGTTTGCAACATTTCCCGATAATTCCATACCTCTCTCCTTTATAACTTCGCTGTTTATTGTACACATATCGAAATTATTATAAGAAAGAAGATTTACCTTCAAGTATCTTTTCTGGCATCTGTAAGTAGTTAAAATATATTCACTGTGTAACCATTTCCTGATACATGTAGTTTTGACCGTCCTTTAGCTCACCGTTTGATTGGCTAATAGAAGTCACGATATACAACTTGTGCTTTGAGTTCCGAACCGGGTATGTTTCAGCCATTTCCATTGGCTAAGGCCGATGGCCGGCAGGTATATAATGCCGAATCATACCCGTGCGCGCGCTTATAAGTCCTTTAGTCTTCTCCTTCTTTGGAAGCAATGTGAGTACCGCACCCACTTCCAAAGACTGTCTCTATCGTTTTAGGCCGAAAATCTAAAAAAAGGACTTTTCACTAGTAAATAGTTAATTAACTAAAATACTTCGGTAACTAAAATTTGATAATGCATACAGAATAGAAAACCTATAGTTAGCTTTTTGTTTTCATTACTTTTGGCTATCTCTGCGCATTATTTTCCTGGCAAAAGAACCTGAGTAGAAACTGTGTAGGAGAGAGGTGTCAGGGGCCCGTCGGCTGTCGCCTACTCATATTCCGGCGGACTCGGTCCGGGGACTTGGTCTGACCCGGAGGGGTACCGCTCTTATTTTAACTGTAAACGTCACTATTTCAATAAACTTTTGAAATACCAGAACATGATTACTAAGCGCATCTAATTTGTGGTACGACTGGAGCATCAAAGAGAGAATCTTTTCATGATTTAAGACGCGTGCCTGTGAACGTACTAGACTTAGACAGTGCCGACGTTTTCCTGATAATCGATTCATTGATAGACTGGAACTGCTTTTTAGAAATTTGATCCTATCTGGCATCATAATATCACGTTTGTATATATAAGGTGTAGCTCAGGCCGCTATCTCGCGTGAATAAGCATGGTGCTAATACATTACATTTCTCTACCGAAAGCGGAATCTTTGGGCGTCAGCGAAAGCTTCAACGTAGTCACATGTGTCAACTGTATGTCTCATACTACAAAGCGGATCTTTACCAAACAAGCATGATCAGGTAATTGGGCTTGACAAGATATTGGTAACGATTTGTTGACTAGGACTGCATTAGTGAGAATTCGAATATCAAATCCCTTCACCTTACTAATAGTTTCTCTGTACCTATGTCGTGAGCCAGTATACGGATTTTAATCAAGCTAGGTAGTTTATAAAGGGAGAGACCCACATTTTTTTGGTGACTTTGTCCTTCTTTTCAAGTAAGCCCGTGACTGACAATCAAAAATGGTTGTATCCCCTGCATTTCTCAAATGCATCAGTATATTTTTACAGACATGCGTGATTACATTATGGGAACAGACAAAAATAATTTAAAAAAACAATTACTAAATTGCGGTGACCCAGAATAAGATTTAAAATTTAAAGAAGGCTTAGAAAAGTAAATTTGGCCCCTAAAATAGCTTATACGAGGGTCTGTCTGTCCTAAAAACAAACAGACGGCGTTGCTGTTTGTTCTCGGTAGTCAAACCTTGAAATTACCAAAGCCTATTGACTAATATCTTCATCATAACAAAGCCAGTTCATACTGCCTTAAGTTAATGCACGATGGAAATATAGTTTATATGGTAGCCGCAGGTATCAAGCGTTGGAACAGTACATAACTACAGGTACATAGCAAAACTTGAAATTCAAATGCAGTTGTTTTGAAACGTAGCAATAATTGAGCATAATTAACTTCAAAGTTCTATAATAACATGATTCATTGGTGAGGACGTCGGTATTTTTCCAACTTTATGATGTCAAAGAAACGTTCTTTATCAAAGATGGCAACGGGCAATCCAGAAGGTCATCGGAAAACATCAAATTGTACATACTACATGTAACTGGAAAATCAAAACCAAAAACATATACTTTGAAGCCTTGGTTAGGAAACCAACGACCATATATGACTAAAATCACACCTCTGTAAAGTTGTCCTGGTCTTGTTTCTAAAGATTTCGGAATTTATATTTTTTCTAAGAATAACAAAACCAGACAAGACTTTGGTAAACATAAAATGATAAACCAAAAGTAAAAAGTATGCAAAGACCAGGAACTGAAACAATCAAAATCCAAATCCAGCCCTCAAACCATAGTTGGAAACAACTAAGATTACAAATAATCAAGATACAGAGAACATATGGCCAACCGAGTGAGCAGCTTGTTCCCAAAAGGTGGCCACTCAAAGAATTGCTAATACATGTAGGCTGAAAAGCTATGGCACAATTATGCTCAAGGCGTTGCTTTTTGTTCTCGGTAGTCAAACCTTGAAATTACCAATGCCTATTGACTAATATCTTCATCATAACAAAGCCAGTTCATACTGCCTTAAGTTAATGCACGATGGAAATATAGTTTATATGGTAGCCGCAGGTATCAAGCGTTGGAACAGTACATAACTACAGGTACATAGCAAAACTTGAAATTCAAATGCAGTTGTTTTGAAACGTAGCAATAATTGAGCATAATCAACTTCAAAGTTCTATAATAACATGATTCATTGGTGAGGACGTCGGTATTTTTCCAACTTTATGATGTCAAAGAAACGTTCTTTATCAAAGATGGCAACGGGCAATCCAGAAGGTCATCGGAAAACATCAAATTGTACATACTACATGTAACTGGAAAATCTAAACCAAAAACATATACTTTGAAGCCTTGGTTAGGAAACCAACGACCATATATGACTAAAATCACACCTCTGTAAAGTTGTCCTTGTCTTGTTTCTAAAGATTTCGGAATTTATAATTTTTCTAAGAATAACAAAACCAGACAAGACTTTGGTAAACATAAAATGATAAACCAAAAGAATTGCTAATACATGTAGGCTGAAAAGCTATGGCACAATTATGCTCAAGTTGGAAGACAGTGTTCAAATTGTCTATATTTTACTTAAATTGAACAACAACAACATGTTTCGAAACGTTTTAAAACAACAATTTTCGAAACGAATACATAATGAGTTGATTTATATCTAAATACTCCGCAGTAACAGTGACATATGCTATCCAGGGCGATAAAATTCTTTCGAATTAGGGATTTACTACCTCCTTTTGTAAGATTTTATTAACACTTGATCCAAATTTTCTTTTTCGTTACCGGCGTATTAAATAGTTTGTGTTGGTATGTTTTCACATTCCCTCGTGTCGCTTTTTGGCAGATCTTTGATACTGAATATTTGTCACCATGTCTGATGGTGATTTGTTAGATCACTTGTGTTGCCGGTTTGATACTGGCAGCACTTCTGTTGGCAGTTTTCATATCCGTTCACTTGGCATTTTCACATCATGTCTGTCGCAGTTTGACGTACAATTTCTTTTAGCGATTTTTTCTGTTGGTTGTTCGTCGCAACAATTATACGGTATTATATTGTATGTTCGGTAGCCAGTCACCATGCAAGTTTGTGTCAAACAAATACAATTGTGTCTGTTCAATATGTACAAATACAAGTCCTTTTCTATAGTAAGGTTAATATAACAACTCTACAGCACATTAATGTAGAATGTGCCAAAGACATGCATTGTGCCTCATTATTGAGAATGTGTATTCAACTGGCTATTTGACACATGACTTCTACTGGCGTTTTGTCACATCACTGCTACTGACTATTTGACACATCATTTCTACTGGCTGTTTGTCACGTCAATGCGTCTTCCGATATCATTTTCTGCTTACGATCTGACACACCACCTTTCCTGGCGAGTTGTCATATCATTCCTGTGGGCGGCCTGTCACATACTTCAACTTGCGTTTTAAAGGCTATTATCTTGCACTTCTACCGATGATTTGTCACATAACTGTTACTGGCGATGTGTAACATTTTCGTACCGGCGGTTTGTTCAAGAGTTTGTGTTAGCAATTTGTCACATTACTGAAACTTGTGATTTGTCATATCACTTCTGGCGATTTGTTATCATATCACTTCTGATGAGTTTTTTTTCACTTCAGCTTTTTCAAGCGATTTGTCAAATCTGTGCTACTGGCGATTTATTCACATCACTTTTTATCGCAACATCACTTCTGTTGGCGGTTGGTAAAATTATTTTTGCTAGTTATTTATCACATCAGTTCTGTTTCACAACTGTTGGCAGTGTTTTATCCTGATTCAAACTCCTGAGAAACTTCTGTTGCTTCATAGGTATGCCAAAACGCTCCTCTCATCTGTCTGAAATCATCACTTTGTCTATCAGCTGATATTCAGAAAATTCTGTCTTAGCAATCATTCCGCCTGCCTGAGTCATGACGCACAATGACGATTGATATACAGTTTTCGAATTGTATTTGTGTAAAAGTAAGTAGGAAAATTCTCAGGAACCGACACAATTTAATCCAACACCCCACCCAAGACATCAAGGGGAAAACGACTTAACAAAAGACATCAACAGCGGAGGTATGTGAAAAGCCATTTCTTATGTAGGTGGTCGACAAGGTAGCCTTAACATCACGAACAATGTATCAATAACTGACATAGAAACAAACAACACATAAAGAACAAAGAAGAACCAAAACAGAAGTGCCGCGATGGGACGGCCAGTAATGAAATTACCGGAGGCTTAGCTGAATTGTGGTCGACCAAACCTCGTCCTTGGTTATGCCTTTGTTCATCAGACACTATGTTGTTCAACCCCACCAAACCAGCTACCATTTGCACAACATACCAACGAAAGTATCAATTTTGACAACAAGAACAATTTATACGAACAACATTAAACAACTGCTTTGCCTATTCTATATTTTTATATAAGGACTAGCCTTAACATCACATACACTAAATCAATACCGGCCATAGCAACAAATAACATACAAAGCAACCAAGAAGAACTGAAACAGAAGTGCTGCCTTGAAACGGTCGGAAATGTTATAACTGCGGTGGGGATGGGGGGGGGGGGGTGGGGAGCTTAACCGGTTAGCGTTTGAGCCCTTGGTTCTGCTTTGATTCATCAGACATTTATTTGTTCGATTTGCGTGGAAGATTTCTAGCTCATGAGTGTAATATCTCAGGAACATAAAACTCAAAATTAAAACTAAGATAAAACAAACAGGATGACTCACAGAAATAGCAACACTGAATTTCCGGAGCAGAAGTGTTGTGCCAGTTAAACCACGCTGAGCCCAACCAAATACATACCAGAACGGTTGTCATGTGCCAACCGTCTGTGTAACTATAAAGTCTGAGGTCCGTTCCACCTTCGTGCATTCGAAGAGGTAAGAAAAGCTGTTAACCTTGGTTGGGTTAACCACCAAGCATGCTGTTTGTCGCAAAACATCTAGTATATTATAACCAATCTCTTTATGTCGAATTATCATCTTATTAAAATGATAAGGAAAATCATTTTTACCAGTTATTTTTTCTGCATCTATACACCAAGCGGCCATAAAATTCAGGTTCCGAAAGGGTTTGCAGAAGAAATGTATTAGGCCGTCATTATATTTAGACACTTAGTCGAAACGCCATCGATAAAAGTTTGAAATCGCGTTGGCTGTCAAAACTTTATTACGAATATCAAAGTCATCAACATGACTGGATACTCGAATAAAACGAATAAGTTGAGAAATATGAACACCATAGGATATAGACCGAGGAACATCACCGTCTGAAAATGGAAAATAAACACTATCAAAATTAAAATAATCCCGTTCATCGTAAATTTTAGTTGTAACAAAACCATTCAATATTGATAAATGTAAATCCAAAAATGAGGCACCGGTATCTGAGACGCTGGCCTCATTTAACTGAAGTTCAGAAGAGTAAATCTGATTGACCAAGCTATCAAAGAAGTTATCGTCAATATTCAATAGGTCATTCAGATACCGAGTAGTAGAATTGAAAGCTTCAATAACTTCTGAAAGAGACAACACGAAGTCTCTCTAATAACAGAACAAAAACAGATCAGCTACAAGAGCCGAATCTAATATAAATAGTGTCCAAGAGAATATAATAATCCATCATGAGTGCTCATGAAGGTTACGAAATCTCACCCGAGGGGTCGGCATTTCAACCAAGGACAAGGCTTGCCGAGTCCCTGTTTGAAATTACAACCCCGAGGGTGAGATTTACCTGTCCTCCATGGACTGGCTCATGATGGATTATTTTTATCCCACTTTTAGCGAACTTATACACCTCAAATCGGATTAAGCCTCAAGACGGAAAATGAATAACTTTTTAACAAGTGATCTGAAGTAGGCGCAGTTTGCACCTTGAAAATGGCCGGAAAACATGATTTGTTGACTAATTTACAGGGAAAAAAACAAAATGCCGCCTGACCTCTATGTCACGCGCGTCACGTTGCTAGCGATGTTACAAAACATGTTTTAATGATGTCATTAAAAATTTACCTATGATCCGCTATCAAACGTCGTCCTTGTTGCTTGTATGCCCATTTTCTTTATTTGAAATTGAAATATAAGCCAAAAATTAAAAGTGTTCTGTTGGTTATATAAGAAAGATGTTGCTAATGAGAAATAGGAGTTTCTTATATGAGCTGCCGGCCTATCTTATAGATTTAAAGGTGGAAGAAAGGTAAGAGCTTCACACACTTTCTAACAAGACCATAAATCATAATACCTGATCGCTTGAGAGGTGAAGAAAGCACGCTTATCATTATATGCAATATAAAAAGAACCTTCCCTTTGGAAAATTCTTTCAGTTAAATCCATTAATTTATCCTAAATAAGATTGTGGGGCAAAGCAGCATATAATGTCGAAAATTCATATGTAGACAAACTGGACGCACGAAAACCTCGCGATTTCAGCTTATTAATACCTAACATGAATTTTTAATTGACCAAAAGGCTTTACCTGACCTTTCATAGACTTTTTGGCAATTTTTAATAACATGATTTTTGATTGCAGTAAGACAAAAAGTTAGCAGTTTAGAAAGTTCGGATGTCGTGCATGAGCATAAGTTTGCAATAAGTCGTGACTTATACCTTCGTTTATAACGTTTAAGTAGTCAGTAAAATGAAGGAAGTCTCTTTGTCTTTATCAACACTTACAACAAATTTAGTGGCTCTATGACAAATGTGGTTATCGATGACACACTTCTTTTTCTTACGTTTCTTATGTTTCTTACATAGGTAACGTCTGGTTAGCTCTGCAGCCTCTATTGACGTGTTTCGATTTGTCTGCCGAAGTCCTGTTCACTCGCCGGGACTGTAACACCAGGGTTCAGACTTATGGGGATGTCCATACCAATTACTGTTCGGTCACTTTTGAAACTATTAAGAGTGGGTGCCATCACGACATGTTCAGAAAGCTCATTCCACATATCAATGACTGTATTGCTAAAGTAATTTCAACGTAAATTAAGTCTAGACCTTTTCTCGTAAATCTTAAATGGGTTACCTCTTGTTCCAGTTAATCTACCATTGTATACATTCTTTTTATGTCAGTTTTGTCAATATTATTCATTATTTTATAAACTTGTATCATATCTGCTCTGCCTCTTCTATATTCTAGAGTGAGTGGGTAGACCAAGAGATATAAACCATTTAGGGTAGGTTTTATCTTTTCGACTAAAAAGTAACCTAGTGGCCCTTCGCTTAACATTTTCATACATTCATATCTTTTTATGTAATGCAGACCAAACACTGGTCGCGTATTCTACATGAGGGCGCACTAATGCCTTGTATAAGTTAAGAAACAGCTTATTGTCCATAAATGTGAATGTCCTAAATATTTGCCCTAAGTTTCTATTAGCAATAGAAATCTAGCTGCTTATGTACTCTCCAAACGACAGAGATTTATCTATGACATCACCAAGATCTCTCTCAGATCATTGTTATACTTTCCTGTGGTGATTGCCTAGTATATGATTGACCGATTGGGTTTTTGCCTATATGTAGGTGATGACACTTTATTGGGTTGAACGCATTTTTCAAGTAACTGCCCAGGTAACAGCCCTATTTAAAGATGTCTGAAGCAAATCCATGTGCTCAGCCCTAGAAACACGACTGTAAGTTTTTGAATCATCAGCAAACAGTTTTATACAACATTGTATCACATCTGGAAGGTCGTTGATGAAGATGACAAATAAAATTGGGCCCACAACACTGCCTTGAGATATTCCTGGTGATACTGGTTCTGTACCGGAAGCTTGTTCAGCTACAATTTCTTTTGTGACCTGTTCCTTAAAAATTCTCCTATCCATTTATGAATTTTACCCCGGATTTTGTATTTCCAAATTTTTTCATCAACCTTTAATGTGGTAACTTGTCGAACGCTTTACTAAAATCGAGATAGATAATATTAACATTCTCTCCTTGATCAAGTGCCTCAGTTATTTTATCAACAAATTCCAAAAAGCTGGGTCACACAGGATCTTCCTAATATAAAGCCATGCTGAAAGGGGCTGAAAAAGTTATCACTAGACATACGTTCAACAAGTTGGTCTCTAATTACTCACTCCATTAATGTGCAGGGAACTGATGTTAAACTTATCAATCGATAGTTCCCTGGTTTTGTCTTGACTCCTTTTTTGTGGATCGCTGTCACATTTGCTTGTTTCCAAATATCAGGTAGAGAACCTTCTTGTAGTGATCTTTTGAAAATAATAGCCAGTGGTTAAATTAAAAACGCTTTGCATTCGTTTATCAGTTTTGGGTAGATATTGTCCCGACCTTGTGATTTGAATGGTTTCTACCTATCAATTGCTATCACTACGAGTTCTTCATGTATATCAATATGGCTCAATATCTGGTCAAAATTTCTGTCTTCAAAATCAGGCAAAACACCCAGTCCTTTAATTTCAAATACACTTGCAAAGGACATGTTTAGCACCTTAGCTTTTCCTGACAATCATTGGTTAGGGTACCATCTTGTTTCTCTAACTGCCCTAGCTCCCCCCTTGTTTTCAGTTTCGATCTTACGTAGCTCCAAAACAATTCCGAGTCAGTTTTAATCTTAGTGACAAGGTTCTTCTCATAGTCATATTTTGATCTCCGCATTTCACTTGTAACCTTATTCCTGGCATGTTTATAGATTTCATAGTTCTGACTTGATTTACAATGCAATTTTTCGCCATTTAGTGTGTTTGGTCCTAATGGCATCATGACAACTCTGGGTATATATGGAGTTTTCTGACCTGTCCCCGAGAAACCTTACTCATTGGTATGCAGGTCTCTAACAGATTCGATATTTTCTCTGTAAGCATTTCCCATAAAGCAGACAAGTCAGCTCCATTCAGTATGCGCGGCCAATCAACACTATCAAGTTCTCTGGACAAACCAATATAATTACCTTTGAAGAAGTTAATTTTTTTGAAAGATCTTTGAATAATTTCCGTATTGCAGATAAAGGTGAATTGAAGTTGTAAATGGTCACTTGTGCCAAGTCCTGGCTTATGAACGACAGAGTTTATCCTATTTTCCTCATATGTAAAAAGCAAATCCAGAACTTACGGTTCAGAACCGTCTCTAAATTTTGTGTTATCCCTAACGTGTTGATATAAGAAGCAGTTTCTTACACATTCAAGAAATTTTGATGCAATATGTATTTCACTTGCATTTGCATTGTCGATCCGCCAACCAATTTTACGTAAGTTAAAATCACCCATAATCAAAGTGTGACTGGGATTTAGGTCTTTGACTTGTAAAAACAAATTTAACAGCTCCTGATTATTTTCTGGACTACTGTTGGAGCTTCTATATACACCACCAATTAGAAGTTTTTTAGAACCGGTTAAATTTATACAACACCATACTGATTCTTGAAAACTGTCGCCCTCATCAACTTTTAGGGCTGGAATACTTGAATTAATGTAACAAACACAACGACGCCCCTTTGTAAAATCAGTGCAAAACATGTTGTAGCCATCTATTGCATAATGGTTTTCATCAAGATCAAAAATGGTATGCTTTGGCAGTATTTCTGTTATTGCAATAATGTCAGGCGCATTCTCTTGAATGTAACATTTTAATTTAGTTTGTTTGGATATTGTAAGACAATCAGCATTAGTGTTTAAAACTTTCAATGATTTTAAACGTTTATCTATATGGTTAAAAGTGCCACTATTTTCAAAGTCTGAAGTGGCATCATTTGTACTGTTAAAAGTTGGCTCCTAATTCACATTCCTCACAGAGGTAATATGACCCATACTATCATTGTCCAGCCCTTGTTTGAGAATTGAAGCTTTCAATAATGGTCTCTTCCATCATGACAGTTGTATCATTGTAAACATCATCTGTTCCACTTTTAGTCTGTGAATAAGTCATATGGTTTTATTGCGAAACTTCACGATAAGGTCTAAATCTGTGCGAGGTATTCATTGATACAGGAGACTTGCCTCCATCCATCATTTATTCCCTGTTGATTGGATGGTTGCAGCTAATATGCCATTATTCTTTGTTCCCTGTTGAGGTGGTTGATTTATCTGCCTCTTGTGCCGTTGTCTTCTTTCATTCCTCTGTGTTAGGGTTAAGCCTTTACTAATTATGACTCGCCTCAAGTTTAAAGGTGTTTTATGTTGAATGTGTTGGGCATTTTCCAAAATTAATTTCCTCTGAGCTCTGGTCTCTAAAACAATTTTCATGAGCCTAGTCTTATCTGGGATGATTTTGCCTAAACTAAATCAAGTGGCCATCTTGAGTCGTTCGAGCCCTAAACTTGTACAAATTTAAATAAAATCGGCTTCATCCGCTGTTTAATTTTCCTGGCCGGTTGAGAAATTGTGTTCAGGTAAATTAAACAACGTTATATATTCGCTCGCCTTCTTCTGTCTTCCAGTTCCCTGGTCCTTGCATCTACTAATTTGGTTTATATCCTCCTTTATATTATTACAATTATCCTCTTTCATGTCCAAAACTGCCTTTTCGACAGTAACACTGCCAGCTTCTTATTTACAAACTCTGTCCTCAAGTTTTGTTATTTTATTGTCAATTTTGTCCAGTTACTCATGCAAAAATCTTGTAATATTATCTAGGGAAATGTGGTCCTGTATGAGAAAGTCTGCTCATAAGCCTATGTGCCATTCAAGTCAAGGGTCTGTCAATCTGTTTTTGGTTGTTTTCATCAAACAATTCAAAGCCTCTGCTGTCAGAAAACGGTTTCTGAGATAAAAGGATATCTAGCGACTGCAATCGAAGGTCATACGTTATTGGCAACGTTGACGTCAGTGCAAGGGATTCCAATTTCAGTATTTGTCTTATTTTCAGAGAAGTAATAACATGATAGTAATGCAAAAATGATAGAGTTTATATAGGAATTTACTTTTGCTATCAATGAACAGTGTCCACATAGCAATCTGCTAGCAAATTTTCAAATGCACAACTGCGCACGTGAGAAACATGCAAAACATGTTAATATAGCATACATTGGATTTTACAAGATCAGTCCAGTGGAAAATACGTGTACATGATGCATATAATCAACAGCAATATACTGAAATAGATCATATGTCTGATTTCTCTAAACCCAAGAAATGACAGAACAATAAAAACCGTCAAAATTCTTGTTTTTGTTAAGAACATTTATAACAAATTAACAGCATTTCACAATTCTTAAAATAATCTGGTATGGTGGATTGTATCAATTTATCCCTGAATATGGTAGGTATTCAATACACTCTAGTCCTTAATTAATAAAATGAATTTTTAATAAATTGTCTTGTATGATTTATTAAGAGAGTACTCGTCGGCGGGAAGCGGTGTGTACATGCTTATCAGCCTAGTTTCATTTAGTTCATCAATTACAGTTGGTTATGATCTACCTATTTCCACATGCATGGAATTTTGGCAGGTATTTTGTTTCTTGTAGTTTAATTTGAATAACATTAAATTTGTGTACACTTTTATTATTGTCCTATTGCAGTTTTGGGTACGTGAAAAGTTTGCAATCTTAAATTACGTACGCCAGGTTAATGAACACTCTGTTTATTTTTCTTTTCAGAATAAACGGTTAGACTCTATTGAGAGCAAAACTGGTGAGTGAATTATGACTTTTAACAAGTTGCCCACCTCGTGAGTTTATTTAATAATGTTTCATGTTTCTCTCTAAGTCTGTCTGAAATATTCTGGTTGCCAAATGAAGAGTTTGGTTGCAGCTCCAAAAAATAGCCCGCACAAAATGTTTGTGCATAAATATGTTCTCCAGCATGTCCATATATTGAAACTGAATGATTTCACCTTGGCATCCTTGGGAAAATTAGAATATTCAAGATGGCGTCCAAAATGGCCGCCAGTGCATAAAATCGTGATATCTTCTTTTGTAATTATATTGGATAGAATCTTACTTTTGGTGGCAACATGTAGTTTTTTTTAGGTCTAGCAATCGATTAAGCATGTTAAAATTCATTTCAGACATATCAGTTACGTTACACAAAATGGCAGACAAGATGGCCGCCAAAGCATTAAATATCCATCACATATTTTAGTATATGGGCTAGAAACATAATTTATGTGTGTGCCTATAGGTTTTTCGGGGTCAAATAATTGACTAAGCATGTCAGAATTGACTGAAAGGCAGAGATGGTTCTGCTTGTAACTTTCTTTTCCAAATGTAAAGCCAGTTGAACAATGTTTCTGTAAGGCTTGTGACCAGGGTTTGGGAGCACACATGGCCCAACAGTTATAATTTGTACACATTTGAGTCTTGAGTTGTGAGGAGTGTCAAATATTACCTGAAAATACCAACCTCAGTTTCTTTCAGTGGTTCAGGAGAAGATATAGAGAATTTTTGTGTTGAAAGATGTCATAGTATACTGAACGCCAAAAGAAACGCCTACAAGTTTAGGTTCAGTTTTCATCTGTCAGCTGATTTATGGTTTTAAAACATATATAGCAGAAAACACTACTGACGTCTGCCAACAATATAAACTTATCTTCTTGCAAAATTAAACTTGGATTAAAGAGTTATCTCAATTTATCGTGAAATATTCAAAGTTGTTGTAAGAGTTGTCTTTCCTTTTGCGGTTTAACAAATTGTTTCCAAAACACGACTGATGTGTGGTTATGAAAAATACGTCGGTTTTATGACCATGGTATTCTTCTTAGGAACATGACAGCATTTTGATGTTGAACACTTGTCAAATTATCTCACTTGCAGTTAAACAAATAGCAAAATGGGAAGTACAATAACATCAAAAGTTCTGCAGTGCTATGCAAACTTTCTTTGCAAACCTATTTAATTTACTCTTGTGAATTCAGTTAACCTCTTCGTATGAATGATTTCTGTTCTTTTCAAGAAATACAGGGTGTTAAAAGGTCTATGGAAATCCAATGGTAAGCCAGTGTTACTGTTTCTACTGCCAACTTTCATCTGATTGTTTTTCTAAAACGCAAGGCTCGACTGCTGTGATTTTTTCGCTGTTTCTTACTCTTGCCGCAGACATTATGTCCGGAGAAAATAATTAGCTGAGCATTATATGGAATTTAAAATTCTGCCTCTGAAAGTATGGTGACTTCAAGTTTAACCCTATTACAAAAGCAAGCGTTCTGGTCTCTAAAGTTTATGGAATATCGATGCGTTAAGGTGCTAATTCTGTCGGAATAACATAAACAAAGTAACTCAAAAAGTCTAAATAAGAGCATATACCTATACCTTCAAATAAATTGGGCGTATACATTGTATGTGTTTCTTTTGACGTTCAGTATATCATCTGGGGTCGCAAGTATCCGTGCCAAATTTCGTTTCTCTGCAAAATTAGAAGAATAGCTATAGATCAAATGATCTCAGTAGACTTCGTGCTGTTGGGACAGTGCGTTATTAGAATTCCATTGTGTCTTTGGCAAAGCTTTATGAAAGATGGTGCTAAATCGTATCCTTCTGCCATCATTTAACCATTCTTGATTTTAAAATTAGGAGGAAAATTCTCAGGAACTGACACAATTCAATCACATATCCAACCGAAGACACCATGTGGGAAAGAGACAACACAAAATTTGTCATTACCAAAGACAACACCAGCGGCAGCCATGTGAGCAACAATTTCCCATGTAGGTGGTCATTATGTCTTTGGCATAGCTGTATGAAAGATAGTACTTAATCATCTCCTTCTGACATCATTATACCCTCGCTTTGAAAAAGTGGTGGGGGTGGGGGGGGGGTAAACTGGTTGACATATGTCCGTCCGTCTGTCCTTTCGTCAGTCTGTCCGTCCGTCTGTCCCCTTTTAATCACATTTTTCGTCAAAAATTTCTCCACAACCATAAAAGCTAGAATGATCATATTTGGCATACAGATTGATGACGACGTGTTGTATCGTGATATTGCAAACCAGCCTTCTCCTATTTATTCTTCCATGTATTTGTCCAATTTTCTTACTTTCCATACTTTGAATAATGAAATTTTTCGTCAAAGATTTCTCCACAACCATAAAAGCTACAATAGTCATATTTGGCATACAAAAGGATGACGGTGTGCTGTATCGTGGGATTGCAAACCAGCCTTCTCCTGCTTATTGTTCCCTGTATTTGTCCATTTTCTTACTTTCCATACTTTGAATAATGAACGTTTTCGTCAAAGTTTTCTCCACAACTGTGCAAGCTAGAGTAGTCATATTTGGTATGCAGGTTGATGACAATGTGTTGTATCGTGGGATTGCAAACCAGCCTTCTACTGCTTATTCTTCCCTGTATTTTTCTGATTTTCTTTCTTTCCATACTTTGAATATTGAAATTTTCGTCAAAGATTTCTATACAACCATACAAGGTAGAGTAGTCATAATTGGTATGCAGGTTAATGACAACTTATTAGACTGTGAGATTGAGAACCACCTGTCTCCTGATTATTCTTTCCTGTATTTGTCTGATTTTCTTTCTCTCATTACATTGAATAATGCAAGTTTTTCATAATAGACTTCACAGCAACGCTTCAAGATAAAATATTCATGTTTGGTATACAGATTGATAACGACTTATTGTATCGTGGGATTGCAAACCAGCTATATCTGGCATATTTTTGCCTCTATTTGTCTATTTTTGTTTTCTCTCTGTCCTCTACATAATGCAATTTTTCCTCACAGATTTCACAGCAACACTTCAAGGTAGAATGTTCATATTTGGTATACAGATTGATAACAATTTTATCGTAGGATTGCCAACCAGTCATATCTAGCAGTTTCTTTCCTGTATTTATCCAATTTTCTTTCTCTCCATACTTTGCATAATGACATTTTTTGTCAAAGACTTCTACGCAGCCATTCAAGTTAGAGTAGTGATAATTTGTGTGCAGGTTGATGATAACTCTTGTATTGTGGGATCGAGAACCAGCCTTCTGCTTATTACTCCCTACATTTTTCCAATTGTGCTTTCTCTCCTCACTTTGAATAATGCAATTTTTCGTATCAAATTTCACAACAGGCGTAAAAAGTCTCCCCGTACATCATCCATAGTGCAGATTATATTTCATTTACATCCTTTGAGATCAGAGGATAGATTCTGAGAAATCTAAAATTTGAGATCGATTTAGACTATTATTCTAGATCATCGTCTTTTATATTATTTGGATCCTTTTGAAACTAATCAGTCTTTGAATCGACTGCCCAATTAAAATTAAGAAATTACAGTTTGCTTTTTTTCTGGTTTCAGATATTGTCAGGGTCACTGACGAGGCTTTATTAGCCGAAACTGCGTAGTCTGGCCCATGTTCCTATTTCTGTATGTATTCTCTGCTCTTGAAGGAACTTTTTAAGATTTTAATTTCAAGTTTGAATCTTCAAATTTTGTATAGAGATTGATAAAGACTTGCGTCGTACATGTATTTATTAATTTTTCTATCATTTATGTGAAATCATTTTATTCCATATTACATGGAAAGGGATTTAAGTAGAATATTGATATTTGGTAAACATGCTGACAATGAGTTCTCTCTCACAATACATTTACTTTATGTAACGAAAATAACACCATTTGATTAAAGCAGTTAAGCGGGGGTATAGTCGGATTCTCCAACAGTACTAGTTTAATCATCCTTGCTTTAAAGTTAGGAGGAAAATTTTCAGGAACAGACAAAATTCAATCACATATCCAACCCTTGATACCATGTGGGAAAGGGCCAGCACAAAATTAGTCACCACCAAAGGCAACGCCAGCGGCAGCCATATGAGCAACCATTTCCCATGTAGGTGGTCACTGGGCTAGGCTGAACATTTCAAACAATATATCAATAACAGACATAGCAGCCAACAACACAGTAAACAACCAGGAAGAACCAAAACAGAACTGCCGCCTTGAAATGAAAGTACTGTTGGGCTTTATCGGTTTGTGGTCGACCAACCCTCGCCCTTTGTACGTTTTGTTTATCAGACGCTTAGTTGTTTAACCCAATAAAAATAACCACCGCCCACACAACAGTCTAAAAAAAGCTCCAACCCTGACTTACACTTAAAAATTAAACATCTGTGTTTACATGTTTTCATTTTTTTAGTGTCAGAGTTAGCCTTAACATAAGAAATTATATATTAAAACAGTCTAAGCGACAAACAATACATGAAAAAACTAAGAAGAGCCAAAACAGAAGTGTCCCCTTGGGACGGCCGGCAATGAAATTACTGAGGGGGATGTGATTTCGATCGGTCCAGCGGCTTCAGAGAAGCACCTGTATGAATGAATGGCAGGTCAAAGCTGACGGACAGTACAATCAGCTAGTTCCGTTAGCCTCCCTAAGCTTTGCTCGGGAGATTTAGTCGAGTAAGAATACGTGCACAAAGTGACATGACAAGTATGCACTTTTAAAGCTAAAACATTTTAAATCTGCTTATAAATTGCAAGTCAGCTGTCTATGGACAGGAAAAATACTGTTTCCTTTATACTTGAAACAACTGAGGAAAATAAAATAATTCACGTTGTTTACAAATCTTTTTACTGTTTTTTGTGCATATTATCGTTTCTGATCTATTATAAATTTTCTTTTCCGCCCAGATTCTTAGAACATCGGTTGTGACAGGGCACGAACTTGCTACCTTCACATCACTAGTGAGAATGCTTCCACCAACTGAGCTATAATTTTGAATTACACAAACAAACCACTAATGAGAATGCTGTCACCAACTGAGCATTAACTTTGAATAACACAAACAAACCACTAATGAGAATGCTCTCACCAACTGAGCATTAACTTTGAATGACACAAACAAACCACAAATATATGAAAGTTTCTTATCCTGAATTCTAATTGCAGAAAGTAAAATAGGTGAGAGAAAACAGCACTAATCTCGGAATTATTTTTGTTTTGATCATCACTCGTAACAATAGTTTTCTGTTTTGACTGAAACTTTGCCAATGGGGTTGTCTGCCCCTTCCCGCAATGTGTTCCTGTGAACCATTATGGTCCTTTTGTTAAAACACTATCAAAATGAGGCTTTTATAAAAGTAAAAAGTATGCAAAGACCAGGAACTGAAACAATCAAAATCCAAATCCAGCCCTCAAACCATAGTTGGAAACAACTAAGATTACAAATAATCAAGATACAGAGAACATATGGCCAACCGAGTGAGCAGCTTGTTCCCAAAAGGTGGCCACTCAGCAACCCAAACCGAACCAAAAATAATAAGAACATACATAAGGTAAAACATCACAGAAACTCTGACACCAAAAACAGGCAACAGAGAACCACAACAGAACTACCGCCTTCTTGTATTTTTAAATATCTCATAAATGCAAAACACCGGAGTTCAAATAATGAACTTTCTATTCTGCTATCGGATAGTGCATTTCTCGGACATTAAGTGCCATGACCGGTGCTTCGCCTGTCATTTTGTCCATTATTTCGCGTAATTGGTGTGCCTGTAAGTCAATTTAAACATGCTTAATCAATTCTTTGACCCAAAGAAACTTTAGGCAGACCCCAAAATTATGTTTTTAGCCAATCTAAAGAATGTATGGAGATTTTTGCTTTGGCCGCCATTTTGTCCTCCATTTGTTGTACCTGTTATGCCTGAAATAAATTTAAATATGCTTAATCGATTCCTAGACCTCAAAAACCTATAGGCAGTCACCATAAGTATGTTTCAAACCCATATACTTAAGGAGATATTGAGGATTGTATCTATTGGCGACCATCTTAGACGCCATCTTGAATATTTTACTTTTTCCAAGGATGCCAAGGTGGCATCATTTAGTGTTTAGTCAGGGATATCCCAAATAATAAGAATCTGCATCAAACATTTGTGCGGACTATTTTATTTGGGTTCTCGTCCCGACACCCGGACTAAAAACAAGGTTGGGGATGGCCTGTTTCGAACATTGAGGACAAGTAAGGTAACTCATCCAACATCTTTACTCTTCCGGGATTTTATGCATGTCCTGTTATCTTCGAGTTTTATATGTATTTTATCTGTCCAGGCTATTTGCATGTCTGATAAAGAGCAACTATACTTCGTTTGAGACAAGATCACATCCGGTCTGTTTTGGCACTAAAAGGTAACAACTAGGTAAATAATCATATCGCACCCATTTGAATCCGGGATTCTGGGACTGTACTAGTCATGTGTAAATTACATGAGAGTTGAATGCCTGGGAAATATCAAATATTGGCCTGCTAGACAAGCAAAGCATAGTAATTCTTTAAATCATGCCGTATTTTTCCAGCTTGTTTAATAATTAATCCCTCTCATGACCTCAGCAAATTTGAGTGACGATCCAAAAAAATATTAAATGAGTTAGGACAGGGACAAGGGGGAATATAAACTTTTAAGCAATCAAAGTCGAATAACTTGGAAGTGAAAATTCAAATTTGTCTCAAATTCCAATCCTGTTCCAAATTTCACAACTTTTCATCTGCAAGTTTCGCGTGCGGGACAGCTCAAGATATAAGGTATGAATCATTCCTGTCTCCTAATTGTTTTGATTCAAACTGTAGTTCTCTGCAAGTGTCAAGATGAGCCGATCAAAAGTAAATCGTTCAATCGCTATGGGCTGTTTTGCCACCCAAGGGTTGAGAAACTGTATGAGAATAATATGACTAAATTTCAAATTTATTTGCCAGTTTATTAATGATCTGACCAAAAGTGAATGGGCTGTACCTTGAACATGATAAACTTACTGATGGACAAGTTAATCTAAGATAGCTAGTCATATCACATCACTTATCACTTATGGTTTCTAACTAACTGCAAGGGATACAGTCTTCAAACTTGCTTCATAGATACGTCTGGGGACAATCTACTGATAAACGATGCATACCGGGCCCTGGACTTCATTTTACGGTTGATTGAACAAAGTAAAATATTCACCTAATGCGTTTGGCTAAGTTTCTAAGTAACCGCAAGGGCTAGGGTCTTCAAACTTGCTCTATAGATACGTCTGGGAAAGTTCTGCTTAAAGCAATGCTGCATATCCGGCCATGATAAATATTTCACGGTACCGTTGATTGCATTAAAAAATATTCACCTGTCCCCTTTAGCTCAGCTTCTAAGTAAACGCAAGGGCTAGAGTCTTCAAACTTGCTCCATTGATACGTCTGGGGAAGATCTACTGAAAGCAGCGAAACATATCTGGCCAAGACCTATATTTCACGGTTCATTGAACATGTTTAAAAATTCTCGCATGTTACGGTTAGCCCAGTTTTCAAGTAACCACTAAGGCTAGAGCCTTCAAACTTGCTCCATAGATATGTCTAGGAAAGATCGACTAACAACAGCAATGGACGTCATACTATGACCTATATTTTACTGTTGATTGAACGTAGAAAAAATAATTACCTCGTGCGTTTGCCTCCGTTTATAGTCTTCAAACCTGCTCCAAAGATACATATTGGGAAGATCTACTGAAATCAGCGATGCATATTGCGACATGATGTATTTTATACGGTTGATAGAATATAGAAAAAATATTCACCTTTTGCGTTTTGCTCAATGTTTTAACTAACCACAAGTGCTAGAGTCTTGAAACTTGCTCCATAGATATGTCTAGGGAAGATCTACTGAAAGCAGTGATGCATATCGAGCAGTTAGTCGTGTTAAAGGTCCAGTGCTCTTGCCATATATCTCGAAGACGTTTTGATACATATTAACATGATTGCTTGCAATAGTGACTCAGTATGACTCAAAGTTTAACCTCAAACTAACAGTAGGTCACAGTGACCTATATTTCTTGGTTTAGTGCTTTTGCCTTATCTCTTGGAGTTTTTTTTGATGTACGAACATGCTTGCTTCGAGCAATGACTCAGTGTGACCAAATCTTTGAACTCAATCTAACATTCGGTCACTGTGACCGCTATGTCATTGTCCGGTGATTTTGCCATATCGTCACCTCAGCGCAAATAGTCAATAAGTGCTTATACATATATTTTATTGGAGTTTTTGACTTTTTGCGCTGAGATGACGCTATATCTTGAAGACTATTTGATGTACGAATACGATTGCCTGGGATAATGACTCAGTATGACCAAAGTTTGACCAAACTAAAAGTAGGTCAGATTGACCTTTATTTCATTGTCTAGTGATTTTGCCTGATATCTTGAAGAATTTTGAATGTACGAACATGATTGCTTGGTGTAACGATTCAGTATGACCAGTAGGTCACGGTGACGTATATTTCATGGTCAAGCGATTTTGCCTTGTAACTTGAAGACTATTTAATGTTTAAACATGATTGCTTCTTTAACTTCTCAGTAGGAGCAGATGTTTGTCCTCATATAACAGAAGGTCACAGTGACTATATTTCATTGTACATGATTTACCTAATATCTTGAAGACCGTTTGATATTTGTACATGATAGCTTGGGATACTGACTCAGAATGACCCAAAGTTTGACTTGAACCTAACAGCGGGACACAGTGATCTATATTTCATGGTCCGGTGATTTCGCCTTATATCTTGAAGACTATTTGATGTACAAGCATATTATCTTGGGATAATGAATCAGTATGACCCAATGTTGACATCAAACAATCAGTCGGTCACAGTGACCTATACGTCATGGTCCAATGATTATGCCGTATATCTTAAAGACTATTTTATTTACAATCATGATTCTTCTGATAATGACTCCGTAATGCCCAAAGTTTAACCTCAAACTTACAGTAGGTCACATTGACCTATATTTAATTGTCCAGTGGTTTTGCTTGATTGCTTGAAGACTATTGGATGTAAGAACATGAGTCATGCGATAATGACTCAGTATGAATGAATTTTGGACCTCAATCTAACAGTAGGTCACAGTGACGTATATTTCATGGTCCGGTGATTTTGCCTCATATTTTAATACTATTTCATGGATTAAACTTAAACTTTAGCTAACGATTTGTGCTAACACAATTCGTGACCTTAAACTGATTGTAGGTCAGTGTTACCTCTATTTCATGGTCCAGTGTTTTTAGCCTCACATTTTATCAGTTTTTTATGGATCTACATCATACTGCGTTACATGGTTGGACTGACACTATAAATAATATCATCTTAGTTTAAGGTCAGCATGACCTATATTTAATGGTCCAGTGATTATACATGTACCTCATATTTCTTACACCATTTCATGGATTTGCGTTAACGCTATACTTTCAGATACATTGACTGACTTCATGTTACTTCTAGTGACTGTGACCTATATTTTACTGCACATGGATATTGCTATATCTCTTGCGATATTTTAGAGGTTTGAATTATTCATAGGAGAACTGTTTATTTTGACCCTGCAGTTGATCCAATTTCACTTGGCCAGTAATGTCCATATCAAACTTTAATCTCCCGCAAAAGTCGCGCTTTATTGTCTTCTGACAATTCTTGTAACTTAGTAAACGAACGATGAGAAAGAGAAAATAGGACCCCATAGGAGATTCAACAAGAATACGGTCATGGGAACGTACATCTTTTGCATGAGCAATTTTCGGATATGAACTTCTTTCTGTAGGAATAATCAATAGAAGTACCACGTTTTCTGCAGAGGCCCCTTGCAATATCGGCATTCTAAAGACAAAAAAGAAATAAAAAATAAAAAATGCGTCGGTTCTGTGATCTTTTATTCTCCAAATAACCCCTTTTTCAGCCCACCCGTTTGCATACCTTTGTGTGTCGCACTTCGAACAAACAGTGGTATGTCCCTTTTCGCTTTTTGGACTCAACTGCAGCTGTTGTGCCGTGTGGCGGCCGTACAAAGACTCTCAGTACATTATCACAGCAAATATTATACATGTTTTGGTCCTTTGGGATCATTGGGCTTATCCATAGTCTATTTGAAAATAAAGCCTCGCTGACGCCGGTGCTAGGGGTCGTGGGCAGTGTTACAAAATTATATTTCTGCATTTGAACAACCTGGGTTTTAGCGAGTCTTCTTGTTTCGTTTCTTGTCATGACCCTTATTTCCAGAGGATCTTCCTTCAGAATGTATTTACTCTATTATTTTGATCATATTAACATTTTACAACGACCATTAAGATACAAAACCATAATCTAGACCACCTATTTTGTTCATTTGGGCTCGCTAATGAGCGGGTTTTGTCCCTTATATGCAGAAAACGCTCTCCTTTCCGAAGAGTTCGCTTAACGGACTCTATTTCCTTTGAAATGCAACAGGCTGCTTAAAACTAGAAATCGGGGCTTGGTAACAACATTTTCTCGTATGGAAATCAGCCTTTTTGTGGCTATAAAACGTGTCCGAGTACTTCATAGTCAGATTATATAATTTCTTGTCCTTAGGGATTACTGAGTTCTACTTAAAACCAGGTCGCATGACTAGTGTTGCACATTTCATTATTGGTCATTAACAGACTCAACTGAACCGAGTTTGATATTTTCATTACTTTAGTGTATTTCTAGCGTTAGGGGGTCTAACTTTCCAAAGATTATTTCACTTAACTGCATTCAGTCAATACATTGTTGAATGAGTGCGTTATTATGAAGCACTGCAGCTGGTGTTAAGCGCCGTAGTGCGGCCGTAAAATGTCTTTCCGCACATCATGTTAGTGCAGACTGTATGACTTTTGATCCTTCGGAATTACTGAATTCATCTGCGTCATTTTGACAGCAGAGTTTTGCTTAACCCGGTGCCAGTGGGCGTGGCCAATAAAGCACATTTCATTACTGGTCATTAAGCCGAAAATGCTATTGTCATTTCTTTAGTGTTTTTTTGTTTCCACGGCATCTGACTTTGAGAACTTGTAAGTTCGGTAATAAAATTCTTTTCTCTTTCGACTAAACGAGAGAGGAATGTGTTCCATATCGTCAAAAGCTCAAAAAGGTCGAAACGCGGACAGACTAGACTTGTAGCTTTAGATCTTCCGTCAATGCTTGTAAAAAGGACACATATCTTATATTTACTAAGCATAGTTCAATTATTTGTATTCGACCATTATGTTATTTACAAAGGACAAGTACAGACTTAAAAATCTCGGACAAAATTGGGTACGATACGACTAATTGCCAATGAGTTAACTGGTTTTGAGTGTCGAAAGAGCCTCTTCATGGACATTTGTCAAATATAAAAGAAGATGAGAAGGCGATGATCAGGAAGCGACACGAACGATGTCCACATTTTGTTCTAAACACGACATGGGAAAGAAACATAATTAAGACGGCACACAGCGTAAAACAAAATGAGCTTACTTTTATCCGACTTAGAAATAACCAGGACAGACAGAACTTGAAGATAGCCGGGGTTTATTTATTTGATGAGTATAAATTTACGAATAATCAGTACGGGCCGTCATCTCGGATAGATTTGGGCAGGACAGGACTGCATGTATTCACAAAACAGTTACTTGCCTTGAGTGACAGAAGAGTCCGTGCGTATACCTGTCTAAAATACAGTCTTTTTTACTTTTTATCAAATTTGCAATATACCAGGACAGACAGGATCTTTATGAAATTTGAAGATAACAAGACATTCATACAATCCAGTTACCTTTTGACCTTGTTTCCAGATCTTAAGGCCGGTAGATAACCATAGTAACCTGCATTTTGAAAATTCTATATAAGACCTAAGTGCAAACTGGCAAATTACCAGGACAGACAGAATCTTTATGAAATTTGAAGATAACAAGACATGCATACAATCCAGGAGGAGTTCAAAATCTTCTAATATTATCAGCTTAACTTAATAGCTATGTATGGCCGTAAAGATACCTTTTGACATTGTTTCGGGATCTTCAGGCCTGTAGATAACCATGGTAACCTGCATTTTGAAAATTCTATATTGGACCTAAGCAAAATCTGGATCTCAGGTGAGTGATTGTTCCCCGGGCGACTTGTTTTATAAAAGTGTATTAAGGGTATATTTTTAGACGTCCTATAAATTAAACAGACTAAACTATAAGATAAATTCTGAAAGGAACACGTTACAGAAGGAAAAAAATGGAGATAAGTAATAAAGTCGCCACAGTACACTTAACACCAATTGAAAAAAATATAAAAAAAAAAAATTCTGAAAAAAAAAAGCAAGGAACGTCATAGAAAAAAAGAAAGTAGCAGACAAAGTTAAATTGAACATGTTTACGCGTGTAAATGTAATGTTAATACGCCTATACAGGTGAACATATAGGTTGCTATACAGGTGACCATATTGTTAGACAACCAAACAAAAGTCGGACATAAGAACACGTCACATTGATGAGCCACAACAGAAGTACCTCCCTGGAACATTCAGTAATAGATTACTTGTGGGGGCGGGGTATGGAGGTCGGGGGGTGGAGGTTCTTGAACTAGTTTTACTTGATCCAAACCCTTGCCCTCTACTTCTGCAGTGGTTCGAATCATTTAGTTAGCTGTGTGGTCCGAATGAATGTTTCCTCACAATCAATGAATCGTCACAGGAAACAAAAAATCACGGATAAGACGTATGATGACGTATGAAAATAAGAACTCGAGAGAAACAGCGTATTGTATCACCTGGAGAACCCTCGGGTGTTACACAACACCAGTAAAATACTGGAGCAAAAGAAAACCACCAGTTGAACAATGAATGACAAAGCAATAGACAATAACTGACACCAACTAAGATATTTTTAAATAGAGATCTTGAATAACAACAGCGTTAGGTGAGCGAAGGGCCGTTTTTGTACCCAAGGGTTAAGAAACTGTACTGATAATAATATGAGTGAATTTCAAATTTATCTGCCAGTTTATTAATGATCCGATCAAAAGTGAATGGGCTGTGCCATGAACAATACAAAATCACTGAAGGACAAGTTACTCTAAGATAACTAGTCATATCACATCACTTATAGTTTCCAACTAACTGCAAGGGTTAGAGTCTTCAAACTTGCTCCATAGATACGTCTGGGGACGATCTACTGAGAATAGCGCTGCATACTTGGACCTGGACTTCACTTCACGGTCGATTGAACATAGAAAAAATATTCACCTATGAGGGTAGTCCAAAAAGTTCTGTCACTAGCCTTTAATTCTGGGAAACCAGCATTGGAATGATTATAAATATTACATCATTTAAAAAACATGTGTTTTGCCTAGACATTATCATGAAAATAATTTATGAGTCATGAAGAAAAAGTGACAATTTGCTTCGAAAAAGGTATACCCCACACCACTTGAAAAAGGTATACCCCACACCACTGGCATTGCATGCAGATAGTGCATCTAACATACAATATAATTCATAAACACTCAATGCCAAATTATTGTTTTATATTGCTAATTATTCTCCAGGTATGGATAAATATGCCCTGAAAAAAATCGGTAATTAAAGAGAATCAAGATAGTTTACTACAGCAACTAATATGGATGTAATACAAATGAATGCTTAAGTAAGTATATCAGTTCCAGTTCTGAGAGACGTATATTGCTATATCTATACAATGTAACGACACTGGAAAAAGCTTACACTGGCATGAATATGCTTAAACTTTAATTCTGGTTCGCCAGACCATTAATTTTATTTATACTGCTGATATGCTGACCAATGGGTTTCAAGATCTAGACAAAAAAACTCATTCCTTCACCAAATGTCGCTGAATATAAATTTAAGTATGTCCGGCATAACAAAACGAATTTTCCAACTACTAGCACAATTATTAACCATGGCCGCTACAAAAATAATTTTCGCAGCTTGACGCCGTCTGTTTTCAGGCTCGAGATAGAATGACTACATCCAAAGGAGTCAAAGCAGTTTTGTCGAAACTCACAGATGTCTATCTGATTCAGTATTTTTTCAGTATACGAGTATATTACCAGTCCAAAATTCCTTTTTGTAATGTTTATGATATTTCCATTCACTCGTAAAAAATATTTTTCAAATGTTACTCTGGTTACACTACAGAAGTAATTTGAAACTGACGTAACAATGTATTTCAATGACGTCATAAATATAACCTATATTCCATGTAAATATTTAACTGATGTCGGTGGTTTCCATTTGGCTTCCTATATTAATGTTATTAGTAGAAGTGCTGAAAATTTTAGCAAGATACTATGTTTAGCAATAAGAATATACAGTTAGAATCATTCACAAGCTGAAATGCGAAATTGCTCTTCGACAAGAAATAAGGCCAGTGGTATGGAGAGCTGAATATAAAACCGGAATTGAGAAGATTATATTAGTTTATTGAATCAATGTTTTAGTATTAGTTTGAAGAAGAAAGTCAGGGCTTTCGATTGAGGTATAATACATTATCCTAGCATATCTGTAATTCATGTAGTGAGATGAGTGACAGAACTTTTTGGACGCTCCCCGTAATGCGTTTAGCTCAGTTTCTAAGTAACCGCAAGGGCTAGAGTCTTCAAACTTGCTCCAACGATACATCTGGAGAATATCTATTGAAAGCAATGATGCATGTTTGGCCATGACCAATATTTTACGGTTGATTGAACATAGAAAAAATATACACCTGTTCCGTTTAGCTCAGCTTCTAAGTAAACGCAAGTGCGAAGGTCTTCATAATTGCTCTATAGATACGTCCGGGGAAGATCTACTGAAAGCAGCGTAACATATTTGACCATGACCTATATTTCACGATTCATTGAGCATATATAAAAATTCTCGCATGTTACGTTTAGCTCAGTTTTCAAGTTACCTTATGCCCCAGTCACACACACACACATTACGGACTGTGCGGATAGTTGTAAATAAAAATCCACAATAATCCACAGAAGTTGAGGGCGTGGCTTATTTTCTTGATTTACGGATACAGTTACCTATAGATGCGTATGATTAAGGATAAATGCGGATGTCTGCGGTCAGATAGTTTCCCTTTGAATCAATACGATGAGATATGATACGAATGTATACGTGTTACTTCTAGATTTGAAAGATGTTGTTCATGCTACGGATGGCCCATTCGTATATGTGCGGTTCAATTCGTAATGGTCCGTATCGCATCTGCGGATGGCCCATCCGTATCTGTCCGGTGTTATTTGTAAAGGTCCGTATCCTATCTGCAGAGTCTTAACTGTCCGTATCGTATCCGTAGTATCCGCAGGATCTGATTCCAAATTTTGAAAGTTTTCAAAATTCAGGCGCGGACGAGTAAACCGTATTGATCCGTAACAAAAGGTAACTGAAGGCATTCATTCGCATTTATCCATATATAATCCGTATCTAATCCGTATCTTATCCGGATCTTATCCGTATATAGACCTATCATTCCGCAGCCCAATCCCAAGTTATGGACTGATACGGTTGCGCGCAGATCGTTCCCTTCAATTACGGTAAGTTACGGGTCTCGTTCGGATTTTTTTAACGAACTTTTACCTTCAGATACTTTTCTATACGGACAACTTACACTTCAATACTGACAGATACGTAATGGTGAGGATAATTGCGAACAGCTAATCTGACTGGGGCATTAATCTGTAACAATATGAGGAACGAGACCCATAACTTACCGTAACAATCCACATGAAACCGTATTTGTCCATAAATTTTGGGTGGACCGCGGAACGATAGGTCGAGATACGGATTAAATGCGGATAAATGCCTTCAGTTACGGATACCGTATGGATACGATACGGATTCGATATGGAAAGAGACCACGCCCACAAATTGTATGGATTTAAAGTCCGCAACTATCAGCCCAATCCGTAATGTGTGTGTGTGACTAGGGCATTAAAGGCTAGAGCCTTCAAACTTGCTCCCTATATATGTCTAGGAAGGACATCTCGCATAGATTTGGGCAAGACAGGACTACATGTTTTCACCAAACTGTAACTTCCCTTGAGTGACAGAAGAGTCCGTGCATAAACATGTCTAAAATTCGTTTTACTTTTTATCAAACTTGCACATTACCAGTACAGACAGGATCTTTATGAAATTTGAAGATAACAAGACATGCATACAATCCAGGAGAAGTTCAAATCTTGCAATATTGTCAACTTAACTTAATAGCTATTGCCGTAAAGATACCTTTTGACATTTTTCCGGATCTTCAGGCCTGTAGATAACCATGGTAACCTGAATTTTGACAATTCTATATCGGACCTAAGCAAAAACTGGATCTCAGGTAAGTGACTGTTCCCTGGGCGACTTGTTTTATAAAAGTTTATTAAAAGGTATATTTTAGACGTCCTATAAATAAAACAGGCTGAACTATAAAATAAATTCTGAAAGGATCCTCTGCAAGTTAGGAACACGTTAGAGAAGGAAAAAAGTGGAGATAAATGATAAAGTCGCCACAGTGCACTTAACACTAATTGAAAAAAACAACATCAAAACATCTGAACGAAGAAAGGAAAGTAATAGAAAAAAAAGTAGCAGACTCAGTTTAACTGAACATGTTCATGTGCAGTAATGTAATGTTGCTACGCCCCCATACCCCCAATAAAATATTGTTAAGATATTTTAAACTATTTAAGTTATGATCTGAAACAGGTGTATAACGTTTTCTTAAAACGTGATTCATTAATTATATTGGCTCATAAATTTTCACTCCTTTATTATTATCATTTTTGTATTAGATCTGTTGCATTCCGGGAAAGACAATACCCGAACGGAGAAAAATGCTGTTGTTATTCAAGATCTCTATTTTAAAATATCTCAGATGGAGTCAATTGTTGTCTGTTGCTTTGTCATTCATTGTTCAACTGGTGTTTTTTTTTTGCTCGAAGCAAATTGCGTAACACCAGTGGCGGAATCAGTTTAATTGAACCTGTCATGAATCTGAAACATGTGTAAAACGTTTTCTTAAAACCTGATTAATTAATTATATTAGCTCATAAATTCGACCCTTCATTATTATCATTATTGTTTTAGATCTGTTGCATTCCGGAAAAGACAATACCCGAGCGGGGAAAAACGCTGCTGGTATTCAAGATCTCTATTTTAAAATATCTCAGATGGAGTCAATTATTTCTGTTGCTTTGTTATTTGTTGTTCAACTGGTGGTTTTCTTTTGCTCCAGTATATTACTGGAGTTGCGTAACACCCGAGGGCTCTCCAGGTGTTACAATACATGGTTTCTCTCGAGTTCTTATGTTCATACATCATCATACGTCTTATTCGTGATTTTTTTTTTGTTTCCTGTGACGATTCGTTGATGGTGAGGAAACCTTCATTCGGACCATGCAGCTAACTAAATGATTCGAACCACTGCAGAAGCAGAAGGCCAGGGTTTGGATCCAGTAAAACTAGTTTAAGAACTCCCAAGACCTCCACCCCCCACAAGTAATTTATTACCGACCGTTCCAAGGTGGTACTTCTGTTGTGGTTTATTAATGGTACGTGTTCTTATGTCCGCTTTTCTTTGTTAGTCTAACAAAATTGTCATCTGTATAGCTGCCTACTTTGTTTTTTGTTTGTGATAAAAAAGAAAAAAAATGCTAAATGGATGTTATTTCTTTTTTCAATTGGGGTAGCTAAATAACAAGCTATTTGGGAAACAGCAATTCATCCAATTTTACCGTGCGTGTCCTTTTGTCAATACATATATCCATCCCTTCTGGTTTCGAGGGTGGGATATGGGATCTGTTTGTTTTATTTTCTGATCATGGCCTACCTTTTTACCTCAGATCATGAAATGTCTGCGTCGGCATTTCAAAATGACTCAGCTGAGGCTCCGAATCTTATGATGAGAGTAATACAGCTAGAGTCTGACAGGCGAAATGACCTTGCTACTTTCCAAAGTTATGATAGGAGAACCACAGAACTCGAAAAAAAGAGTAACAACTATTCAGACACGATACAAGAACAAAGTATCAGAATATCAGCTGTTGAAGGTAATACTCTTGAATACAATTTATCACGAAATTATCTCCAGTCCGCATAAGGCTGCCTGCAATGACATGTAAATAACTTTTGATCGCAAGTTTTGTTAATACTCGGCATCCATGCTTGAAATGCTCCTTGGACAATGACAGCCATCAATAGAATGGATGCCATGCGTGAATTTTTAGTTCACAGTTCATACCGCAGCTCCAAGGTGTAGGGATATTATCAAGTCCATAGCAACGATTTTTTGTTCGAAATTGTCGCCATCAAGATAGCTATCGATGAACCCCTCTGTATTTTCACGCCATCATATAAATTAATTAAATTGCCTCATCGGTTAAAATAATTCCAAGACATTTTTCCGTCTGTGTAATTATTAACTATTAGAACTGTAACATTGTAATTGTGCGGTCTTATGTTTGTTTGGCTAGCAGTCTCAGGTATCTTGAAGGTCACCAGAAGATTTGATATTTTTGAATTTACGAATCAGCCCGATGGCACATATAAAGGGCAGTCCAGTATACTTTATACTCAACTCTGGGCTCGTTCTTCGTATTCTCTGTCCTGAAATTAAACTCTTGGGCAATCGATTTCCGAATCGAATAGAACAACAGTCAAAACACATTATACATTAGGCAATGATAAGAATCGAGCAGTCTAAACTACCAAATGTGGTGAAGTGCGGCAAAGTTTTTAATTTTTTTCTTATTTTTTGAGAGCCAGAAAGTATACAGAATCCCTTCCAAAACAAAAAGGGATTTTCCAAAGTCAATTCCCTTTTTTGCACTGTAAAAGCTAAATATGACCGTGTTATATTTCACATATGACCGTATCATGCTTCCAAACAGGGGAAAATTCCCATGTTCAAAAACGGCAGAAATGTAATTTTGCAGGGTAAATCATTCAAAGATGGGAAAGTTCCCATGTTGAAATAGTGTAAATAATGTAAAATTGTGAAGCTTCCACGCCGTTATTTGAATGGGCAAAATACATTATATATTTCCTATTTCATCCTTGTTTCAAACATGGGAAAATTCCCATGTTCGAGACTGGCAGAACTGAAATTTTGCAAAGAAGTTTCAATGCTGTTATTTGAATGTGTAAAACACAATATGTCTAAAATGTTACTATGTGCTACTTAAGCCTTGCTCCAAACATGGGAAAATTCCCATGTTCAAAAGTCGAAGCTTGATTTAGACTTTTAAAGGGTAAAAGCTACAGACATTATAAAGTTCTTTATTCATTCATTTCTACAAACGCATGCGTATTGGAGATCGTTATATACATCATAATAAGTTCATATAAGTCCTATTTCATCCTTTTCCGAACATGGGAAAATTCCCATGTTCGAGACTGGCAGAACTGAAATTTTGCAAAGAAGTTTCAATGCTGTTATTTGAATGTGTAAAACACAATATGTCTAAAATGTTACTATGTGCTACTTAAGCCTTGCTCCAAACATGGGAAAATTCCCATGTTCAAAAGTCGAAGCTTGATTTAGACTTTTAAAGGGTAAAAGCTACAGACATTATAAAGTTCTTTATTCATTCATTTCTACAAACGCATGCGTATTGGAGATCGTTTCATACATCATAATAAGTTCATATAAGTCCTATTTCATCCTTTTCCGAACATGGGAAAATTCCCATGTTCGAGACTGGCAGAACTGAAATTTTGCAAAGAAGTTTCAATGCTGTTATTTGAATGTGTAAAACACAATATGTCTATAATGTTACTATGTGCTACTTAAGCCTTGCTCCAAACATGGGAAAATTCCCATGTTCAAAAGTCGAAGCTTGATTTTAGACTTTTAAAGGGTAAAAGCTACAGACATTATAAAGTTTTTTATTCATTCATTTCTACAAACGCATGCGTATTGGAGATCGTTTCATACATCATAATACGTTCATATAAGTCCTATTTCATCCTTTTCCGAACATGGGAATTTTCCCATGTTCAAATTTACAGAAATGAAATTTTGCAGGGTTAATTAATTTCCTCTTGAAAGTTCCCATGTTAAAATTATGTAAAACTGAGAAGTTTCCACACCGTTATTTGAATGGGTATAATATAATATGTCTATCGTTCTTATTTCAACCTTCTTTCAAACATGGGAAAATTCCCATGTTCCAGATTGGCAAAACTGAAATTTTCCAAAGAAATTTCAATTCCGTTCTTTGAATGTGTAAAATATGATATGTACATAATATAACCATGTCTATGTCCATGTTCAGCCTTGTTTCGAACATGGGAATTTTTTTAATAATGCATGTGTACTGGAGAATGTATCATTCGTCATAATATATACATAATGCCCTATTTCATCCTTTTACAAACATGGGAAAATTCCCATGTTCAATATTGGCAGAAATGAAATGACGTGGAAATTTGTTCTTTGCATATCAATTCATCCTTCATATTTTTCAGAACTGTTCAGAATGTATGATACAATCTCCACTACGCATGCATTAATTTTCTTTAAAAAGATTTAATAAGGGAACTTTTCCTTGCCTGTAGATTTTACTCTTAAAAATCCAAAATCTGGTGCTTCAACACCTGAACATGGGAATTTTCCCATGTTTGGAACTAAGCTGAAATAGGACATAGAAATATTATGTTCATATTACATTTTACACACTGAAATAAAAGCATTGAAATTTCTTTGCAAAATTTTGGTTCTGCCAATACTGAAAATGGGAATTTTCCCATGTTTGGAAAAAGGCTGAAATAGGACATTATCTAGATAATGTATTCTACCCATTCAAATAATGGCACTGAAAATTTCATTTCATTTCTGCTTAATTTGAACATGGGAATTTTCCCATGTTTGGAACAAGGATGAAATAGGACATATGTACGTATTAAGATTACGATACAAACTTCAATATGATACAAACTTCAATATGCATAAGCGTTTGTTGAATAAAAAATGAATGGGGAAATTTCTCTTGTATGTGGATTTTACACTGTTAAATCTAAAGTCTTTTGCTGCGACACCTGAACATGGGAATTTTCCCATGTTTGAATCAACTCTTAAATAGGAAATAGTAATTTTGGGTACACAATGAGTTTTACTTTCAAATAGCAGCATTTAAACTTCTTTGGAAAATTTTGCTTCCGCCAATATTGAAAATGGGAATTTTCTCATGTTTGGAACAAGTTGGAACAAAGATGAAATAGGAATTATAGGTGATTTTACCCATTCAAATAACAGCATGTAAAATTAAGAAGTCACGCTGTTATTTGAATGGGTAAAATACAATATGTAGACAATGTCCTATTTCACCCTTGATCCAAAATGGGAAAATTTCCCATGTCTGTATTGGCGGAATGGAAATTTTGCCAAAAAGTTTCAATGCTGTCTTTTGAATGTGTAAAATACAATATGTACATAATATAACTATGTCCCATTAATCTTTAAAAAATATGTTGCAAACATGGAAAATTTCCCATGTTCAGGTATGGTTCTGAAGAAGAAGGTTTTGGAATGTTTTTCTATGTACTTCTATGGTTCAAACCCAGTCCCCCTATGGCGGGGCCCAATTTGGAACCTGGGGCCGTCATTTGAACAAACTTGGACAAGGAACACAAGGCAATGCTAGATACCAAATTTCAACCATCTGCACCAAGTCGTTCTGGAGAAGAAGATTTTTAAGTATACCCTAATGTGCTTAAGTATTGGGACACCTAAAATAATAAATTTTCCATTTGCCCCAAAAGGAAAATTCATTATTTTTAGGTTTCCCAATATTTAAGCACATTAATGCTTAAGTATTGGGACACCTAAAATAATAAATTTTCCATTTGTCCCAAATGGAAAATTAATTATTTTTAGGTGTCCCAATACTTAAGCACATTAAGGTATTTTAATTTCGAACCCAAGACCCCTCGCTGCAAGGCCACTGTGGATCCGAGGGCCACTATTTGAACAAACTTGGTAGAGGTTCACTACACAAAGCTTCATACCAAATATGAAAGCCCGAGGCCTAGTGGTTCCAGAGAAGATGTCATTTTAAAGCAAATTGTTGACGAGGGACACTGGGTTATCACAATAGCTCACCCTGAGCCCATGACTCTGGTGAGCTAAAAAGTGTCATACACGCACAGATGACAGCTGAATGGATGGCTGGAAAGTTTAAAGCTATATGCCCAACCAATTGTTTCAAAGTTTTGAGGAGATAATGATGGCTGATTATAACAATGGTAATATTGAAACCACCAATCCTTTTCAGGTGCAAAACTGGTTGAAAACTCTATATAAACAACAAATGAGCCGCAACACGACAAAATCATCGAAGTGGCATGAGCACCCAGTCTGATCTGAATCCTTGCTGTTCGCATGGAGCTAGCTTTGACTCTTAGCTACCCTTCAGAGCATAGCAAAAACTCTGTTTAGATTGGGTGGGTGCTCAGTCTGATCTGAGTCTTAGTTGGACACATATGCCACTTAGTTCATTTTGTTGTGTCTCGGCTGAAATATAAAGTGGCAATACATAAGAACAAGCACCGCAGATGGACTTGGTTGTATAGATTTCACTGCAAAACCCAAAGTAGTAATTACCAAAGGAAGAATAATTGTGTTGAATACACTCAGAAGGGGATGACTGTGTTTACCCATTTATGCCCACTGAAGTATTACCACTGAACTATTACTGCAATCAACCTTTTTCGTGCCCTTTGTGCTTAACTTTTTCAAAATGGCAGCAAAAATCTTTTTCTTTCCTATAAGCACACCTTGCATAGAACTGTTACATATAAAAAGGGAAAAAAAATTTAAAAGTTAAGCATTGGAGAAAAATTTGTTTATGGTAACAGAAGGACAGAGAAGCTTTACAAGTGAAAAATGAAAGATAACATAGCATTTTTCAGCTCTTGGAAACAAAGAGATAGAGCAGTAAAAATGTGTGTGCTGAGACATATACCTCATAAATTACCATGACGTGTGCTTATAGGGGCATTTGCGTTAATTAGGTTGAATGCAGTATATCTTCAAATGGATGAGTCCATTTGTCAATTAAGGGGCGACAAACTTCATTTTCTATCATTTTATTTTACATCATTGTCTTGTTTATATGATGTGTTGTAGATGCACTAAAATGTATTTGGCAATCTGAATAAAGAATTGAATTGAATTGAATTGTTTTACGAAGATACAAATTTGTTTTATGATCAGACGCCATATTTTGAGGCATCAAAGTCTGCACCGTTTGCAAATGTCCTATTTATGGGACACTGGGCACTCATGAGTTAAACGGTTAAATGGGTTAAATACTTACAGGCTAATCCAAATATATATTAAACATACGCAAGTCATACTAAACACCATAGGTTTGTGAGGTGGACCGAAATGCATTACATGGCTAACCACCATAAATGAGTGTAATGGACATCCAGAAAAGTCTTCAGACTCTCTGTTGTATTAATAATTTTCATTTAAATGAAGCATTGCAAACAACTGCATAATACCCTGCCACTGCATCCACTTTTTCCTGATCTATTGTTTTCAGTTGTTGTTTTTTTCTTTCACTGTATTACCTGACGGCAGTAATAGGTTTGAGGTTTCAGAAAAACTCTGAATAACCCATGATTTTTCTATCAACATTTTATGCATGTACATAGACCAAGGGCAGGGGTAGATAATCCCTATAGAGTCAATTTTGAGAAACACTGGAAACTTTTACTATTCTGATCAATTGCTGTAAGTTTCAGACCTGCTACCTCAAACAATGATTTTATATAGATTTTTTGAAGACTTTATGTATGTGGGGCAGGGGCAGATAACCCCTTATAGGGTAAATTTGGGCATCATGGAAGGCTTTTATTATACTGATCATTTGCTGTAAATTTCCAAAGAACTGCTTTGAACTCAGAATTTTGACAGATTTTTCGTGATTTTATACATGTATAATGCCACAGGACAAGGGCAGGTAACCCCTGGGGACAAACTTTCTATGGTAATGTAAAGCTTTTGCTACTTTGATCACTTCTGTGAAGTTTCATCATGATACTCCAAATAGTAAAGGAACTCTATAGAGGCCAGAGAGCATTTTTAGTACATTGACAAGTGCCATAACTCTGTCATAAATTATCAAAAATATGCCTTTTAACAATCCCAAGTGAGACATTCTTGGTACAAATGCATGTGTGAAATTTGAATGAAATCCGTTGAAAAATACTTGTTATCACATGGAAATGAAGTGCTGATGGACGTACTATGGATGGACAGACAGATGGACAGACACACTTATGGCCCACATGAAAACATTATACCCTGACTCTAACGTGTGGCGAGGTATAAAAAGAGGAAACAACTCTGGTGTTAATAGCCTAAATTAGTACATTATAACCAAGGTGAGAGTAGCACTATATTTACTGAGGAAGTTTAAAGTTATATTGGCTTCCTAAATGAAGCTTGGATGATATACAGCAGTTTTCAATTAGTAAAAGGTAGTAACTCAAGGGGTAGTGGTTAAATTTGTCCCTATTCAATTAAGATCCTATAGCGGTAATTCCTCACCGCCATAGCAGTGAGGTATGTAATGTTCCCTTTTGACCTTAAACCCTTCATGCAGTTTTCCTTGGCAGGTCATCAATAACTGATCAGTTCCATGAGTACCAGAAAAAGATTGACATGGACAGCTTCTAGTCATGTCAGTAAGTGCCAATACATTTCTAAACACAGCCTAGCAGGCACACAACATTGAATCAACATTGATTAAATGTTGCTTCAATGATTGATTCAACATCATGACATTGAATCAATCTTGATGCAATCTTTAATTTAATGCTGTGTGCCCAGAGGGAAAACAATTCTACTTGGGGACCACACCTGGCAGCTGATTGAGGACCTCCTGTCAAAGTACTCATACAAGTACAAACGTTGTGATGATCTAGAAAATGTGTGAAATGCTTAACATACCGTAATGTGTGTATGTATTGGGACACCTTAAAATAATAAATTTTCCATTTGGGACAAATGGAAAATTTATTATTTTAGGTGTCCCAATACTTAAGCACATTAGGGTATTTATATGGTCCACAGTAAAATTTGTTGCTAACGGTGAGGCAAGCTTTTTTGTGAAAGCTTATACTTGTGATACTGTAAGTATCCATGCTCAAAAATATGTTATGATTATCACTCTTGAAATTTTCCTGTTATTTTCTTTTATTTTTGAAGTGATCATCCTTTGAAGCTGTTGTGTTCCTCATTCTGATAAATCTTGTTCATGAATACCTGATCGACAAAATACAGCATGCATATTTTATCTAGCAGCAGGAAAATTTCATAACATAAAATCACATAACACGTTCTTTTCTTACTATTTTCTTTCAGCATTAAAGTATTATAAAACTGTCTGACTAAAAACTATGATAACAAAACAGGTAAAGAATACTTCTAAAACTTCAAACTAACAAAACATTACATGCCAAAGAATAATACAATATAATGTGGATGTACAGCAGTGCTTGCCTAAACTGATGCATGCCCAGACTTTAGATCACTATTTCTATTTCTGTGACTTTGCCATAATCAACACTTTTAAAGCCTGGCTCTCACTATATGAAATACATCTGACAGTTTCCATGCAAATTTGCCTATTTTTCAACAAATAACTGCAGCTTTCTTGGGAAGCCACAGATGAAAGTTTTAGCATTAACGGGTAGACTTATCCATTATAAAGAGGTCTTGATACTGATTTTGAACAATTATAACATCTGTACACTAACTCTCACTGATTTAAGCAAGAGGATTTAAGTGAAAATTTTTATCATCCATATTTCCGATCCTTTTCACTTTGTCTTATTTACTGAATTTTATTTGTTAAATATGCTTAAAATGAAGTAAATCCCTACAGCTGCTCATAGTATGCAATTATATGTAAATAAAAAGTATGTTAATCGTATGTTCGCTTTAGTTTAGATACACAGAGGGTCTAATTACCCCTTCCATTTTCAGTTTTTCAGCTGTAGACTATCTTTCCTCCCCATTCCTCAGCTTGCCACTCATATATAATTTGTATATTGACACTACACATATGCATGCAAAGTGGCATGCTGAGGCCCCAGGGGTGGGGGGCATCTTAATATATCTTTCCCTATTTTCCATACATTCAATTATAAAGTCTTACTTTTTACACCAAAAATCTATGCATGCAAAGTGGCTTGCTGAGGCCGGGGGTGGGGGGATCTTTCCCTATTTTCTATTTTCCATACATTCAATTATAAAATCTTGCTTTTTACACCAAAAATCTAAGTCTGTGTGCAATATAACTGAAAAATTAATTTTGTGTCAATTATAGGGATTTCAAAGCAACAAATTTCAATAAAAATATTGAAGTATACTATACTGAAAGTTCATTATTTCCTATTTTTATAGACAAATTTACATTACAACTGTCAGAGATCCTTCACTATATATTCAATTCAGGTTTGAAACATTGTAGCATCTACAACACATGGGATATCCATATTAAATGCTTATTATCGATAAGACAAATATATATTAAGACATTTTTCATGAAAGTTTGGACGATATATCCTGTCACGTGATCTGCATACAGTTAGTTTCAAACAGGGGATCAGGACAAAAATGTGGTGACTGCGAACAAAAATTTATTCAAATTCTTCAACTAAGCTAACCTTTCAATGGATTTTTAAGTTCTGTATGCTAAAAGAATATTTTTCCTCTTCAAAATGGCCATTTTGGGAAGAAATCCAGAAAACAAAAATCGTACAGATGCATTCCATTACCGAAAAATTTAGACTTTTATGGCTTGCACTCTTTATTTTGATGAAACAGCGTGTAAAAGCAATTTTCAGTTTGTTAAATGAATCATGGCGAGTGTTTCTGTGTAAATTTTATAATCTGGAATGGATCTGTTTCCACAGCATATTCATGTGAAATTTTGGTGTTGACCCCTGTCTAAAACGAATTACACGCAGTTCACATGACAGGATGTACCATCAAAATTGTAATGTAAAATGTCTTATCGAATATTTGTCTGATGGACATTTGCCGTCTCTGATGGATTTGATATTTTTTCTAATTTATACAATTCTTCATATCTTAATATCCCCTACTTTTTGTGAACAGTATATGTGTGGTGGTAATAGAATTACTTTCTGTCATAAAATTGTGTTAAAGAGCAATGGCAGTACTGATCCATCTCTATAATATAATCATGATACCCAAGAAATTGACAAGATATGTGTTCTTTTGTGTTTTATATAGCCACTGTAAATGTGAAAGTTTTAAACTGCATGTTGAAAGAGTATGTCAAGGTCTTTGTGTAATATGCAACACAACCTTTAGCTGGACTAAATTCATGCCAACAATCCTGTCCATATTCCTGACAGGATTCCTGCCAGAAATTTCAAATTTTACAGCAAGAATACTGCTCATTTGAATATTCCTGGTGGGAATCCTGCCTGATTCCTGCCTGAATTCCAGCTAATTTAAAAATTCCCCTTAATAAAAACACTGCCCCATGCAGGTTTTCTGCCCATGCATAAAACCTATATTAAATCAGAAATTTAAGGGACTTTTTCTGAAATTTACAACAAATGATCACAGTGATAGCTAAAATATTGCACCTTGAGGGTTATTTGCCCCTATCCCAGCACTGTATGTATGCTTAAATCATGACAACAGGTCTATGCAAAATTGGAGTTGAATGGGATTTTCCTTAAACTACCAAGATATAGCTATAATATATGCCTACTTGAACTCGAGAAACAAACCAATACAAAATTAGAGTTGAAAGGGACCTTCCTTAAACCAGTTTGAGATGTTAATATGGAAATGATAACTCCTTTAAGTAATTTTGATATCCCTTGCATTTCGTTTCGGCAAGGGTTTTATAACATGACATAGCAAGCATTTGTTTTTGATTTGAACTGCTTTCATGAATGTTGAACCACTTCTGTGCAAATAAATGGGTTTAACATTTAAATAAAGTTAAAGTTTGCATTGCCTTCCCAGTGGTAAACAAGTCATAATTATAAGCACTTGAGAAGGCAACAATCAGGAACTGACAAAACCCTTTACCACATCCTGCCCTAAATACCAAATGGGAAGGGAAAAATTAAAGATGGCACACAGAGCAAAACAAGACAAGTGAACAGACAAGAGGGCAGCTCTTTCTGGGCAGATGGCTAAGAGACTACTCAGATAAACACAGTCAAAGACTGATGGACTGATGACAAACAATGGCAATTACAATACACAGCTGCAGACACACCGTCTTGGAATGGTCGTCAAAAATAACTGGTTGATCTGAGGGAGGGGCATAAATTGATTTAAAGTAGCCTAAATCTAATTGTATTATCACTGCAAGCTTCACAACCCACAGTTTATCATTGTTAAAAAGCCAGGATTGGCCTGCTTGAAGCAAATAAATCATAGTTTATTTTCACATTTAAAAAGTGTTGAAAAGATAAAGGGGTAATGCTTGTTGGCATTCAAAATGAACTACTTTCTGTTTTACAATTTTTAAAACATGGTCAAATATGTGCAAGAAGAAGGATCCCATTCATTGTCTCACTTTGTTTGTCATTGCTACATGAGAATCACTGTGAGTAAAGAGATTGTTGACTAGTTATACTTTCGTTTAGTCCAGGCATAAAACTTTATGACTAGTCGAGATAACTTCAGAAAGAAATATCATGGAATGCCAAAAGATAGCCATCATTGAGAAAATTAGACAAAATATTGTTATGTTTTATGCATAACGTACCGCTAGGCCTAGCCCGTTATAATGAGATGTATACACAAAATATGCTAATGCCAAGGAGGAAAATCTGGCATGCTCAGATGATAGCTCGCAATGATTTTAAGTGTTTGACGATATTTCCAGGATGTTGTAGAAATGCATATTTATGTTGTACCAAATCTCCTAATAACTATGCTTGTTAGTTCACAGGCGCTTGAAGTTTTATGCTTTTAAAGTATATTTCAATCAGAGCTCCAGATAAGAAGGGGTAACAGGGATAATTCAGAAATAATTTTTCTTATTTCTCATCGAAAATATACATTGTGACCCCTCATTAGAACCGTCTCGGCGAGATGGTTCTAATGAGGGGTCACAATGTATGTTTTAATGGAAAAGTAAGGAAAATTATCCCTAAATTATCCTTGTTACCCCTTCTTATCTGGAGCACTGTTTCAATGATGCCGCTGAACATCCAGGCTATGACCCATTTTGAAGACCCATATTCAAAATATGACCCATATTTCTTAGGAATATAAACTGCGTCAAGTTGAAAGGGTTTTGAGTTTTATTTTTCTAGCATAGAACTTCAAGCGCCTGTGGTTATACGAGCTGTTTGTAATATAATACTTTTATTTATACAAATGTACATGTAAACCAGTTTATGATAATGATGAGAATATTAGGTTATTATTCCAATATTTTTTTAATGAGTTGTGGCATGTATATAGTAGCTAGGCCTAGTCTGTCACAATATTGAAATGCATTGAATGCATTTATAACATACCGGTAATTAGCATGAATTGCCTATGATGAATGTATATTTGATGTTATCCCTGGTTAGATGATATGTTTTAGCACATGTGGCAAAAAGACTTGTAATGTGGAAAATAGCATGTATGGTTTTGTGTTTATACCATAAGCAAAGAATATTCTTAGACTTTCCTGCCATTTATCTAACAGTGTCTGCATAATTTTGTCATCTTTTATGTTACAATATATGCTGATGAGTCTAGATTGTGCATTATTCACTGTGCATGCACATGAGCAGCTCGGTGTATTAGAGTATAGACACTAAAATGAAAGGACTTCATCATTCGGGGAAGCAAACAGGAAGTCATAAAAGTTGTTCCCCTTTGTAAAATACATGTCATAGTTAAGACATATACTCTATAATAGCACTAATATCAATAGTTTGGTAATTCCAGGTACCTGCTGAGGCTGGAAAAGCAATTAACCTCAGTGAACGCTATTCTGATTTGTCAAAAGCCTGTGGAAAAAAGAATATTGATAGAAGATGTTCTATTTCTTGTGCTTTCCATAAGTGGGAAGAATAAGCATGCAGTGCATAGCTCAATTTAGATTTAATGTTTTGCATATGTGCACAGAAACATATTGTGTAAACTAGGCTTTAGTGAATGTAAGTTTACAAGTTATTTACAAGTTTGTTATAATTTATCCACAACTGGCATGTATGCTATACCTGCATGTAGCCCTTTTTGTATTGAAAGAGAGAGAGAGAGAGACAGAGACAGACAGCAAAGAGAGTTCCTATCTTAATACCATATTATTCCTATTAAAGACCTCAAGGGTGTTGCATTTTACGAAAAGGGGAGTGGGAGCTATATAAAATCAACCAGCCACTGCCAAAATACAGCTAATAAACAGTATTAAGCTGAAAAGATATCCTTTCAGCGGACGTAACTACTATTTTTGTCTCCCTTCTCAGTAGGGTAGGGATCAACTTTTAAAGTAAAGAATTTGCTCCTAAAAGAATTGGCTCTCTTTATTTTAAGAGTAGACCCCATTTCAATGTACTACCTCATCCAGAGAAGCAAACAGAAATTCATGCAAGCTAGTTTAACATTTTTGTCTGAAAAGAGGCAGGGGGCGTCTATTAGAGTACAGGGGTTTATTAGGATTAATATGGTAAGTAAAATTTTCAACATGTGGCTGTACTATTGATACTGTACAAGCAATGTATTTTTTCACCTTCGCTGTACAGTTTCCAAGACAAGCAGTATTTTCAGCATGTTCTCGACTTGCCACATTTGTGTGTCATCATTGAATCTCTTCACCGGGACGATTCAAAGTTGGATTGCAGAACATGTACTTTGCTTTGGAGTCTAGGCTGATATTCTTGTTTTTCACCTTCAAAGTGCTATGTTTTGGTCCTCTGATTTTGTATTTTTCGGAGTTAATTGAATTAAGTTGCTAGGAAATTCAAGTGGCAAAAGTTGCATGAATTAGGATTACTTAGCAAATCTGAGCATTGGGGCATTGCAATGTCAACATTGATTCGATGTTGTCATGACGGAGAATCAGCATTAACATGCCAGGATTCAGTGCTGTTTATCCGGCTTTGGTCTGGAATACGATTTTCAAAGAATTTAAAGTAGGTAATGCAAATATCTGTATTCTTTTGTGGGAATTACCCTCCTGATATTTTATCATGGTGGGTAACCTCAATAAATGGAGCCACTGGCTCCGCACCATAAATCTTATAGAGAACTTCCGCATCACATGTGGCTCTGAAGTTGTAGATCGGAAAAGTGTGGCAGCGAGAGGTAGGCTTGGTGTTTCTCGATTTTTATCTGTTGTTTCAGGGATTATTTAGAGAAACATGATTTGACAGAAAGATTGTTGAAAGCAACATTTAACACAAATGAACTAAAGACCACACTCCTATATGTATACACAAGCAAATTTCCTGAACTGTGATAGATTTGTATTTAGAGTCCATGCAAAGATGCCAAGAATGACACAGTACTCCAATGTTTTTTTTAATTGGTGTTAACTGCTGTACATGTATGTGTGTGTTGAGTCTGCACATGACTGACTTTGCAATCTGTTTACTAATGGCCTACATGAAAGACATAAGGTCATCAAAGGTCAAGGTTATTTTATTAACTTTGCTCAAGGTCATTGAGATTTTGAATTAAAATATGCATTCCTTATAAGCCATTAGTATTAAATTTGTAACAAATGAGCGAAATGACAAATTCATTCTGTTGACAGAAGGTTTCAGGTGAGCTACAGGACCTTTGGTCCTCTGGTTTTCATTTAATTCCTGAAACAACAGATAAAACTCTAGAAACACCAGACAGACCTCTTTTCCAAGCTACAACTTCAGAGCTGCACTTGACGGGGAAGTTCTCTATAAGATTTAAGGTGTGGAGCCAGTGACTCCGTTTATCAAGATTAACCACCACCGTGTTTATGTGTAAAGTGTATCAACCCATTTTAAATGTAATAATTGTTATAGTCTTTTTCTCCATGCATGCAATTGATATCTTTATATTGAATGCTCCTCTTATGTCATACTTTGTATGAATTGAGAGAAATGAAGGTTACCCGTCTGTAGAAAGTCCAAGGACTCAGAGGACAGTGTCCATGGATTTTGTCCAGTGGAGTATTGCAAAGAGAGTTTAAGGACAGTATCCAGTGAGTCATTGGACAATATCCACTCAGTCCATTGATAATGTCCACTGAACTTATGGACACTCAGTCCATGGAGAATGTCCACTGAAACCATCGACAGTGTCCACTAAATCCCTGGACATTTTTCCTGGGTTTTCCTGACCCTTAATTGTCTCCCGCCTTTATGAAGAAAAGCAAGGGGACATAGTATTGGGCTTTTCATGGTTTTGTACTTCCATGACTCCATGTTTTCGTACTTTCATAGTTCTCAATGGACTTTGTCCAGGGACATTGTCCTGTCTGCCTGGAATCTAGACAAAGTCCAGGGTGTCCATGGACAATGTCCAGACAGTCCACTGAGTCCACGGACAATGACCGCTGAGTCCATGGACATTGTGCAGACTGGCTGGTCTCACTGGGCTTTGTCGATGGACTCACTGGACTGTGTCCAGAATGTCCATGAACATAGTCCAGACTGTCAACTGAGTCCTTGGACATTGTCCAGACAGTCCACTTGGTACATGGAATTTCTACAGGCAGGTATTGTTGAGGACATCATCTCTCAAACAGTCAACAGTTACATTTTTAGCTCACCTGAGCACGAAGTGAAGTGCTAAGGTGAGGTATTGTGATCGGTCTTTGTCCGTCGTCCGGTCGTGCGTCCGTCGTCAACTTTTGTTTTAAACAACTTCTTCTCAAAAACTGCCAGAGGGATTTTGAAATAATTTCACAGAAATGTTCCTTGGGGGATTCTTTACCAAAATTGCTCAAATGGTTCCGCTCCACTGAACAAAATGGCCGCCAGAGCTAAAAATAGAAAAACATTTAAAAGACTTCTCCTCCAAAACTGCTGCATAGATTTTGAAATTATTTCACAGAAATGTTCCTTAGGAGGCCCTTTACCAAAATTGCTCAAACGGTTCCGCTCTGCTGAACAAAATGGCCACCAGAGCTAAATATAGAAAAACCTTTAAACAACATCTCCTCTGAAGCCAATGGCTCGATTCCAAAATAATTTCACAGAAGTGTTTGACTCATGGTTCTTAACAAAAATTGCTGAAAGGGTTCCACTCCGCTGTACAAAATGGCCGCCAGAGCTAAAAGTAGAAATAAATCTTAGAATGACTCAGAGGGCACAGTTACGATCCAATCATCATGAAACTTGGTCAGAATGTTTATCTTAATGAAATATAGACCAGCTTTGATACTGGGTCATGTGGGGTCAAAAACTAGGTCACAAGGTCAAATCTTAGAAAAACATTGTTTACACTCTAGAGGGCACAGTTACAATCCAATCTTCATGAAGCTTTGACAGAATGTTTATCTTTATGAAATCAAGACCAAGTTTGAATCTGATTCTTGTGGGGTCAAAATCTAGGTCACTAGGTCAAATCTTAGAAGAAGAGTGTACACTCTTGAGGGCACAGTTATGATATTATCTACATGAAACTTTGTCAGAATGTTTATTTTTATGAAATCTAGACCTGATATGAAACTGGGCCATGTCTGATCAAAAACTAGGTCACTAGACCAGTTCTTAGAAAAACCATGTGAACGCTTTAGAGGACACAGTTTTGTTCTAATCCTCATGAGACTTTGTCAAAATGTTTATCTCCAACAAATCTGGACCAAGTGTGCAACTTGGTCATGTCGGGTAAAAAACTAGATCAAACCTTGGAAAAAACATTGTATACGCTCTAGAGGGCACAGTTTTGATCCGATATTCATGAAACTTTGTCAGAATGTTTATAACCAAGAAATCTAGACCAGGTTTGAAACTGGGACATGTGGGGTCAAAAACAAGGTCATTAGGTTAAATCTTATAAAAACCTTAGGTACACAATAAAGGGTTCATTTTTCATTGAATCTTTGTGAAACTCTGTCTGTTGGACGTATGGATGTTTCTGAGGTTAAGTTCACTGGATACTCAGGTGAGCGATCCAGGACCATCATGGCCCTCTTGTTGTTTGTAGTTGCTTGTAATGATAAATAAGGAATAATTTATTGTTATCACATATATATTTGCAAGATGGATCATTACAGAACTGCACCAAAAAACATTACAAAACTGCACCAAAAACGAACATCTTTTTGGTTAAACTTTATTGTTTTCCTTTCCACCACAACAATATATGTTGAGGATATTCATTTACGAAAAATATAAAAGAACTGTAATCCTCAGTCCAAGTCTGAAGAAACATTTTCTTCTGCTTTACTCAACTCTGTTAAGTGTACATGCCTCAGGCTTAATGAGATGTGTTTGAAACCAGAAAATTATAAATTTACTCCATTATCAGGGAATGAGGAATGTGCATATATATTGGGACACCTTAAAATAATGAGTTTTCCATTTGGGACAAACGGGAAATTTATTTTTTTAGGTGTCCCAATACTTAAGCACATTGAGTATACTTAAAAATCTTCTTCTCCAAAACCACTTGGTGCAGATGGTTGAAATTTGGAATCTAGCATTGCTTGTGGTCCTTGTCCAAGTTTGTTCAAATGAAGGCCCCAGGCTCAAAATGGGCCCCGCCATAGGGGGACTGGATTTGAACCATAGAAGTACATAGAAAAAAAAACATTCAAAAACATTCTTCTTCAGAACCACACCTGAACATGGGAAATTACCCATGTTTGCAACAAAGATGAATAGGACATAGTAGTATTATGTACTTATTGTACTTTACACTCTCAAATGACAGGATTGAAACTTTTTGGCAAAAAGTCAGTTCCGCCAATACAGACATGGGAATTTTCCCATGTTTGGAACAAGGATGAAATAGGACATTATCTACATATCGTATTTTTCTTAATTTTACATGCCGTTATTTGAACGGGTAAAATATAACTATAATTCCTATTTCATCCTTGTTCCAAACATGGGAAAATTCCCATGTTTAATATTGGCTGAAGTGAAATTTTCCAAAGAAGTTTCAGTACTGTTATTTGAAAGTAAAACCCAGTGTGTACACAATAATACTATTTCCTATTTAAGCTTTGAATCAAATATGGGAAAATTCCCATGGTCAGGTGCCACAGCATGAGATTTTAGATTCAAAAGGGTAAAATCTACAGACATTTTTTATTCAACTAATGCATATGCATATTGGAGTTCGTATCGTTCATCTTAATAAGTACATGATATGGCATATTCCATCTTTTTCTAAACATGGGAAAGTTCCCATGTTCAAATTAAGCAGAAAGGAAATTTTGCTGGATAAATTATTCAAAGAGAGGAAAGTTCCCATGTTAAAAAATATGTAAAATTGCCAAGTTTCCATGCCATTATTTCTATGGGTAAAATACAGTATGTAGATAATATCCTTTTTTTCCAAATATGGGAAAATTCCCATGTTCAGTATTGGCAGAACCAATATTTTGCAATGAAGTTTCAGTGCTATTATTTCAATGTGTAAAATATAATATGTACAAAATATTACTATGTCCTATTTCAGCTTTGTTCTGAACATGGGAAAATTCCCATGTTCAAATGTTGGAGCGCCAGATTTTGGATTTTTAAGGGTAAAATCTACAAGCAAGGAAGAGTTCCCTTATTAAATCTTGTTAAAGAAAATTAATGCATGCGTAGTGGAGATTGTATCATACATGCTGAACAGGTCTGAAAAATATGAAGGATGAATTGATGTGCAAAGAACCTATTTCCTTGTCATTTCATATCGGCCAATATTGAACATGGGAATTTTCCCATGTTTGTTAAAGGATGAAATAGGGCATTATGTACGTATTATGATTTATGATAAATCTCCAATACGCATGTGTTTCTTTAAATAGACTTAGTTATATTATGTACATATCATATTTTACACATTCAAATATAAGCATTGAAATTTCTTTGGAAAATTTGGGTTCTGCCTTTCTTGAACATGGGAATTTTCCCATGTTTGAAACCAGGTTGAAATTAGAATGATTAACATATTATATTATACCCATTCAAGTAACGGCGTAGAAAGCTCTCAATTTTACATAATTTTAACATGGGAACTTTCCTCTTTTTTATTAATTAACCCTGCAAAATTTCATTTCTGCAAATTTGAACACAGGAATTTTCCCATGTTTGGAAAAAGGATAACATAGGACTTATACGAACGTATTATGATGTATGAACCAATCTCCAATACGTATGCATTTGTTGAAATAAACAAGTAAAGAAATTTCTAATGTCTGTAGACCTTTACGTTTAAAAGTCTAAAATCGCGTGCTTCGACATCTGAACATGGGAATTTTCCCATGTTTGGAACAAGGCTTAAGTTCAAGTCGAACATAGTAACACTATAGACATATTGTGTTTTACACACTCAAATAACACCATAGAAACTTCTTTGCAAAATTTCAATTCTGCTAGTCTCGAACATGGGAATTTTCCCATGTTTGGAACAAGGATAAAATAGGAATGATATATATATTGTATTTTACCCATTAAAATAACGGCATGGAAATTTCACTTTTTTACAGTATTTTAACATTGGAACTTTCCCATCTTTGATTGATTTACCCTGCAAAATTACATTTCTGCCGATTTTGAACATGGGAATTTTCCCCTGTTTGGAAGCATGATATGGTCTTATATGAAATATAACACGGTCATATTTTGCATTTACAGTGCAAAAAAAGGAATTGACATGAAAATTTCAGTTCTGCCAATCTCGAACATGGGAATTTTCCCATGTTTGAAACAAGGTTGAAATAAGAACGATAAACATATTATTTTATAACCATTCAAATAACGGTGTGGAAACTACTCAGTTTTACATAATTTTAACATGGGCACTTTCAAGAGTAAATTGATTTACCCTGCAAAATTTCATTTCTGCAAATTTGAACATGGGAATTTTCCCATGTTCGGAAAAGGATGAAATAGGACTTATATGAACTTATTATGATGTATGAAACGATCTCCAATACGCATGCGTTTGTAGAAATGAATGAATAAAGAACTTTATAATGTCTGTAGCTTTTACCCTTTAAAAGTCTAAAATCAAGCTTCGACTTTTGAACATGGGAATTTTCCCATGTTTGGAGCAAGGCTTAAGTAGCACATAGTAACATTTTAGACATATTGTGTTTTACACATTCAAATAACAGCATTGAAACTTCTTTGCAAAATTTCAGTTCTGCCAGTCTCGAACATGGGAATTTTCCCATGTTCGGAAAAGGATGAAATAGGACTTATATGAACTTATTATGATGTATGAAACGATCTCCAATACGCATGCGTTTGTAGAAATGAATGAATAAAGAACTTTATAATGTCTGTAGCTTTTACCCTTTAAAAGTCTAAATCAAGCTTCGACTTTTGAACATGGGAATTTTCCCATGTTTGGAGCAAGGCTTAAGTAGCACATAGTAACATTTTAGACATATTGTGTTTTACACATTCAAATAACAGCATTGAAACTTCTTTGCAAAATTTCAGTTCTGCCAGTCTCGAACATGGGAATTTTCCCATGTTTGAAACAAGGATGAAATAGGAAATATATAATGTATTTTGCCCATTCAAATAACGGCGTGGAAGCTTCACAATTTTACATTATTTACACTATTTCAACATGGGAACTTTCCCATCTTTGAATGATTTACCCTGCAAAATTACATTTCTGCCGTTTTTGAACATGGGAATTTTCCCCTGTTTGGAAGCATGATACGGTCATATGTGAAATATAACACGGTCATATTTAGCTTTTACAGTGCAAAAAAGGGAATTGACTTTGGAAAATCCCTTTTTGTTTTGGAAGGGATTACAGGTGACTTGCAGCCAGCAAAGAGTTAAATAGCCCGCACTACAAATGTTATAAATGTAAAGATGAACAGCTTGCATGTGTGCATTCTAGTATGGATTTTCGCTGGCAGCCTTTATGTTCATGCACCTTTCGCTTATTAAAGCAATAATGGGTCGGTTGAATAAGTAAACAAAGGTCGTGCGTATTTTGACAGTTCCTAAAAAATCTGCTGTTTTCAACTTGAAAGCAGATTGGTTAGGGACACTGTCAGTGATCTTTACGATTATTCAGGATATGGAATTTGCCAAAAGGGAGGGATTTGTATACAGTTTAAGTACATGCACAGTACTATGTTTCCACGGAAAAATGGCTGTTTTGTGCCACGTGCAAAACGTCGGACGGCACGTAGCAATCCTCTAAATTTTCTTCACACCATCCCCTACCCACACACCTTGACACCTGTGTTAGGCTCATCATCGAACATACGAAATGCTCTTTGTATTCGCCAGGTTATTTTAGAAGGTAAAGAAAATTCTTGCAAGCCAATCAGAGTTTTGCTGTTCGCTTATATCTACAGCTTCGAATCTTGAAACAGTTTTGTCAAACTAAGCAGTTTTTGTTGTTATTACATGTGACAAGATTCCTTTTTCCCTGCCAATGTTCAACTGTTGGTAAGATTCAAATGTTATAAATCTCAGTGTGTGTAACAACAATCTAGCCAAAATTTGTCAATTGAATCGGGCAAAGAGAGAGAGAGACAGACAAACAGACATACAGAGCAGGCTATCATAACAATGAATGTTCAAGTTATGTTTGGGACCTATACTTCACTACAATCATCATTCCAATTATATATATCAAAACACTTCGTTTCCAAGTATGGTTATTATTCTGAATGCCTCACTGCGATAGATGCGAAGAAAATGGATTCTAGAAATCTTCAAGTCATATTCGATCTCGTGGCAGTAGAGCTTAAATTTTGTTTAGACGTTAAATATATGTTCCAAAATTGCTTTATGGGGGCTTGACCTTTAGGTCTATGCATAATAAATGAAAATTACACTGCATCTGGTAAAGATATGAGATGTTTTGTATTTTCAAAAGAGTGTTACCCTCCTGAGTGGCTCAGTTGATACATATGGAAGAAATGAAGGCCAAGATGAGGACTTCCTGTCTATAATTACCACGATGGGTCAAACACTTTTCATACGAGGCAAGAAAGCTTACTAAAGCTGCTTCTGAAAAAAGTTATTGGATTTAAAATGTCGATTGTTATATCCCTGAGTTAAAGGGATACTTGAAAAGAAGTTTACATTCTGAGATGGATGCGGGAAAAGCAACTAGAAAATTTTCAATATTATATAGTATGTTTATTCAATATTCCAGGCCATAATAAACAGATTTGAAACATCAAATATAAAACAATACATCCATTTAGATAAAAAAAAACTCTTCTTCTTAGTGCATCTGAAATCCAGCCTAGTGATGTTAAGTTAAGGTGGTGATAATCACTGATTTGGGACAAAGACAAACATCTGCATAAAACACTCAAACAACCACTGATCTTTCCAAAACTTAGCATATGCCTTCTTTATGTTGTTTCTGACAATTCAGACTCCCAAAATGCAGCATTTGTTAATGTTAAAAAGTGATTTTATAAGGAAAGATCAAAGGGTAATTGTATGCGCAATAATCTTAAAAAATAATATTGTTATTGAAAATATACTTAGTGCTGAGAGTTCCTTGTTGCATAATATAGAGCAAGCTAGCAATTATTTTTTCAAACTCTTTCACACATTATCAGGCTGCGCAGATGAAAAAAGATGCGGTCTGTGTCCAATTTATTTTGTCAAAACACACAGGTGAGACTATTCTATTTTAACAAGGTTGAACAATTTCATCTACACGCCAGTGATCATGTAAGTAATGTATTATATATACTGTAGGTGTTACATAGGTATGCTTGCCTACCCTATATTTAATAAATGCATCCAGTGTACATTACCTTGTACATGGTTGAACATTTGAGAAAAAGCTACCGTTTTCATCTGGTCTACATTACAATTTGAGAAAGAGTTGGAATAAATAATTGCTAGTTCGCTCTTCATTATGCAATAACGCAGCTTCAGTACTACATAAATTTTCAATAATAATGTTAATTTTTTTTATTATTGCGCAGAAAACTACCCCTTGATCTTTCCTTATAAAAACACTTTTTAAGCAGCATGTGCGTCTGTCTTGTATTCTAAACTGTAAAGAACAACAAAAATAAGAAGTCTGCTAACTTTCTGGGAGATACGTTACTTTTTTATGGTTTTATGCAGATTTTTACATTTACCATAAATCACCACCTTAAGTTACACTGCATCTGATAAAATATGAGATGTTTTGTATTTTCTAAAAGAGTGTTACCCTCCTGAGTGGCTCTGTTGATACATACGGAAGAAATGAAAGCCAAGATGAGGACTTTCTGTCTATCAATTACCATGATGGGTCAAACACTCTTATGTTTCATTATTATACACCTTTCCTATAAATCGATAAAGTCGCGCACGAGTTATCTACCCAGTAGACTGTGACGTCATCTATAGGAGCATCCCATACAATTCAGTGCAACTGCAAGCACACATAACATGCATGAAGCAGACGTTTTGTTAATGTGAACTGCAAAAAATACATTGAAAGACCAAATTAAAGGATAATTGCCCTGTTGTCATGTGACTTTTTTATTTATATATTTGTTAATTTTAATATCATATTGAGAATCCCGATAAGTCGCTCATGATTTTCATGACCCCTTTCATCGACGCCGTGTTTTTAACACCCCGGCAATACGTTCACGTTTGTTCAATATAAAAGAGTTACATCTCGTATAAATAAGTTTCGTAAATCTGAAAAGTTCTTTCGATTTTTCCGACAGGTAAAACGTCAACATTCAGGTAGTAACGACGCATTATTACCGGACAGACTATAGCGTTGATATTTATGGTTTCTTGTGCGATACACCGATCTAAAAGCATCAGCATCCAGACAGTTTTCCGTAAGTTTGAATCCGAGGTTGAATTTATATTATTTTTTCCATCTCTTACTTATCTTCGGTAATATTTATTTGATCGTTTCCATTTCACGGTAGGGTGTTCTTAAAGCTGCATCAGGAACACGTGTCTAGGTAATACACAATCATAGGTGTTTGTTTATTGCGGCAATGCGCGCGATTCGGTGATTACACAAACGAATTCCATGTCAGCACACTTTGTTGTCATTTTTAGCGTGTGTCTGCTTTACAATCAGCTAATCGTTCGCTTTGTATCTTTTGTAATAACGGTCTGAACGTCTTCCGCGATTTTCTGTCTGTTCCTTATGTTTTGAAGCTGTACTGGTGATACATGCTCTGTTTTACGGTAATTTTGGCCCGAAATTTTAGTCGGAAATCTTTGAATTTTATATACTATTCCCATATGCGATAAGTTATAAAGCTTATTTTCCGATATAGAAAGAGCTAAATATAGTTGGAACAAAATGGTTGTCTTAATCTTAACCGTTTAATGTTAGTTTTGAATATACGGAAAATCGGCATTTATTTAATTACACCATGGAAGTATAAGTCTCTTACAATTCCCTGGTTACAGAATGAAATAAAATAGCCCATCCTATAGATGACGTCATAGGCGTTGCAAGGGACAAAATTCGAACAGACTCTGAATTATAGGAAAGGTGTATATAGTATGTTTATTCAATATTCCAGGCCATAATAAAGAGATTTGAAACATCAAATATAAAACAACACATCCTTTTAAATAGGAAACTCTTCTTCTTAGTGCATCTGAAATCCAGCCTAGTGATGTTAAGTTAAGCTGAGTTACATGTATCTAATTGCATGGGTGATGATATAAGGACATTAATCTTTCATTTTTATGCAGCACAAATGACTATTAAGTCAAACAGATGGCTAACAAGTATGATTGATAACAGGCATAGTTTTGTAAAACTGCATGCTAAAATTCAGTACTTAAACACTCGCAGAAAAAGCGGTGCACTAGTGCCTGAGTTTTGGCCGTATTTTTGTTCGAAAGTATATAAGTACTCAAGGTATTTCAATGAGTTTTGGCAGGTTACTTTTAGGGGACATATGCATCTTCGACAAAAAAATCATAAATCATAAAGCTCAGAAAGAAGTAGGATCACGAAGGGTCAAAATCGTTCCTGTCTCAGAAAATGATGCAATTTAACTATATATTATTATATACTAATGTTTCCTGTAACTAAAATGGATTTTAAAATTTTCACGTCTCATATATACATTTGTGACGTCGTAAACTGACCCTACCCCATATGACGTACTTAATGATTACGTGTCGTCATAAGCTTGTCCCGAAGCGCGTTTTGTCTGCAGCTCTTTGCCTAGGTAGCTGTATTTTTCTCCGTGAGCCCTTACACACATGCAACAATTTTTTTATTGGTCCCTGCGTTTCCTCTGCATGATGGTATTACACATGAAATACAACCAGTTGTACAGTTTTGATTCTTTGCCACACAATCCCATTTTAATAGTCGCTTTCGGACAAAATGAGAAAACAAAAGAAAACAAAAAAGAATGTGTTAGTGTCTAAGCACTGTGGGCAAGATGACGACATTGAAGCATGTTCCACAGCCCTGTCCTTTACACTGGAATGCAGATTTACAAAAAATCATATATACAATGCAAAATAAATTTAGCAGTTGTTTTGTATGTGCCAGATCCACCATTTTAGGCTTTTATTGTCATTTTATTGCATCAAGAAACAAGCGTCGGTCGCCAGAGATGGATTGTCAGGTACAAATTTCAAGCATGATCAATTGCAGCATTTGGTTCAGTTTAATTTATTGTATTCTCATTTTAACCCTTCTATAATAAAAATAGAAAATAGGTTAAAATAGTTGTTAAATGTTTTTCGTATAATTTGCATAGTCTGCTGCAAACCTTCTGTTGGTCTAAATTGTTTAGTTCAGTAAAAATAGCTGAGTTGCCACCTATTTGAGAAAAAGCTGCTGACTCGGCTTATCACTTGTAATTTATTGTTTGTTGGGATGTCTTTGTCAATCTTTCCCTTTGATGTTGGGGATAGGGTTTGGGATCTGATACAGTCAGTTCCTGAAGTGTAGTTACTCTTTAAGTTTGTACTACCGTGAGGTCAGTTTTTAAGACCGTTGTTTGTAAAGGACATTTTTGATCATGCGTAGCCACCAAAATCATAATGGCGGTCTGTTTCACTGCTAAAACAAAGGAAACCGCTTGTTTTGAATATGCTACGCGTATAAGGTTTAAAAAGTCTGAAAAATTGACGTTTTCTCTTGTTTTTAAAGTATCGTCTTAAAACATTGTTTTTAGTTGGTATTTCTTGAATCCCTTTTGAGTGTATGATTGTTTCGTATCTACCAATATGCGAACGTAAACAGTTCCGAAAAAAAAGTGACCCTGCTACTGAGTATAAGCTTAAAATCTTGGAATAACGTCATCGTTATCTCACAGTTACGTTGCTCATCACTGAAGGAAATCCAAAGTTAAATTCATCAAGCTGTAATCTTTAAGTTTTGCCTTTTGCTTTTTCGGATTTTGATTCTCCATGGAACTGAAGCACCTGTAAATCATTGAACAATGGACCGATTTATAAAGTTTTAACGTCAACGACGCATGCAAAAAAGTCAGTGGTTAAGCATAATCACATCTTTCACACAATCAATAGCTGTGACAAGAAAATGCGCATAAAATGATGAGAAAGACGGCACAAAAAAAAAAAAAAAACAAGAGGGCCATGAGGGCCTGATTCGCTCACCTGAGCAATTTGCATAGTGGCTTTTTATTATGTCTGAAATTGCCAACATATGAGTCTTGGGTCAAAAGACAAATAATGACCATGACCGCTTGTATTCATAAATCTTCATGTACTCATTAAGACAACCATTATACCATTTTTAGGCAAAAATCTTCAGAACTTTCCATGAAATCTTGTGTTCTAGCATTTTCCCACGTTTGACCATGCCGCAAAAAAGCTATGGTAAACCCAAGGTCATCGTTTGAACAGTCTTTGTAGTACTCTAGTACTCCATGCTGTTTACCAAGTTTCAAGGCCATAGGTGTATTGATTCTGGAGAAGAAAAATATAAAGGTTTATACCATAAATGGGTATGGCGGCCATGTTGGTTATATGACCTGGACTGTTTGAATAAATTTTGTTCAATCCACCCTGGTGACTCTATATGAAATGTGTTTACAATTGGCCCTTTGGCTTTTGAGGCAATGTTAAAAAAAATAACAAAATATAAGAGATCTGGGTCAAAGGTCAAAGAATGACCTTGACCTCTTGTACTCATATTCTTCATGACCTCATTAAGACGGCTGTATATACCAATTTTTAGGCCAAAATCGTCAAAACTTCCCATAAAATCTTATGTTCTAGCATGTTCCCATATTTGACCTTGCCGTGAAAAAGGTAAAGGTCACCCCAAGGTCATACTTTGAACAATTTTGATAGTACTCGAGTACTTAATGCTACATACCAAGTGTCAAGGCCATTTGTCAGTTGGTTCTGGATAAGAAGATCTTTAAAAGTTTCTACCATATATGGGCATGAAGGTCATGTTGGTCATGTGACCTGGATGTTTGAACAATATTTCATTCCCTCAACCCCTGAAGCTGTAAAAGAAATTTGGTTTCAATAGGACCAGTGGCTTTTGATGAGATTGTTTGAAATTGTCAAAATGAGAGAGTTCTAGGTCAAAAACCAAGAATGACCTTGACCTCTTGAACTTATAAATCTTCATGTACTCATTTAGATGATTATATATACCAATTTTTAGGCCTAAATCTTTAAAACTTTCCATGATCTCTTATGTTCTAGCATTTTCTCATATTAGACCTTGCCGTAAAATGGTGAAGTTTTACCCAAGGTCATTATTTTGAACAATCTAATAGTACTGGAGTACACAATGCTACATACCAATTTTCAAGGCCATCGGTCTATTGATTCTTTAGTAGAAGATTTTTTAAATGTTTTTACCATATATGGGCATGGAGGCCATGTTGGTCATGTAACATGGACCGTTTGAACAACTTTTCATTCCCTCAGCCCCTGGTGGCTCCATTGAGGAGATTGTTTGAAATTGTCAAATTATGAGAGTTCTGGGTCAAAGGTTAAAGAATGACCTTGCCCTCTTGTACTTATAAATCTTCATGTACTCATTTAGATAACTTTATAGACCAATTTTAAGGCCTTAATCTTCAAAACTTTCCATTGAATTTTATGTTCTAGCATTTTCGCATATTTGACCTTAGTATAGAAAAGGTCAAGGTCAACCCAAGGTCATTATTTGAACGATCTTAATAGTTCTCGAGTACTCAATGCTACATACCAAGGCCATCGGTCAGTTACTTCTGCAGAAGAAGATTTTTTAAATGTTTTCACAAAAATGGGCGTGGCAGCCATGTTGGTCATGTCACCTGGACCGTATGAAAAATTTTTCGTTCTCTTAACCCTGGAGGCTCTATATGAAATTTGGTTTCCATTTTTTTCCAGTGGCTTTTGAGGAGATTGTTTGAAATTGTCAAAATATGAGATTTCTGGGTCAAAGGTCAAAGAATGACTTTGACCTCTTGAACTCACAAATCTTCATGTACTCATTAACCTGACTGTAGATACCGATTTTGAGCCTAAAGTCCTCAACAGTTTCCAAGAAAGCTTATGTTCTAACATTTTGCCATATAAAAGCACTAGGAAGCAAATTTGACCTTACCGTTGGAAAGGTCATGGTCAGCCCAAGGTCATAATTTGAAGGATTCTGGTAGTACTTGCGTACCCAATACTACATACAAAGTGTCAAGGCCGTCGGTTTATTGTTTTTGGAGAAGAAGAGTTTTTAAAGTTTTTACCATATATGGGCATGACGGCCATGTTGGCCATGTGACAAGGACCGTTTGAACAATTTTCTTTCCTAAGACCCCTGGAGGCTACATATGAAATTAGGTTACAATCGGCCCAGCAGTTTCAGCGAAGAATTAATTTGAAACTGTGGACGGACGACGACGACGACGACTACGAAGACGGACAACGGAGCCTGCCTATCTTATAAGCTCCCCTGGAGCCTTCGGCTCAGGTGAGCTAAGAAAGAGATAAAAAAAAAAATGATGGCCATTTTTGTGTTGTATTAAATGGCTGCGAATTTTGATTACTGACACCTTCCACGCTTATCGCTTTTCCCGAATATCGATTTATCGATTTAAAAGTGGCTTCTGTAATTCCATGGTCCCCAAATACGGTTGCCTTCTTTGCAATTTAAGTTTGCTCAATGCTGCGTTTGAGTGATGAGAAAATTGCCAAACGTATAAAGTTGCTGAATATATTTTGCATAGTATATAATATGAGCCATGCCAGTCTGTCTCTGGACAAAAATTTAACTCGGTCAATAAGTCCGAGGATCGAACCCGCATTGAGCGCACAGAGTAAAGCTACCAAAACGAACCGGCGAACGGCCGGTATGTACCACAACACGACCGGCAAGGGGTTTGATTCATATACATTCAGACAAGCCACACACTCAGTGGGAACAGATCATGTCTTAACAGACAATAACGACCCTAATGTGATGCTTTCTGGTCATTTTTACAAAGCGAACAACCCTCCGCAACTTTCTCTTTACCTCCCTGGAAGACGGAGCTCTTTCTATGAACTCCTAAAGGAAGGAGATTTTGCCAAGAGTAATGAAAGCTCAGCTGAAAATGACATACCTGATTCCCCTGAAATGACGGTTAGGACGCAGATATATAGATTTGAATACATAAGCCCAAATCGGGGGCTGGATCCAACCCTGCAAGCATACAGTGGCAACAAACGAAGTCTTCACGGACAATAAATACTCACTCAAACTTAATCATGCGTTTTTTTCCTATTATATTAACAAGGGCAACAACTTTTGTGGCATTCCCGTTTGCCTCCCTGGCAGACGTAACCCTTCAAAACTAAGTCCACTCCTGAAATAAAGGAATTTGGTCTTAGCGGAGCAAATTCTTTTCCTCAAGAGCCGATCATCAATGAGAAAGGACGTTAATCTTGAAGTAGCAATGCTGCTTCCCATGAAATGACCTTAAATGAGACAAACCAACGCTTATAATCAGGAATTCCCCATATATGCACACAACGCTGTTACAACGCCAAATCAGCACCGGTTCAACATCATGACGTTGATTTAAAACAAGGTGAGGATAAAAAGTAATTAAACACTATTTAATAGGAACCGTTAAAATATATAATAACATCACGTAGACATGTCTTTCTGTCGTTATCATTTATAGCGAAACCCAGGTATCCGTTTAATTATTGTCTACGCCAATGGGCGTAGACTATCTAGTTATTGATTTTGACATGTGAAGTACAGCCATTAATTACCCACATTGCAGCTCTACGCATATGTGGCGTGACCAATATTCGCATAGATGTCGTGAGCGGTCATAAGCTGTTCGCAAATTTGTCGTGAGCGCTATTAGCATAGTTGTCGTCAGCGGTCATATAAAATACCAGATAAAAATGATATCGCAAGGTAGCAGAATGTAGCTCAAGTTTTAGATGAATGAATGACTTGTGATTTTACGGCCTTTTAAACTGTATTTAACCATGGAAGGGAATGATACCTTCCACTGGCACCCGTGCTTGAAATTCACCAAAGGAATGAAGATTTTAGGTCGGCTGTTGAGATAAAAACAAAAGTTTTAATTTAGAGTTTTGTGGTTTTAATGGTTTATTTGATAAGCATCAATTATTAATGGTATCTAAGCGTAGATCAAGCTTTTTGTGAATGCTTTACTTGTGGAAAGTAATGGTTAGTTCGTTCTATTGTAAATACACTGTTCGTGACCCACCGATATGAGAACAATTTAAACTTAATATCGTAGTCATGTTTATTTCGTTTGATTAGGTCGCGATGAAAATATCAGTTTGGGCATAATGCGACCACAAATGACCAGCCTGTGCAAGCACAAAGTCTGATCAGATGCTTCACTAAACACAGTTATATCTCTAAGGTCCAGGCCTTCAATGTAGTAAAGATAACAGGCAGACTGACTGATGCGCCGTCTAATCTAAGTATGCCTGATCGCAAATGCTAGATCGGATGTAGTGTCGCAGAAAGGCCTACATGTCTATTCTCAGACACTCTTAAAGTCTAAAACTCTTGCCCCATGGCAATGTGGATAAAGATGCTGACTTGCTGGTTCTTGATCAGAAGGTTTGTTGCCAATGTACGATAGTGAAAATGGTTTTATAGTTACCAATTAATTTCGTTTCGTTTCTTCTCTTTTGTATTTTTGCTCCTGAGTTCTCAGATTTTTTAACCTCTGATGAAGGATCAGATCGAAAAAAAGTGAAGCATTATCGAACAGGCTGTATCATCAAAGTCAAGACAAATCTAGAAATGCTAAAAATAATCGAAGGACAGACTGTTCTGTTTTTCGCAAGAGATATTCATCTCTTCGTTTAGTGTGACATACCATAGTGCAGTGAGGATTAATTGCATATCTCCGCGGGACTGATACCGCTGCTGACCAACAATTCAGTCATCAGCATACAAATGAAAAGGGACAAAGTACCCAAATCATAAGTCCAAACTCATACGCCATTTAAATATTGACAATTCCGGAATATTCTAGATACAAACATATGGACCCCGAAACAGAGGTGTGATCAAGTGCTAGCGAGTAGTTAGCATCACCTGCCTATTATCATACACCAGCCATATCTATGTATCAGTGGAAAAAAAAGTCAGTGAAAATGAAAGTCCGGTATTTGAATGCCTAAATAAGCCGTGGCTGAGGCCATCAAATCGGAAATTAGTTTATAAACGGCCACATTGTAGGGATCAACGAGGTCATGCTGTCTCCCATAAACTTTGTAACTGTCGACACAAGCTTCACTTTGTGAATACCCTGTGTCAGCAGTTTACGCGTGAGTAGCTTTCCTCTTTCAACAAAGTCTTGATTATAAATAATTGTTTACAAAGTTTCAAACTCTGGCCCCTTGTAAACAATTGTAAAGGATACTTTGTTACTGTTCGTCGACCGAGCTTATACTGATGTCGACTGTCTCGGTCGATAGCCACTTTTAAGCCCCTGTCACACCAAGCCGCGTTTCCACTGCGTTGGCACGGAGTTGTTTAATTTTCCGGAGCGCCGTGAGATCGCAAGAAAACCCTGATGTTTTTTGTGAAAAAGGTTCTGTCACGGAGTCCTGACAGCGACCAAGGCGTTGCTACGGAGCTCGCTTGGCGTTCTATGGCGTTCCTACGGAGTTCTTGTTGGCGATTCTCTGCGCTCTCACGACACTTTCACTGCGCTTTCACGGCGCTCACAATGCATACACTGCGCTTTCACGGCGTTCGCACTGCGCTGACGGCGTGTTGAAGACGTTCGTTTGCGGGCGGCACTCGGAGGTAATTGAAGTAAATAGAAGGACCCTCATATCGCAGCTCAGGCATGAGACGATGAAAGTGGCCATGCTAAAACCGTCTAGCTTCCTCCAGCCATGGCCGGACCCAAAGCATTCTAAGCCTTTGGGCCCTCCTCCGTCGTCGTCTTCCAAGAATGATGTGAACAGTGTCTGCAGCATTTTGGAACTGCTGGACCTGCATATGGGCAAGCAGGAGTCCAGCTTGCTGGCGTACGTCGGACATAGTGAAAGGATTGTTTATTTGCATATCTCGTTTTTATAGTATTTTGTTTGCTTTTGTTATAATTGTTTGCATATCTCATTTTTTAATCTATTTTGTTTGCTTTTGTCATACAAACGCCGATGGGCGCGGTAAAAGCTCCAAGGGAGCGCAATTATCGCCATGGCAGCTTCTTACAGTCGTTGTAAGAGCGTAGTAAAATAAATTGCACTCCGTATAAGCGCCGTAGACGCGTCGTTTTAGCGCGTTAAAGACGCAGTGACATCTCAAAGAACGACGTACAATCTCCGTGCAAACGCAACGGACGACCACGGCGTTTACACAACGACCCTTGTGCGCGCCCGCGGAGCTCCTATTGCGTTGTAGGAGACTTTACTGCGCTGCTATTGTGACCTTACGGCGACCCCACTGCGCTCTTATTAGAACGCCGAGCGACGGCGTTTGTTTTGAGCATGCTCAAAGTGCGCGCCGTCGCTCGGCGTTCTAAGAGATCCCACGGCGTCTACTGGCGATGCCACTGCGTTGCTGCGGTGATGCTTGCGATCGTACTGCGCGCACCTCGGCGTTCTGCATTTTTCTTGGACGCCGTGGGATCGCCGTGAGAACGCTGCTCTGGTGTGACAGGGGTTTTACATATCTGGTAACAGATTGGCTAAGGAGCCCCGATAGTTGATAGTTGATTAAGTGTTGACCTGATGATCTAGCGGTACTGGGTTTGATTCCCGCTGGAGGCGGAAACCTTTTCAATCGTAAACGGGGTTCTATTGCACACACTCTTTCATTATCACATACCATCGTCCGGATATGACTGAAATACTCTTAAAAAGGACGTAAAATCGCAAGTCATCCATCCACTCATACTGATTGGTTCGCTCGGAAGCACAGACCGAGATATTGTTATTACTACCGTGATGTCTGACTTACAGGCGAATCTTTTATTCATATCCATTAACCTTCCGACGCTCTCGTTATCAGAATCATCTACAACCTCAAGAACTAGCGCTGCATCTTTATATACTCATCCCAGTTATTGGCACCACAGAATCCCTGTTGAGACACCCTTGCAAACCCAAGATGCCACCACATACATGCGATATGTGAACATACACCCACAGCCAAAGCCCCTACCGTGATTGTATACATGAAGCATCATACTTTATCCAAAGCAGATATGTCTTAGATGGGACATGTTGACTTTGAATTCATATCTTTATTAGATTGCGCTTCTGATGCAAATGTATCTGGCTTTCTCGGTCAGTGTGAAACCCCGACAGGACAACCGTAACAGCCCTTCTGCCTTCCCTCGTGGCATACGGTTATTTCATTTTCTGTACTCCTTGAATTCCGATGCGCGGTCACTCGTTTACCGTCAGCTGTCACTCGTTTACCGGGGAAGGCTGAGTGAGTGGGAGAGACAGTGAGAGAGACGGAAGGTTGTTGGAGAAATGAAGACCATGGTAAAGGGGCTTCAGTGGTCCGAGTAGTTTAGAGCATGTGCTTTTAAATCACCGGCCCGTCACTAGTGTGGGTTCGTATCCAGCTCGAGTCATATATGTATGTGAGAAAGTCAAGCTCTGCTTGCGAAGGACCAGGTAATTTTTCTCCGGGTACGACAAATTTCCCTATCGTAATATTTAGGTAAACGTTAGCGTGAAGTCGACCTTTCCTGCAGCCTAAACAGGAATATTTGATTTTTATTTTTAATTACCAAACGTTTATCCCTGTCCATTTTCAAATAACAACAGTATCGTAGATAAGAAAAAGCACAGTGCAAATAAATATCATAAACCACCGCTCTGAACACCAGAATGTGCATCTGACTTCACGCCAGTAAAAACGCGTCTACCGTCCTGCAAATTACCAATATGCTAAATGAAGGACCTCCTCTGGCAGTTGTTATGTAAAGCTTATACGATTAGTCAAAAATAAGATTAGTCAAAAATAAAATTTTGATATACCAAAAAAACTTCTCTTGAAATTTGTTGCACTCATTTTCATATAACAACTTGAAGCATTAAAATCATTTTCCGATAGTACATAGACTTCAATTTTGGGTGAAAAAATCAGATTTTATAATCAAAGGTAATGGAAATAAGAAAAGCTTTTTAAAGATACATCTCGCAGTGCCTCAGCTAGCCACTTTGCATGTGTGTGAGTACTGTCATTATACACATTATATGTGAGTGGCAACCTGAGGCATGTGAAGTGTGTGTGTGTGGGGTGCAGATAGTCTACAGCTGAAAAATTGAAAAGTGGGTGGGATAGACACCTTTATGTCTAAACATGAGGCTAAAAAGTCCTTACTATTTAAAAACACTGCATACTATTTTTGACTGTAGTGTGTACATCAATTTAAGCATATGTATGAAACAAAATTTCAATATATTGCAACAACCAAACGTGGACTTATTTTTTGAGATCGAAAATTTTACCTAGTCCTCTTAATTAACCTGCTTAAGTTAGGCTGGAGACATGATAGCTTTTAGAATCACGACTAAAACTACTTTGTATTGCAAATGTCTACATATTAATAACAAATATTTATACTTTTGGTCCACAAGGAAGCTGCTACAATTTGTTGAAAAGTAGGCAAATTTGCATATATACTGCCAGCACACTGTGCATACCAAAATCGATATTTTACCAACACCAGAGGATCCTGTTGACGCCGAGGTACATCGGACAGAATGGGGAGGGCGTTTATTTATTTGAAGGACAAAAATAGAAGAAGAAAAAACAGCTATCACATCAAAATTAGATATTAAAGGTAGGTTCCTGGACTAGCAATAACAATTATTTTCACAGATAATTTCGTCTTTTTCTGGGTAGTATTGCATTCTTTTATTTTTCTGAATCTGTTGCTACTGAGAAAATCGTCAGATGTTGTAGAAAAATAGTCGTTTTCCCTTTGGTTTATATTCTTTCGTTGAAATTCAAGTTCTAAAAATAATTATGTTATATATATAAAAATAGCGCTAACTGGTGTGCGAAGCAGAGTTAGGAAATCCCTTGCAAAACAACATTTCTAATATTTTTTTACTTCACTTTTTACCGAAACTTATTCATTCCTTTTTTATAAGTGCATTCCCACAATTTGGATAAAAAAAATCATCAAATTATATGATGCATTCCAAAGTACAGGAACCTACCTACCTTTGTATGTGCCGATATTATGTATGTAAGACATTCCATTATTATATTTAAATTCGTCATTGGTGCTTCAAGAACTCATGTGCAATCAATTACAAATGATCCTGCTCTTAATTATTGTTTATAAAGTATTTCTTTTGAAAGATGTCAGTTATGTTCAATTCTATAAACACTTTCATACATAAGTAGCACAAAAAGTACAACTAAAGCATAGTTTTGCACTTCAAAGACTAGATCGTATCAGGTACTGTCTGTAACAAGACAAAATAAACGCCTGAGTAAGATACGACCACTACCAGAGGACATCTGTCCACTGATACGACCAACATCGAGGTTATATATGATTTTTGCTGCCGATCATTTATCAGGACGTAGTAAAAAAACTTATAAAATGTTATTAGACTACATTGATGTTGCGTTTGCAGCCAAATAACTGTCGTACGCATGTTGGCTGATAACGGCTGCGTTGGTGAAGAGGGGAAGGAGGTCATGAGTGAAATATAACAGACTGATAACGTCTAATCACATGTCACAAAAAATCAAAACAAAAGAAAAATAAACAATATCCCGTAATGGATAGTGGCACCCCAATCGTAAACGCAAGAAATGGAGGTAAAGCAAACTAGTGATGCCTACTCAGTAGTCAGAAATCAAACAGAGTAGAGAGTTTACCTTGACCAAATACTAAAGATAAACTCAAACTCATAGAATTTCGAAAGTGTAGATCAACATCACAAAAAATGACAGGAGAAGAGCCAATTAAGCAAGTTGCTTTATTATTAATCCTAGTATATTTTGTAAGTTGCAATATGTATTTTGAAAAAAATAAATATAAATAAAAATATGTTTAACTAATCACAAAAAATAACGCTGAAACAGATCAAAGACTTAGTTTTCTGCCTCATCACAAGCCACAGAGGTTCAATTATGCCAAAACAAAAGTCACAGATAAAAGTCCTCCTCCTCCAGTTCCCTGCCATACCCCACCCATTCCACACGCACACATTTTGATCCCCAAGCGATATTATCATCTGTGATTAATGATGATTTCGTCGGTTGCTGATCATTGCCTACTTATCTGTATTCTTTATTTGAATAATCATTGATATGGCAAGACTAGAAGAGTGGAATGTTACAAACAGCCCAGGGCACAAAACAATATGCTGTATAAAATGTTACTTTTTCAGTGATTTTACTTCTGCGTAAATGTCTTAATATAAAAAAACACAGCCACAGCATTCCCTAAAAGTTTGATCTCATACGCACGCACGCGCGCGAATACACTCATGCATTTATACTACTTATCATTAGCCGGGGTGGGGTGGGGTGCAAAGCCCCCTCTCCCTAGGCCTCATAGATTGAAATGTATCATCAGGATCACAGACCGCAACCCTGTCACAGACCAGACATTTATTTTTCTGCGCTTACTCTTCTCGAATCACAGAGTTTTAATCAAGTCAGTCACAATTCAAAGTAATAAGTCACCCTCGCACCCTGCCCCTTCCACTCCTATACCATTTCCCCCGCCTTCTTCTACGCCTGTGCAAGATTACCACAGTGCGACATATGCGCAGTCTTCAAACCGTAAGTGTATGAGAAAAAGCGTAATGGGCAGGTCTCGGCTGGCAACGTACGGTCAGCTTCTCCGAGACACACATGGATACCTTCCAAACTAGAATAATATCCTTTCATTTAACTTCGGAGAAGCCTGTTTTCGAGAAAGGATTCAAATACCACATAAGCGCTGTCTTCTTATAAAAATCGTCTTTCATTTAAACAACCAGTATCAATTCATCTTAAAGGCTTTAATATCTTCTAAAATTAACTTGTGTGACATGGTTCTTGGAGCAAGCTAAGCGAGTGAATAAAAAGTTGGGGCCTTTTTATTGTAGCAACAGTGACACAAGCCTGCGAAGAAAGAAACGTTATTTTACCTACATACGGAGATGGGATTTATATCCGGGATGTATAGTAACAGTGCATATTGTATATAATTTGAAGTAAAATCATACTTGACGATATTACAATATTGCTTTACACTATTATAATTGGCTAAAACAATATTGTAATATCGTCAAGCGTGATTTTACCTCAAATTATATACAATATGCTCTGTAACTATATAGCCCGGATAAAAGCCCCTTCTCCGTATGACCTATATATTGGTGAGGCAATGAACCCGAGTTCACACACTCATTTACTTCGAACTGGATAAAGCATGTGGCAGAACCAAGTATGATACATCCACACTGGAAGACAAAGGCAAAACTGCAATGGCAAACTGATTGCCAGTCTGACAAATTGAGCCTTTTTAACGTATCAAACTCGCTTGGCATACTAGACCTTATTGTTTATTTTTGACCGTATCAAGGCAGTGCTTCCGATGTTATTATACCTCGCCCCCCCCCACCTTCCCCCCCCCCCCCCCACACACACCCCTTCCTCTGAGGGACAAATATAGTTTTTTCATAGTTATCTGTCTATCCGTCCGTCCGTCTGACCGTCACAAATCGTGTCCGCTCAATAACTCTGAAACCAATTAAGATAATTTCACAAAACTAGGTTACAAATATAAATCATCATCAGACGACGTGCAGAGAACAAGAACCCTAACGCAACCTACATTTTTACTGAATTATGCCCTTTTGAAAATATAGTATGCAAAATCGTGTCCGCTCTATAACTCTGAAACTATATGAGATATTTTCGCAAAATTTGGTCCAAATATTAAGCATCATCCGACCATGTACAGATAACAAAAACAGTAACTGCACCTGATTTTTTAACGGAATTATGTCCCTTTGTAAATTTTAAATCATGTCCGCTCAATAACTCTTAAACTATATGAGATATTTTCGCAAACATTAGTACAAATATAAAGCATAATCAAACGATTTTCGATCAACAAGAACCATAACACCACCTACACTTTAATGAATTTTGCCCCTTTGTAAATTTTAGAATGGAAATCATGTCTGTTCTATAACTTTAAACCATAAAATATATTTTCATGGAACTCTGTACATATATAAAGCATAGTTAGACGATGTGCAAGAACAAGATCCATAACCCCACCTCATTATTTACGAAATTTTGTTCCTTTTTTAATCTTAAGTATGGAAATTATGTCCGCTCTAATACTTTAAAACTGTAAAAGATAAAAATTAAAACAAATATAAAACATCATCAGACACTTTGCAGGAAACAGTATCCAAAACTCCTTTTACATTTTTGCGAAATTACCCCTTTGTAAACTTTTCTATAAAACAGTGTTTGCGCTCCATAACTATGAAAACATTCGAGATGTTTTTGTGAAACTTGGTACAAATATAAAGCATTATCAGGCCATGTGCAAACAACAGGAACCGCAACTCCACCTACTTTTTTTCTACAATATTTAGCCCCTTTGGAACTTTTAGTATGGAAACTGTGTCTGTTTTATAATTTTAAAGCTGTAAAACTGTAAAAGATCTTTGCATGAAGCTTTGTTCAAATATTAGATATCATCAGACGGTGTGCAGTGTACAAGAACTGTAACTCCTTCAATATTATTTACCGAATTATTCCTCTTGGATGTTTTCATAATGAATATCTTGCTGACTCTATAACTTTACCACTTTTGAAGATATTTATACAGAACTTGGTACAAATGTGAAGCATTATCAGATAATCTGCAGAGAATAAGAATCATAACTCCATGTATATTTTTGATGGAATTATGTTCCTTGGTATTTTTTAATTGAAATCTTGTCATCCCTATAACTTTCAAACATTCATCTATATTTCATTAAAACGTTTTAAAAATAAATTTGACAATATGCAGAGAACAAAAATCATAACTTACATTACATTTTTTTCTGAATTCTATCCCTTTTGTTATTTCTAGTATTGACTATAGCTTTGAAACCGTTGCAGATATTTTCACGAACTTTGGCACAAATATAAAGCATTGTCAGTTAATGTTCAGAGAATACAAACCATAACGTAGATCTACCCATTTATTTGATGAGTGGAAAGGAGGAAGGGGGGGGACATTTGTTTTTATCCTCCGCCGAAGGCGGAGGGATATAGTTTTCCCCATGTCTGCCCTTCCGTCTGTCCGTCCGGAGCCATAACTAAATAACCACTGGACGGAATTTCATGAAACTTAAAATAAATATATATCACTATAACTCGCTGATGCACATGTAGTTTCGGCAGACTGGCTTTAGTAGTGCATGAGTTTTTGCCCTTGAATTGACCTAAAATCAATACAATTAGCCATAAGTAACCAATTATCGAAACTTTATGAAACTTAAAATAAATATATATCACTATAACTCGCTGATGCACATGTAGTTTCATTTGTATGGCATAGGTAGCGCATGAGTTACCGCCCTTGAATTGCCTTAAAATCAATAAAATGATCCATAACTAGGTAATCAATGAACGGAAACTTATAATAAATAAGTATCACTATATCCCGCTAATACATGTGAAGTTATGCTAGTCTTGCTTCAGTAGTGCACGAGTTATTGCCCTTGAATTGACTTAAAATCAATTAAATTAGCCATAACTATGTAACCAATTATCGAAACTTCATGAAACTTAAACTAAATATGTTTCACCATAATACTGTAATGCACAAAATGTTTCATCAGTATGGCCTTGGTAGTGCATGAGTTACACCCCTTGAATTGCCTTAAATCCATAAAATGGGCCATACCTAAGTAACCAATAATCGAAACTTAATGAAACTTTAATTAAATATGTATCACCATAATACAGTTCTGGACATAAAAGTCCATTAAAATGGCATCAGTAGTGCATGAGTTATTGCCCTTGAATCAATTTAAGATTGACAAATTTAGCCATAACTAATTCAAAAATGAATACAGCTCAATGACACATATATTAAATATGTATCGCCATAACACATTGGTGCATCTTTCGTTTTGTTGGAATTGCTTGAGTAAGCAATAAGAAATTGCCCTAAAATTGGTTAAAATCAACATATACAGTCATAACTAATTAAACAATGAATGGAATTTCATGAAAGTTAAAATAATTTTGTATTGTCATGACAAAGCAGTGACCATTAAGTTTGTCATAATCGCATCAGTAGCGCATGATTTAATGCCCTTGAATTGATTTAAAATCCACAAACTAGCCATAACTAAGTTAGCAGTGAACAAAATTTCTTGAAACTGAATTAAGATGTATGATAATAGTGCAGTAATGCTGGGGCAAGTGTTTAAGAACATCTTCAGTTTATGCTTCTCTTTTGCAAGAGTTATTGCCCTTGATTTGATTTACAATCACAAGTTTTTGATTGATTGATTTATTGCTTAACGTCCACGGTAAACAACTATGGTCATGTCGGGACGGTCAGTTAACTTAACCACACTATTCCTGGGCAGGCTTAGACCTCCTAAGCGGTTAACCAGTACTAAGTGCACATACTTTCGACAGTAACTGACAACTGCCCTTCTTAAATCAGCGGAAGGAGCAACGAAAGTTGTGGCCAGACCAGGTTTCGAACCCAGAACCTCTGACTAATGAGTCAGATGCCCTACCGATTGCGCTACGCGGCCCGGCTCACAATCACAAGTTCAGCCGTAACTTAAGTAACCAGTGAACAAAATGTTATGTAGCTTAAACCATAAACAAGTTAGAGCCACTTCGGCGGGGGAAACAAATTCACAAAATTTGCTTTTTTTTTATTTTTATTCAAAAACCAACTTCTAGTTTATCGATGCTATTGTTTGTTGTGTCCGCTTATATGTAGACTTTGCAAATTATGTTTGGCTGTTTTAATTTTTGTTTAAGTTTTTGCCTATACAAAGGTAACAGAAAATATGTAAAACAGACATTGTGTACGCCTAATGTATTTATGTTTGATCTAGGATAGCTCTATGACTACCAGCCTGGGAAAGAGCTGTTCAGTTAGCTATAAGCTTATGTTGTCTTACTGCTTGTATTGTTATTTCCAACGGGCCTCCGAGACGTAATGCACAAGAGTGAGGACATTTAAACCATACTGGAAAGCGATCAGTGACGGCCATTTTTGTAACACTTTCCTACCCGGTAACCAAATATTGAGGCATTTATTTAGTGTAAAATATGCTAGGGGTAACTGTAGTTATTATAGGCCTACGATTTAAATTTTGAAATAGACTGTAACATGTGCTTGTTACAGGTCCGCGAAAAAATCACAAAGATGCATCAAACATGCATCTACTGTACCAGAGGCGGCCATGTGCTGAATGATGTATTTGCCCCAAAAAGAATTACTTAAAATTTAATTCTAAATAACAATTTGCTGTTATAAGACTGTGGTCATTGTCAGATTTGTATAGAGTGGGTGCATTCGACATATAACCCCAATTGATCTTACTATGTGAGGGTCAAGGTCCGGAAAACATTATACTGGTATGCGAGTACAGATGGAAAATTGTTTGTCGTTTGCCAACTAAGATGCAATTTGTGTCGATCCTTTATGTAGGCGTTCCTGTTTAGGTTCTTTACAAACGTCTACGATCTATTAAGCAATATGTACGAATCTGCGCTTGCAAATCGAATGTGGCCGCCACTGAGCATTCAAGTCTCGGCAAAACAGAGGTGAGAAAGCTAAGTTTTGCTTATGGAAGGCATGTGCTTTTCCTCGGGCGCCCCTGTTTCGCCCACCTCTGCTTAACGATTGGTTCAACATAACGTTTCTTCTTATGACCTTTATCTGTTTGCTGTCTTAGGTGGGATGTGCAATTCGATTGTACCAGTTCCTGAGCATTGCCCTGTACATTAGTTTTCAAACTTTATATTATGGAGCTAGACAGACAGTGGTATACAAAAATACTGGGAAGTGCATAGGATACTTATATATAATAATAATAAAGATGTCATTGATATAATTAGTTATGTATGCAGCTCATAAGTACTTTCCCATTTATAGTTCAGCTTAACATATTAAGTAATAAATGCAGCTCACTAATTCAGCTACTTGATATTACTACTTGCTGAAACATCACCATCTATATTTGAAAACTAATACGTTTATTAAGCTCACGTAGAAGCAGGGCGTCAGGAATACGTCGTATTGTCGTCAATAAGTCACGACATCATTCATGGCGTCACATCGACGCCGGTAATTCGTCGTTGCGACGTCGTGCTCATGCTGGACATGACATTCTCCTGTTCTTTTTTCTTATTTAAACACTAACTCTCTCTCCGTATTCCCCTCACCCCCGCACACACATACACAGAACAAAACAAAAAAGGATTAAAAAGACGAAATAAAAACTAACAGAAAGAACTTGCATATAGGACCTTACATTTACATTTTTGTGTTAAGTGCAGCGGAGTACTGGCCAGTAAACGCGTGTATAAGCCTCAGACCTGAGGGTGTGAACACATCCGCGGTGACCTTCATCTGATGCACTCGTTCACTTGTAAAGTATTGGGAAAAAAGAAGTCATGAAAAGGCGTGAACAAGCGCATACAGACACAAACCATCGTGGTGGGAGGGTGGGTTTTTTCCTGAGGTTATCATAGAATCACATAGCCATAGCTAAAGGAAACCTCAAACTCAGCGCCCTCCTAACTTATTTCACAGCCACGGAATGATATCAATTCACGGTTTTATCAGCATACGTCACCGGGGGTGTGAACACATCCGCGGTGACCTTCATCTGATGCACTCGTTCACTTGTAAAGTAATGGGAAAAAAGAAGCCATGAAAAAGCTTAACAATGGCATCAACACCTCTACATTATAACCACGACTTTTTCCCCAAGACTCTATTCCCAATACTCACCTCTGACATAGAAAGACAAAAAAGAATCAGTATACATACTATTTATTATATATAGCAAAACTAGGTTGTACAGTCTACAGAAATCAAATTATGCGCCATAATACAACACAACAAAATCGCAAAAATGAGAGAACAAAACACTTAAAACTATAACTAGAAGCCATTTACATATTAGGATGCATAAAATGGAGAACTCAAGTCAGAAAAATCTGCATTAGTCTTGTAAAAGCTCTCTGCAGTATAATGATGATCTAAGACTGAGTCAGCAAGGGTGGAAGCCGTGTGGTTCGCACTACGTAACAGTTGTGATCGGCAGTAATATCGAGCACTACGAGTACTACGCCAACCAACATGATTCATGATAGCCGTTGTGTCAGCTTCATCAGAGAGGGCTAAAGACAAGGCGCAACCTGCGCGAAGGCTATGCGGTGTTTCACCCTCATGAATCCCGAGAGCTGACAGGTATTTACTTAGCCTGTCATGAATAGCGGAATATGACAGCTTAGCATTTTGTACGAATCCTTTCTCTGACACAGGGCGGAACAAATATCCCTGACTCAGATCAACCTTCCAAGCTTTTGAACGCGCAAAATAATATTCAAGACCCGCAATCGGACAAATAACAGCATCATTACAGCGCTTTATGACAAATAAATTAGAATGATCGCCGCCGCGAAGTGTCTTCCCAAACGAATGTTCAAATACAAAGCCGGACTTATCTGGCAATTCTTTCACCTCTTGCGTTAAAATATTGGCCACATCACTAGCCCTGTCTCCGGCAAAAAATTGCATTTTGAATAGTGCTTGATCTCTAACAAAGACAAACTGTTCACGCAATGTGAGATCACGTCTTTTTAATTGCTGAGTAATGTACAAAGAAATTTGCTTAAGTTTGCTCACAAACATTGGTTTAGCCTGTCGCGGGGTGATACGCGCCCTAGCCTGCTCCTCCTGAATTACTTTAATATACATGTCAATTACTGGGGAATCGACCGGGTTACCGTCCTGACGTAGGGAATGCCATGGTGTATGTTTCCCATGAGCCTGGAAAAGAGTGCGAAGTTGCTGTACTATATTCTTCAACGAACTAGAAGACAAACGAACAGGACATGAACAGTCAAATACTCCCCGCTGTCCAATATGAATACAAGTGAAAGAATGAACTTGTGTTTTGCCATATTTATCGTACCAAACAAGGAACTTGCGAATGTCCTCAGGAGATGCAGATTGAATATCCGGCTGATTTGGAAGTGAAAACAAGAAATTACACAGTTTAGTTTCTACACCGCACTGCCTTCTTAGTGATTTAGAAGACTGTAGCTGTGAATCAATAGTCTCTAGCCTCGCTTGAATAGCCTGCATGCAAACTTGTGAAACCGCACCAATCTGAAATGACATGAAACCCATCCTAGACAAATTGGATACGATAAGCCCACAACGGATACCTTAGGCCGACTTTGTCTTGTATATATCCGCGTTTCGTGGGAACACAAATGACCCCTTGCTCCCCTATATCGCCTAACCGTACAGATGATTGGACACTGGACATCAGAAGAGACCACCACAAAGGTTTTGGGTTCATCTCCGGAGCAACCAAAGTACATTTTCCCACTTTCTGTTCTTTCAGCAAACAAAGCAGTGGCATGATCAAATTGTAAGGTGGATAAACATATGGATTCAGCTCTAAGGAGATATCTTGTGCAAAGACATTGACACCTGAACTTTTTGGAGACGGACCTGGGGTAAAATGGCGTGGACAATGTCCATCCGCCGACTGCATGGCGTTTGAATCTAAAGCCATGAGGTCAACCGAATGAGGGCCAAACATTTCCTCCAAGTTACTCCAGACTGAGGACTGTAACATGGAATCGGACAGTCGTATATTACGACTCGGGGCGTCAGCAGGATTTAAAGCTGAAGGGATATATTTGACAGTTAAACTGATATTATTTCGATATACAAACTGAAAAATCTGTTTCATAATACTGTTCAGGGCGGAATCGCGAGAGCCTTGGTTATTCCAGCAATACACAACTGCAGAGTTGTCCGACCATAAATCTACTCTGAAGTTTTGAAGCTGACTTTCTAATGATTGTAAAGCCTTTAAGACAGCCTCCGCCTCCTTCAGATGAATTGGCCGTTGGTCATTTGGCATCCAAAAATCACCAAAAGTTAGGCCTTTTAAACTGCCAGAAAGTATCTTTGCACCAAATCGAAACGTAGACGAATCTGTTACAAGAAAGAACTGCTGATGCTGTTCTTTGCGCCAAGAAGAATAACCCTCCCAATTGGGAATAGAGTCTTGGGGAAAAAGTCGTGGTTATAATGTAGAGGTGTTGATGCCATTGTTAAGCTTTTTCATGGCTTCTTTTTTCCCAATACTTTACAAGTGAACGAGTGCATCAGATGAAGGTCACCGCGGATGTGTTCACACCCCCGGTGACGTATGCTGATAAAACCGTGAATTGATATCATTCCGTGGCTGTGAAATAAGTTGAGTTTGAGGAGGGCGCTGAGTTTGAGGTTTCCTTTAGCTATGGCTATGTGATTCTATGATAACCTCAGGAAAAAACCCACCCTCCCACCACGAGAATCCATTTCAGCGCTGCAAATACACAGCTGCCTGCCTTCATTTGAAAGCAATATTCACTGCTCTGACGTGTTGAATGTGATGATGGAACGAAATAAACATAAAAGGCAGTGCAAAGTAAACACTTTAAAAAAATCGTGATGAAGAAACTCTGTGCATACTTCAACATCCTCTGGCGTTCGCCAGACCCACATAGGAAACTTCTCCCGCGTAGTTTTATCATGCTTTGTTTAGTCAACTGATTTTGACCCAAATTTATGGTTTTATTTATCGATTATCTGAGGTAAAACAAAAAAGAACAAAAAAGATATAAAATACTTGCTGAATGAAATAAAGTATGATTCTGCTATAACTAAATACGACGGACGTTTATCAGCAAACACTTGTTGTAAAAGGCTCCCCGGCAATTCCGTGTGAATCTATACAAAAATCAGATAAATTCACAAACACTCAACGATATAAACTTAAGCTTTAGTATAAATACTTACAAATCGATAGAAACGACGAAGTATTCTATTGTAAAATAAAAGAGTTTTGCCTGAAGAACTGATCTTGTTGCCACGAAGTTTCGCCGGCGTAGTCAGTATCCTCGGCATATATCGGGTCCTCTGCGGTAGTTAAAAAAATCGATTATGGTATGTATAGTGTGATCAGAGGTCCTTTCCATTTTATACTCATTCTAATATCGTTGACAATTTCTGTGCAAAGATTTTCCATTTTGTGTTGCAAAAGTTCTCTCTTCTTTAATTAACATATAAAGGTGCGTGGTCAGCAAACTCGTGACGTCTAGAAATTAACATCGATTTTTCTCACCGCTTTGCGGATATTTTTCAAAGAAATTGGTTTTCTCAAATTGAGCATTTTCGCCTTTTACCATATGATTTACCACCTTCAGCGACATTGACTGTCGAAAGATTATGAGGTTGGAAAGTTGGGCTCTATATAAATTATCTGGTCAAACATACGAAAGAGTGGAAAAAAATATCAAATTCATGTTACCCCAGGCTACTATATGCCCCTCGGACAAGTTCGAGAAACACTATAGCGTAAAAATTCATAGGGTTTATAAAAGTTCTATATATGAACATATAAAAGGTAACAACAAATTATTGATTTGACAACAAATCATTGATTTGACACGTGTACAATTTCACGATTTTTCAGGGCCGATTTTTAGCCTACTCCTTTTGTCAGAATATTTATCTTTATAAAATCTAGGAAAGGTTTGAAACCGGTTCATGTCAAGTCAAAGACCTGGTCACTAGGTCAAATCGTAGAAAAAACCTTGTGTACACTCAAGAGGTCACAGTTTTGATCCAATCTTCATGAAACTTTGTCAGTAGTTTATATTTATGAAATGTAGGCAACACATAACATTGTGTAATGTTCGGTCAAAAACTAGATCACTAGTTCAAATTTTAGAAAAACATTGTGTTCATTATATAGGGCACAGTTTCTATTTTTAATCTCCATGAAACTTTGTCGGAATAATGAACTGTATTAAATCTAGAGCGAGTCTGAAACTGGATCATGTCGGGGCAAAAACTTGGTTACTGAATAAAATCTAAGAAAAACCTTTTGTACACTCTAGAGGACACAGTTTTAATTCTACCTTATGAATCTTAATAAAAACGTATAGCTTTATTAATCTAGGCCAAGTTTCAAACTGGGTTATGTCGGGTAAAAAACTAGGTCCAAAACTTAGGAAAACATTTGATAAAATCTTGATGACACACTTTCCATCCAATCATCATGAAACTTTGTAAGAATGTTTATCTTTATAAAATCAAGGACCAGTCTGAAACCAGGTTATGCCAAATTAAAAACAAGTCGCCCAAGGGCAACGATCGCTCACCTGTCAGTATATGCTCAATTTATATAAAATTGGTAGTACTACAGTCCCAGATGCTACATACCAAGTTTCAAGGCAAATGGCCCAGTGGTTCTGGAGAAGAAGATTTTTCAAGGTTTTTGCCATATATGGCCATGGTGGCCATCTTGGTCATATGACCTGGACCGAATATATGAATTTTTTTCCCACTTTGCCTGAAGGCTGCATATGAAATTTAATTGAAATTGGTTCTGTAGTTTCAGAGGAAAAGTCCTTTAAAAATGTTGACAAATTACAGACAAATTACCTTAAGCCAAGGTCACTGAACAATCTTGACCCCTAGAATTCCTTGGGGTTCAAATTGTCTGCATTTCCATATCACAGAGCACAATAGCAACACAAAAATGCACTTTTTTTTAGCTTTTCCCACTCAAAAGCATTAGAGCCCAAATTTGACCTTGTGGCAAAACAGGTCAAGGTCAATCCTAGTTCATCATTTATATAAACTTAGTAGTACTAGAGTTCCAGATGCTACATACCAAGTTTCAAGGCAAATGGCCCAGTGGTTCTGGAGAAGAAGATTTTTTAAGGGTTTTGCCATATATGGGCATGGTGGCCATCTTGGTCATGTGACCTTGACCAAATATATAAAGTTTCTTTCCCGCTTTGCCTGAAGGCTGTTTATGAAATTTAATTAAAATTGGCCCAGTAGTTTCAGAGGAGAAGTCCTTTAACAAGTGACCAAGACCATCTGAACAAACTATGGTTCCTTTAAGCCGGTGAAGCTCCATATGAAATATGGCTTCAATTGACCCTAGTGGCCTCTGAGAAGATGTTTGAAAATGTTGACGGGTGACAGAATCTCAATGACCTTGTACAAAAGTCAAAGAATGACCTTGACCTTTAACGACAAAATATCTTCATCTGGTCATTTAGTCAACCATATATACCAAATATTGCGCCTTAGACTTAAATAGTTTCTGAAAAATCCACTGTTTAAGCATTTTCCCATATAAAAGCCTACATAATGTACCAAAGTTGACAGTGTCATAAATTAGGTCAAGGTCAACGCACGATCATTTGTATAAACTATGATGGGCTTGAGTGCCCAAAGCTACATACCAAGTTTCAAGGTCATACACCTTTTGGTTCTGGAGAAGAAGATTTTGAAGGGTTTTTACCATATACGGGCATGGTGGCCATCTTGGTCAAGACCCTGAGCACAAACTTTTATTCCCTGATCACACTTAGACTCCATATGAAATTTCGCTTCAATCAGACCAGTGGTTTCAGAGGAGTAGATGTTTTGAAAATCTTGATGACGGACAGACCCACAAAATGACCTTGACCTTTCAGTGACATAATATCTTCATCTGGTCATTTAGTTGACCATATATACCATGTATTGTACCTAAGACTTAAATAGTTTCTGAGAAATCCACTGTATAAGCGTTTTCCCATATAAAAGCCTAACATACCAAAGTTGACCATGTCGTAAATTAATTCAAGGTCAACACATGGTCATCATTTGTATAAACTATGATGGGCCGGCATGCCCGATGCTACATACCAAGTTTCAAGGTCATAGGCTTTTTGGTTCTAGAGAAGAAGATTTTCGAAGGGTTTTTACCATATATGAGCATGGTGGTCATCTTGGTCATGTGACCCAAACCCCGGGTATAAACTTTCGTTCCCCCATCCCACTGAGACTCCATATGAAATTTCGCTTCAATCGGCCCAGTGGTTTCAGAGGAGAAGATGTTTGAAAATCTTGACGACGGATGGTCCGACTGAATGACCTTGACCTTTAGTGACATAATACCTTCATCTGGTCATTTAGTCGACCATGTATAGCAAGTATTGTACCTAATACTTAAATAGTTTCTGAGAAATCCACTGTTTAAGCGTTTTCCCATATAAAAGCCTAACATACCAAAGTTGACCATGCCGTAAATTAGGTCAAGGTCAACACAAGGTCATGATTTGTATAAAATATGATGGGCCCGCATGCCCAATGCTACATACCAAGTTTCAAGGTCATAGCCCTTTTGGTTTTGGAGAAGAAGTTTTTTGAGGGGTTTTTACCATATATGGGCATGGCGGCCATCTTGGTCATGTGACCCAGACCCCGGGTATAAAATTTTGTTTCCCTATCCCACTGAGACTCCATATGAAATTTGGCTAAAATCGGCCCAGTGGTTTCAGAGGAGAAGATGTTAGAAAATCTTGATGACGGATGGTCTGACGGAATGACCTTGACCTTTAGTGACATAATATCTTCATCTGGTCATTTAGTCGATCATGTATACCAAGTATTGTACCTTAGACTTAAATAATTTCTGAGAAATCCACTGTTTAAGCGTTTTCCCATATAAAAGCCTAACGTACCAAAGTTGACCATCCCGTAAATTAGGTCAAGGTCAACGCAAGGTCATGTTTTGTATAAACTATGATGAGCTTGCATGCCTGATGCTACACACCAAGTTTCAAGGTCATAGGCCTTTTGGTTCTGGAGAAGAAAATTTTTGAAGGGTTTTTACCAAATATGGGCATGGCGGCCATCTTGGTCATGTGACCTGGACCAAATATATAAACTTTCATTCCCCATCCCACTGAGACTCCATATGAAATTTGGCTTCAATCGGCCCAGTGGTTTCAGAGGAGAAGATGTTTGAAAATCTTGACGACGGATGGTCCGACGGAATGACCTTGACCTTTAGTGACATAATATCTTCATCTGGTCATTTAGTCAATCATGTATACCAAGTATTGTACCTTAGACTTAAACAGTTTCTGAGAAATCCACCGTTTAAGCGTTTTCCCATATAAAAGCCTAACGTACCAAAGTTGACCATGTCATAAATTACGTCAAGGTCATCACAAGGTCATGATTTATATAAATTATGATGGGCCCGCATGCCCAATGCTACATACCAAGTTTCAAGGTCATAGGCTTTTTGGTTCTGGAGAAGAAGATTTTTGAAGGGTTTTTACCATATATGGGCGTGGCGGCCATCTTGGTCATGTGACCTGGACCAAATATATAAACTTTCATTCCCCCATCCCGCTTTGACTCCATATGAAATTTGACTTCAATCGGCCCAGTGGTTTCAGAGGAGAAGATGTTTGAAAATCTTGACAACGGATGGTCCGACGGAATTACCTTGACCTTTAGTGACATAATATCCTCATCTGGTCATTTAGTCAACCATGTATACCAAGTATTGTACCTTAGACTTAAACAGTTTCTGAGAAATCCACCGTTTAAGCGTTTTCCCATATAAAAGCCTTACGTAGCAAAGTTGACCATGCCGTAAATTAGGTCAAGGTCATCACAAGGTCATGATTTATATAAATTATGATGGGCCCGCATGCCCGATGCTACATACCAAGTTTCAAGGTCATAGGCCTTTTGGTTCTGGAGAAGAAGATTTTTGAAGGGTTTTTACCATATATGGGCGTGGCGGCCATCTTGGTCATGTGACCTGGACCAAATATATAAACTTTCGTTCCCCCATCCTGTTAAGGCTCCATATGAAATTTGGCTTCAATCCACCCAGCGGTTTCTGAGTAGAAGAAGTTTAAAATTGTGGACGCCGACGACGACGCCGACGACGACGCCGCCGACGGACGACGGACCAAGTCTATACTATAAGCTCACCTTGACAGGTGAGCTAACTAGGTAACTAGGTCAAATCTTATTTCAATCACATGTACACTCTAGAGAGCACAGTTGTTATCCAATCTTCATAAAATTTGTCAAAATGTTTATCTTTTTATAAAATCTGGGCTGATTTCGAAACTGGGTCATGTTGAGTCAAAACGAGGTCACTAGGTCAAATTTCAGAAACAACCTTGTATACACTCTAGAGGACGCAGTTTTGATCCGATCTTCATGAAGCTTTGTCCGAATATTTATCTCAATAAATCTGCGACAATTCGAAACTGGGTCATGTCAGGCCAAAAACTATGTCATAAGAACAAATCCCAGAAAACCGTTTTGTACACTCAAGAGAACACAGGTTTGATTTAATTTCATGAATTTTGTCAGAATGTTTATCTCCATAAAATCTAGACCAAGTTTAAAACTGGGTTAGGACAGATTAAAAACTAGGTCACTAGAGCAAATTTTAGAAAAACTTTGTTTACATTCTAGAGGGCACAGTTGTGATCTAAACTTCATGAAATTCCGTCAGAATATTTATCTGGGTTATACTGGGTTATGTCGGGTAAAAAACTAGGTCCAAAACTTAGGAAAACATTTGATAAAATCTTGAGGACACACTTTCCATCCAATCATCATGAAACTTTGTAAGAATGTTTATCTTTATAAAATCAAGGACCAGTCTGAAACCAGGTTATGCCAAATTAAAAACTAGGTAACTAGGTCAAATCTTATTTCAATCTCATGTACACTCTAGAGAGCACAGTTGTTATCCAATCTTCATAAAATTTGTCAAAATGTTTATCTTTTTATAAAATCTGGGCTGAGTTCGAAACTGGGTCATGTTGAGTCAAAACGAGGTCACTAGGTCAAATTTCAGAAACAACCTTGTATACACTCTAGAGGACGCAGTTTTGATCCGATCTTCATGAAGCTTTGTCCGAATATTTATCTCAATAAATCTGCGACAATTCGAAACTGGGTCATGTCAGGCCAAAAACTATGTCATAAGAACAAATCCCAGAAAACCGTTTTGTACACTCAAGAGAACACAGGTTTGATTTAATTTCATGAATTTTGTCAGAATGTTTATCTCCATAAAATCTAGACCAAGTTTAAAACTGGGTTAGGACAGATTAAAAACTAGGTCACTAGAGCAAATTTTAGAAAAACTTTGTTTACATTCTAGAGGGCACAGTTGTGATCTAAACTTCATGAAATTCCGTCAGAATATTTATCTGGGTTATACTGGGTTATGTCGGGTAAAAAACTAGGTCCAAAACTTAGGAAAACATTTGATAAAATCTTGAGGACACACTTTCCATCCAATCATCATGAAACTTTGTAAGAATGTTTATCTTTATAAAATCAAGGACCAGTCTGAAACCAGGTTATGCCAAATTAAAAACTAGGTAACTAGGTCAAATCTTATTTCAATCTCATGTACACTCTAGAGAGCACAGTTGTTATCCAATCTTCATAAAATTTGTCAAAATGTTTATCTTTTTATAAAATCTGGGCTGAGTTCGAAACTGGGTCATGTTGAGTCAAAACGAGGTCACTAGGTCAAATTTCAGAAACAACCTTGTATACACTCTAGAGGACGCAGTTTTGATCCGATCTTCATGAAGCTTTGTCCGAATATTTATCTCAATAAATCTGCGACAAATTCGAAACTGGGTCATGTCAGGTCAAAAACTATGTCATAAGAACAAATTCCCAAAAACCGTTTTGTACACTCAAGAGAACACAGGTTTGATTTAATTTCATGAATTTTGTCAGAATGTTTATCTCCATAAAATCTAGACCAAGTTTAAAACTGGGTTAGGACAGATTAAAAACTAGGTCACTAGAGCAAATTTTAGAAAAACTTTGTTTACATTCTAGAAGGCACAGTTGTGATCTAAACTTCATGAAATTCCGTCAGAATATTTATCTTTGTAAAATCTAGGCCAAATTTGAAACTGGGATATGGTCGGTCAAAAACTAGGTCAGTAGGTCAAATCTTAGAAAAACTTGTGTCCACCCTTAAGGGTACAATTTTAATCCAATCTTCACGAAACTTTGTCTGAATATTCATTTCCATGCATTAGAGACCAAGTTTGAAATTTGGTCATTTCAAATCAAACACCAGCTCACTATCTCAAACATTAGAAAACTTGTGAACACTCTAGAGTGCACAGGTTTGATACTATCTTTATGAACTTTTGTCAGACACTCTTATATTCTTACAGTTTCAAACTATTAGGTTCGTTCAAAAGCCAACCCTAGTTTGACCTTATACCTTTTTACTCAGGTGAGTGATTCAGGGCCTCAGTGCTATCTTGTCAGTTCTATAAAGAACCATTTAGAAATTCTAGCACATGGACAACATTTCTCATAATAAAACCAGTTTCACGGCTCTAGAGAAGAAGTTTTATATATACTTAGTACGTTTAAAAACGCAACACTTAGGATTTCAGGATTAAGTTTTTTGCATTTGAAACTCATGCGATATTTAGACTGATATGTCGTAATACGATATTTTCGGATACAATAGTTTTCAAACGTCTTGCTAGATTTTAAGGTATGCTATTCCTTGTATGTTTGGGGTGGCATGATGTATAAAGTAAATATTGTTTAGAGTCTGTGGGTTTATAAAATATATCTGTTTGTATTCTACCACCCTTATTTATTACCACTGTATCCAGAAATGAGAGATTTGAATTGCTTTTATTCATTGTGTATTTTATACTGGAATGTAAAGCATTCAACGCTCTATAAAGTTTTTCCAAATCATCGTTTGACCTGATAAAGGAATAAAACAATCATCTAAGAATCGTTTGAAATTGTCCTCTATATATTGTCTGAATTCTAAAGTCGAACTCTTTTTCAATTTGAACGTATATTTTTTCTTCAAGATAAGCTAAAACGAGAGTTGCGTATATAGGAGCGAATTTTGTTCCGATTGCTGTGCCCTTGATCTGTAATAAATACGTGTCATTGAGACAGAAGTTATTATTATCTAGGATAAATTTAATTCCCTCTAAGACGAATGTTTCTCTTATTCTTGTAGGTAATTTTTTGTATACTTTTCTAGCCATAACTGTATGGCTTCTAGACCAAGACCATGCGGAATGTTTGTATAGAGGTTTTCAACATCAAAAGATGCTATGATTGTTTCTGGACTGGTTGATGGGGGCAATTTTGATGAGAAATCTGTCGTATCTTTGATGTAGCTTTTGACATGTTTTGAATATGGTTGTAATAATAAATCTATCAAATTACTAAGTCGGTGTGTTTCACATATTGGTCCCGCAACTATTGGCCTAAATGTGAGGTTATCTGGTGCCCTAAGTTCTACGTAATTAGTATCTGAAGTAGCACATGCCTCATTTATATTTTTACATATATGTATTTTAGGCAAGCCATAAAAATTGCTTTCTTTACTTCCGAAATTGGTCAAATAATCCAATTCTTTTTGGGTTAGTGTCGATTCATATTTTTCTAAATACTTTCTGTAAGACATCTTTAAATCTTTATGAGGGCTTGTATCCAACTTCTTATAATAGTCTTGATTTGAAAGGATTTTTTCTGATAAAATGATTTGCTCATACTTACTGTTGCATATATATAAAATAAAATCAAAAGTCCGATATCGCCAAAAAATACTGTTTTTAAATAATCTTCTTAATAAATTTCTAGCTTCTGGAAGTTAGCTCAAAAATATGATAAACTCGTCTTAAATTAGTATCCTTTCTGTAATACCAAATGGTATGATAACAGGTTTCTGCAATTAAAATTATGTCTTCAAATATAAATAATAATAAAAGTTGAAATTTGACGCAAAATAATATAAACTTTGAACGAGTTTTTTTTCGTAGTTTGGTTTGTTAAGTGCAACGCCGAACTAGACCTGTTTGTTTTGCTACTAGCTTCTATCAGAAATGGCAAATAGGGCAAAATTATGCCCTTCAAAAAAATTTATAACATTTTACGTTGATACCACATTTGTATAAGATTTGATATTCTCTATACTTTTGTGTTCGCGAAAAACGCGAGGCCATAATACTCAAACTCTGGTGTAAAAAGTATAAATAGAAATAATGACACTGCAAGTTGATTTAATCAAAATGTGGCTCGTTCTCAGAGTACAGTTTTCCTTTTTTATTTTCCTAAAACGGTGATATATGTTTAATGATTGATTTTGTGTCCTTTCAGCTGATAGCACACAACTTGAGAAGTCCATAACACAGCTGGATTCGAAGAACCAAGAGCAGTTAGGGACTATCCAAATGCACAGTGCAAGCATCACATCTCTTGAAGGTAATATTGTTCTGAAGAAGTCCGTGTTCTGCGTACTTGTTTTGGCCTTACGCGTGTATATGGATGTCACTGAACTTCTTAAATCATTCTACACTACAACCTTTTTTAAGTTTTTTTATATTTTAATGTGCATTTGTTTTGTAATCTCTTATTACTATGGCAAATTCATAGTTTATTCTTTCGGTGCGTTATGATGTTTTACTTGTAGAACCAACAACATATAAAAGGTGTACGTCTTCAAAAGCATTCTCAAAGCTGTTGAGAACTGCATGGTTTCCTTTACAACTACGTTGACATAATGATATTGTCTACCATTTTGAATTACCATAGTTATAAAACTATTCGACAGATATTTCAAATTAGTGTGTTCGTGTTGGCTAGATTGGAATCTACCATTCTTTATCATAGTTAGTCGGTTGGTTGTTTTGCGTTTAACGCATCTTTGAGGCAGTATTTTAGTCTATATCGATCCGTCTCCCAAAGAATGGGAGAAAGAAAAAGAAGACAAGATGGATGAGAATGAAAACATCCAAACAATCCCCTTCCGCGGCAAGCACAGTCGGCACTTGATCTACTAATATCCAAATGAGTTACAGAAACAGAAGGAAATCTGTAAGAGTAATAAATAAAATATCAAACCTTAATCATATGACTAGCGCTTCAAACTTGACTTTGAGAAATGATCGCTAGCAAGACTGATGGCTATTTTCCATCTGCCTACGTAAATGTGATTCTGTTAAAATCGATCCTTCTGTCCAACAATTTGATAATTAACTGGCACCTAAATTCATATTTAATCGCTAATGATATTGATAAGTGCTAAAATTCCATTTACTTGATTTGATCTGGCAATTCAAAAGAACTTATTAATCACTTTTGCATCCGTTTAGGACGGGCCGCGTGGCGCAATCGGTAGGGCGCCTGACTTATAAGCCAGAGGTCCTGGGTTCGATACCCGGTCCGGTCACTTACTTTCATTTCTCCTTCCGCTGATTCCAGAAGGGCACTTGTCAGTTACTGGTGAAAGTAAGTGCACTTAGTACTGGTTAACCGCTTAAGAGGTCTAACCCTGCCCAGGAATAGTGTGGTTAGGTTAACTGACCGTCCCGACATGACCATAGCTGTTTCCGCGGACGTTAAACAATAACACAACAACAACAACAATGCATCCGTTCAGCCCGATTTATGTTTGTGATATGCAGCAATACCTATTTATCTATAACGGGACAAAGCGTCTGACTCAAATGTAAGAGGTCCCGGGTTCGATGTCCAGTCCGGCCACTTACTTTCGTTTTTCCTTCCGCTGATTCAAGAAGGACAATTGTCAGCTATTGGCGGAAACATGTGCACTTAGGACTGGATAACCGCTTAGGAAGTCTAAGCCTGCCCAGGAATAGTGTGGTTAGGTTAACCATACCGACATGACCATAGGTTTTTACCGAGGACGATCAACAACAATAACAAGTACAGGACAACACTTGTTGTAGTGTATACATCACAGCTGTTCCATTCTATTAATGAGGACATTAACCTTTTACGTACGCCCAAATTCTTGATAGTATATTGTTTCTCTAAGATAGCATGCTTGTGTAGTATTAAAGTATATTTAGAGCAGTCAAGTTGGTTTTTGTTTTACTGTGGCAAACATAACAAATTTGCGACGAGGATAAAGCTTTTTCTGTCTTTGACTAAATAACAATTCAGAGGACTTCTTCATTTATTTGTGGATAAATTGTGAGATTTTCTTGGTTGTTAATAACAATGGCAGTGTATATAGGCAAAATAGAACCTTACGATGAGGGACTAGAAAAATGGTCAAGTTACCAGGAGAGGCTGGAAGAATATTTCACAGTAAATGAAATAGCGGCAGAAAAAAGAGTGCCTGCATTATTAACTCTCCTTGGTGGGAAAACATACAGCTTGCTCAGGGACCTGACTGCTCCAGACAAACCGTCTACGAAGACCTATGCGGAACTAGTTGCTTTACTGAGAAATCATTTGTCACCAAAACCGCTAATAATCGCTGAACGTTTCAGGTGAGGTTGGGCCTGTAAAATCGATTTAAGCCCCCCAGTAATTCATTACTGACCGTTCCAAGGCGGTAGTTCTGTTGTGGTTCTCTGTTGCCTGTTTTTGGTGTCAGAGTTTCTGTGATGTTTTACCTTATGTATGTTCTTATTATTTTTGGTTCGGTTTGGGTTGCTGAGTGGCCACCTTTTGGGAACAAGCTGCTCACTCGGTTGGCCATATGTTCTCTGTATCTTGATTATTTGTAATCTTAGTTGTTTCCAACTATGGTTTGAGGGCTGGATTTGGATTTTGATTGTTTCAGTTCCTGGTCTTTGCATACTTTTTACTTTTATTTCCATAAACGTAGTCAGCATGAGGGCGAAACAGTGAACCAATTTTTAGCAGAGCTGAGAAAATTGGCGGAATTTTGTGATTTTGGGGCAAACTTAAATGACCGTCTACGGGACAGATTCGTATGTGGACTAAAAGATGAGCGAATACAAAAACGCTTATTATCTGAAGCGAGTTTAACATTGGCCAGAGCATTTGAAATAGCTGTAGCAATGGAAACTGCTGTTAAGGATGCTTTAGAGCTTCGGTCAAAACAACAGGAGGCAACAGTTCACAAATTCTCAAAAAGGCACAAGTCAACACAGAAGTTTAAGCAGAAAGCTAAACCGTGTTACCGTTGTAATGGGACGAACCATACACCAGATAAATGCAAATTTAAAGATGAAATTTGTCATGCGTGTTCAAAAAAGGGACACATTAAAAGGGCTTGCTTGTCAGAAAAGAAACTTAAACAGCAGAAACAGAAAAAGAAGGTTCATGCTGTTAAGGAAAATTCAGAGGACAGTGATGATGATTACTTCATATCCACTCTGACAGTGGATTGTAATAGTGTAAAAGTCAAAAAGTCTGTTTCAGACATGATATGGATTACACCCCGTGTAAATGGGAAACTTTTAAAGATGGAGCTTGACACTGGCTCAGCAGTTTCAGTTATTTCCCAGAATGATTATAAGTCCAATTTCGGGGACCATGTTTTACAGGACACGTCTGTAACGTTGAAAACCTATTCTGGAGAGAAAATAATACCTCTTGGTGTCTGCAAAATTAAAGTAGAGTACGAGGGTCAATCTGCTATGCTGAATCTGTACGTTGTGGAGAAAGGTGGGCCTGCACTTTTTGGTCGTGAATGGCTGGAGAAAATTCAGTTAAACTGGAAAAATATTAAGTGCTTACACCATATTACACCAAATATCAACCAACATGAAAATTTGGATAAAATTTTGAATAGCTATCCTAGTGTTTTCCAGGATGGTATTGGAACTGTTAAGGATATAAAGGCTTCTTTACACCTTAAATCGGATGTTTCACCTAAATTCATGAAACCAAGGCCTGTAGCATACTCATTAAAACCCAAGGTTGAGGAAGAACTTGAAAACCTTGAAAAACAAGGAATTATTTATAAGGTCGATACAAGTGAATGGGCTACACCAATTGTGGCAATTCCTAAGAAAGATTCTTCAGTTCGAATCTGTGGTGATTTTAAGGTTACACTCAATCCAGCACTACAAGTTGATCAGTACCCGCTACCTAAAATAGAAGATATTTTTGCTAGCTTGGCAGGTGGTGAAAAATTCACAAAGCTTGATCTTAGACAGGCTTATCTTCAGCTACACTTAAGTGAAGAATCCAAACCCTTACTCACCATCAACACACATAAGGGATTATATCGCTATAACAGGATGACCTACGGAATCTCACCAGCACCGTCTATTTGGCAGAGAACAATAGATACTATTCTGCAAGGCTTACCTGGAGTTCAGTGTATTTTGGATGATATGATTATTACTGGTAAAAATGATGTTTAACACCTAGAAAGTCTTGACAAAGTGTTGCACCGCTTAGATCAGTATGGTTTGAGAGTGAATAAAGACAAATGCTTTTTCATGCAGGAACGTGTTACTTACTGTGGTCATGAAATTGACAAAACTGGATTATGGAAAACAAAAGACAAGGTTGATGCAGTGTTAAATGCACCTGTTCCTGAAAATGTTGCGCAACTGAGATCACTTTTGGGGTTGATTAACTACTATAACCGCTACCTTCCAAATCTTGCGACCGTAATCAAACCATTGAACGAGTTACTGGAAAAGAATCGAAAATGGGTCTGGTCTGAGGCATGTCAAAGAGCGTTCGAAAACGTAAAACGCCTGATTACATCAGAACCTGTACTCACGCACTATGACCCCAAAGCACCGGTAAGAATCGCGTGCGACGCTTCACCTTATGGCTTAGGTGCCGTTTTATATCACGTGATGTCCGATGGCTCCGAAAAACCGATCGCGTTTGCGTCAAGGTCACTTACAAAGGCCGGGCGTAATTATGCACAGATTGACAGAGAGGCATGTGCAATTTTCTGGGCTGTGAAAAAGTTTCATGCATATTTATTTGGAAGAAAGTTTACGTTGTTAACTGACCATCAGCCGTTAACATCAATCTTCAGTCCAAGTAAGAGTTGGTTTTTGTTTTACTGTTGCAAACATAACACTTGTATCAATATTGATTGATATTTATTTGGTACAATCAACACAACATATTCAAACAATTAAAGATATAAGCACATAATTATAAGAATAAATTAAATGAATAAAAAGCACTGGCATCTAAAACAAATAATCATTTAAGAAATGGTAAAATTTATGCATTGATTTATAGTAATTATACATCACAGTCTAGTTAGTGCAATACAGCCCGTGCTAATATGCTTGGCAGGAAGAGAGTTTGAAAATTAGAATATCAAACACCGAACTAGATGGTAGTGCTTCACAAGTGGGCAGCTCAATTAGTAAACACCAATGTTATAAGATTCGCATTACAACATAATCATTTCAGACGGAAAGTTTAAATTTCATGCTCTTTTTGGATTATTCTCTATATATAAAGAGAAAGAGTAAAACAGTCACACCAGCCAGATAAAATTGAGTTCACAGTCAATATTATGTTATTATCTTTCTAGATGATATCTCACAACTTGACACGTCAATAAAACAACTGGATTCGAAGAACACAAACCAGCTGAGCACTATCCAAGCCCACAGTGATAGTATCTCAGATCTTGAAGGTAATATTGTTTTGGAATATTTAGTTTTCTGTTAATTGCTTTGGGCTCGAAGCGCAACGCGTGCGTTTCAATAACTTAAAGGAACTTTGTAGTGCAAACATTACAAAGATTGTGACTTTAAAATGTATATTTTAGTAAACATATATAACTATGAAATATTTATTAGATAGTTATTTAGTGCTTCACAAGAGGGCAACTCAATTTCTAAACATCGTTTTAATAAGATTCGCATTCAAACCCTATCCCTACAGCCGGACAGTTTTATTTTACTGCCCTTTTGGATTAATATCTGTATATAAAGAGAAAGAATAAAACAGTCACTTCATCCAGTTGAAATGGAGTTCACAATAAAAATTATTTTATTATCTTTCCAGATGATATCTCACAACTTGACACGTCAATAAAACAACTGGAATCGAAGAACACAAACCAGCTGAGCACTATCCAAGCCCACAGTGATAGTATCTCAGATCTTGAAGGTAATATTGTTTTGAAATATTTAGTTTTCTGTTAATTGCTTTAGGCTTGAAACGCAACGCGTGCGCTTCAATAACTTAAAGGAACTTTGTAGTGCAAACATTACAAAGATTTTGACTTTAAAATGCATATTTTAGTAAACATATATAACTATGAAATATTTATTAGATAGTTATTTAGTGCTTCACAAGAGGGCAACTCAATTTCTAAACATCGTTTTAATAAGATTCGCATTAAACCCTATCCCTACAGCCGGACAGTTTTATTTTACTGCCCTTTTGGATTAATATCTGTATATAGAGAGAAAGAATAAAACAGTCACTTCATCCAGTTGAAATGGAGTTCACAATAAAAATTATGTTATTATCTTTCCAGATGATATCTCACAACTTGACACGTCAATAAAACAACTGGAATCGAAGAACACAAACCAGCTGAACACTATCCAAGCCCACAGTGATAGTATCTCAGATCTTGAAGGTAATATTGTTTTGAAATATTTAGTTTTCTGTTAATTGCTTTAGGCTTGAAACGCAACGCGTGCGCTTCAATAACTTAAAGGAACTTTGTAGTGCAAACATTACAAAGATTTTGACTTTAAAATGCATATTTTAGTAAACATATATAACTATGAAATATTTATTAGATAGTTTTTTAGTGCTTCACAAGAGGGCAACTCAATTTCTAAACATCCTTTTAATAAGATTCGCATTGAAACCCTATCCCTACAGACGGACAGTTTTATTTTACTGCCCTTTTGGATTAATATCTGTATATAAAGAGAAAGAATAAAACAGTCATTTCATCCAGTTGAAAAGGAGTTCACAATAAAAATTATGTTATTATCTTTCCAGATGATATCTCACAACTTGACACGTCAATAAAACAACTGGAATCGAAGAACACAAACCAGCTGAACACTATCCAAGCCCACAGTGATAGTATCTCAGATCTTGAAGGTAATATTGTTTTGAAATATTTAGTTTTCTGTTAATTGCTTTAGGCTTGAAACGCAACGCGTGCGCTTCAATAACTTAAAGGAACTTTGTAGTGCAAACATTACAAAGATTTTGACTTTAAAATGCATATTTTAGTAATCATATACAACTATGAATATATCTTTTAGATATTTTATATAGTGTAGATTATGATATTTGTACCAGTAGACGCAAATACAACATATAATAGACGTAACTATTAAAATCATCGTCTAAGTGCGTTGCAACTATTGAAACCGGCATGATTTCCTTTAAATATCATGATTATCTTAAATCATATGAAAGGTACGACAGATAGTTTTTTCCTGATCATGATAATGCCTGATCATTATCATGGTTCCTGCTCATTGTATTATCATCTACTTTTTTGGCTATGCTGAACATTCAGTATTTAACAGCAGTGTATGATCTTTCGCACCAAGCTTCATTTCATCGCTTCAAGGGCAGCCCAGCGTCATCATTTGCACAAACTTGATAGCACATTTACACCGACTATTTTTGGGTAGGGTGGCGGGCGGGGGAGGGTTCTGGGGAAGAAAATCATTACAGGTTTTCACCACATATGGGTATGACGGCATTTGTAGTCATGAAACACAACATTGAAACGATCAGAGAAAATTTGAAATAATTGAAATATGAGTTACCCACATTTACCGAAATAGACTCGCTTATTCAAATTATTAAATAGATTTTTTATCAATAATTTTTGCTCCTAGTCTAGTCTGAAACAATTGTGTTTGCTGGGAAATTAGAAAATTGGAGCGTCAGTAGATAAATAGAACAAATCAAATGGCCATATCAACTTTATTGGAATGGGTCAATAAAAATGCAGTTTTACAAGATTTTGTCCGTTACCGGTGTTGAACCAGAGAGGATTTTAGGTTAAGGCTTCATACGTCTTTGTGTCCTTCGGTCTTTTTGCAATTCTAGACCTTCAATAACAGAAGTAGAAAATATTTTGTACAACCCTGAACCCCTTCTACATGCAAGCACCTCAATGTTGTGCATTATCGGACTTCTTAAGTCCGAAATGATGGTTCAACTCAATTTTTTTTTTCAAAGAATTTGCTCAAACGTTAGATTGTCTTTTAAAGACAGGGATGGTACTATATAAGGAGGATTAACTTCCAAAGTGTCATTCTTGGACGAACACACGGCGCCAAGTGTGTGCAACTATGGTTACGTACCGTAGAGCCACTTGGGTAACGTCGATAAGAGAATTGAACTGAACTGAACTGAACAAAGCGTCATTCTGTCTCTTGATCAAATAGTGTCAACACCTCAAGTCAGCCAATTAAATCATCATAACTGTTTATTCTGGTCTTCTTATTGGTTGACTGAATTTTCACACCTTTACCTGTACATGTAACATTGCTATGTGCTGGGAACCAGACTCCCCGGCAGAGAAGTCCTGTCTTTAAGCAAAGTTACACCGTTTGTTTAGAAGAGAAATGTCTTTAAATCATCCACAGTTAAAACATATTAACACGTACACGTCTACATTCCTGTATAACTAGGAAAATGAGTCTGTAAGACACAGGGGATACCAAGTGACGTGCACTTGTGATAAAACCACCTCGCTTCCCACCCCACCCTTATTTGGATAATAGCAGGGAAAGAGCGCACTGTGATTGCAGTAGGTGCAAGTGGTGGTTTTTTGGATATTTTTCTCTCGCCAATCATGTGTCTTTTTTTCTCCCTCTCTCTGGGAGACTGGGTAATTTTCAGTGCCAGGCCGTCCTACTAATTTTCTGATAGTATGGCAAGGTTGTTATTTAGATCCTTTTTATTTCGCTTATAATACCTCTTTTTTCTCCCTCTCTTTGGGAGACGTCTTGATATAGATCGAAATACTGTCGCAAAGGGCCGTTAAACCCTAACCAACCAACCAACCAACAAACCCAACCCAACCCATCCCTCCCCGCACCCAGCCCCTCACCGCACCTAGCCACCATTAATAAAATAAAGTTCTACCATGTATGTCTCTAATAAAGTTGTTACAACTGTAAAACATAGAAAACTTGTATGAGCAACCGATTACAAGAGAGTGGTACATATATTTCTGAATAACCACTAGAAGGGTCAAAATTAATACACCATCATTTTGCCTCAAGTATAGTTTTGAAGTATAAATACCTTCATCCACATCCTAATTATGTTTATTAAGTGTGTACAAAGTATCAAATAAAATTGGGTAAAACCCATTTCGGAGACGTTGATTACACTAACGGGAGGACGAACAGACGGACAGGGTTAAAATATAATTACCCCTGACTATCGCACGGGGGTTTAAAAAGAATTTCAGATGACATCTGCGTCTCTGTGTTATCTAACATTTTCACGCTGATAAAGAAAAGTTATGTTGTATATTCTTCCTACCCTTTACTCATTTTTGTGTAAACATAAACTGTTCATAATGATATAAATTCTTGAAAGTCCAATATAAATTGGGTAAATAATTTGGTATCATCTAGCTTATACACTGCAGTAATATTTATTATATATTAATTTTTAAAAACATTCCGATATTCTGTTGACATGTACTTTTATTTCTATATAAAACGTTATAAAACGTCGAAGTCAGAACTCAGTCAAACATTTATGAAATTTAGTCCAAAAAGAAGGTAAACTCATCTTTAATTAGTATCCTTTCTATTGTATCAAATTATATAGAAACAGCATAAGTCGTTGTGAAGATATTTTGGTGTAACCAAAAGAAATGCGGCGAATTATTTTAGATGGTCGAACTTATTATCGAAAAGCTGTCAGCATGACCTACCGTCCGTGTGTTTGTAGGTTAACATTTTCTAGTCATCCTATCTCCTCTGTACAAATTATTTCGGGTTTTTTTGTCGAAACTTAAGGTTCAAATTATTTTTGTGTCAAAATGAAAGCGTACAGGCCCGTCGCCCAATATCACGCCATGCGATATGTTTTATGACACATTTTCCTAATAACTGCACAGTTACATGGTCCCGTAGGTTTGCTGGAAAAGACCTGGCATCTGGCTGCCACGCCCGGCACCGTAAAAATATGGTAGAGTACTGTAAGGTTTTAATATGGAAAACGCCTGCATGGCACAAAACCTTGCTTTAAATCCATAATTAAGTTCTTTATAATCAATATACAACCAAACGCGGGATTAAATTTTTTTTGTTTTATTACAAAGTGCATTTTGAGTTTACATCTTAACTAGAAAATGTGTTTATGAAACACTATGCCCGAAACCGTATGTTTGCCTCTATTGAAGGTTCATCCCATAATGTTTAATTGGTTCATCTTCATCTTAGCCCGTAACTGTATGCCAAAAATAAGGAGCATGGCTTAGCGGTACTTCAAATATTTTGTTCACAAAGTTATTGCTATAGCTTCGTCATATACAAAATGCCTATGTCCAAAAATTGGAAGACTTCTACCAAAAATTTCTGAAATAGGCTCAGAAGATAATCGGGTCATCTACACTTGGTTCAAACCTGCATGCCAAATGTAAGGATCCTAGCTTATGCTGTTCTTCAGATATTTTGTTCATCAGCTTGTTCTTATGCAAAATGCCTATGTCAAAAAGAAAGGGGAATAACTCAACCAAACGTTTACAATCTAGCCTCAAAGGTAATCAGTCCATCTACACCTTGGTCCAAATTTGTATGCCAAATATAACGATCCTAGCTTATGCTGTTCTTCAGATATTTTGTTCACAAGCTTGTTCCTATAGTATATGCCTTTGTCCGAAAAGGGGAAATAACTTAACCAAACCAAAAATTTATGAAATAAGCTCAAAAGTTCAACAGGTTATATGCACCTTAGTTTGTAACTGTAGGCCAAGTACCAGGATCCTAGCCTAAGCAGTTCTCCAGATATTTTGTTCACAAGGTTGTCCCTATATAAAATGACAAAGTCATAAAAGGGGCATAATTCCTGAAAGAAGACAAGACCGGTGGAGGAAAAAATGCAGGTCCGCTTATTTTTCGTGGTCATGCAGCATATAAAATTTCAAGTTCCTATCTTTTACTGTTCTTGACAGCATCTAAGGGTACCTTCGTACCATAGGCTTGAATGCAGTAAGTTAAAAAAGGGGCATAACTCAGTCGAAATTCACTTTTTTGCAAATGGTAATCAGGACATCTACATCTTGGGCAAAAAATCATGATCCTAGCATCAGGGGTTCTTGAGATATTTTGTTCACAAGATTCCATAGAAGTCGAAAATGGGGCATGACTCAGTCAAATAATCAAATTTTTTTCAAGAGTTAAACTGATCATCTACACCTTAGGCAACGTATTGCTGCAAAACAACATGATCCTAGCATTAGGAGCTCTTGAGATATTTTGTTTACAATGTTCCATTGGCTTACGATGCACTAAGTTGAAAACGTGGCATAATTCGGTCGAAAATTCACGACTTTTTTCCAAAGCTTATCAGGTCATCTACACCAAGGGCAATGTCATCCTGCAAAATTACACGATACTAATTACACAAACCCGGAGAAAGCAACATGTCCGATTATTTAAGTAGACATCCTAATACTACAAATACTAAGGCAAGTCGTCAGTCTCGCAAAGCAGAGGAATTTATACTTATCCTTTCTTGCTATTCACAGTGTACCAAAAGCTATGGCTTTGAGTGAAATAATTTGCGAAACGGCAAAGGACACTGATTTACAAACTGCCATGATAGCAAACGTCAAAAATAGAACGTGGAATAAGTCATATACAAACAATACCCTTGACACACTTCCACGCTGCAGAAACGAGCTTACCGTATTTGCTCTAGAAAATGACGAAGTGTTGCTTCATGGTACAAGACGTGTTATACCAAAAATATTGCAAAAGTAATTCAAAGTGATTTCAGTTGCTCACGAGGGTCATCAAGGAATTGTGAGAACGAAACAATAACTGCCGGAAAAGGTTTATTTCCCCGGTATTGATAAATTGGTCGAGGAAACATGCGGGAGTTGCATTCCTTGTTTAGCTTCAGTGGACAAAAATGTGCCAGAACCGCTGAAAATGAGTCAGCTACCGGACAATGCATTTGATGAAGTCAGCATGGATTTTTGTGGACCATTTCCTGATGGAAAATATTTCTTAGTAATGATTGACGAGTACTCCAGGTTTGTGTATTTCTTTGAAATCATAGGCTTAAAGTCTGAGCCTCCAACGTTCCAGTCGTGCTGGCGGCTTTGACTTAGGATTGCCATAAATATTCTCCAGCGCCTTTGCATCACTAATCAGAACAAATCTATGTCCAAATAAGTATATGTGTCAATGCTCGATTGCCCGCACAATAGCTAAATTCTCCTTTTCAGTTTGAGAATAGCGCGTCTCGACGTCAGTTAATGATCTGCTGGCATAGCGAACCACTTTTCCACCTTGTTGCATTATCGCTGCGATTCCTACAGGGCTTGCATCCACAACTTGGGTTTCCTGTTTAAGGGTAAAGTACGTCATGACTGTTTCACTACTCAACTCCATTTTCAGTTTATTGAACGTACTTTCTTGCTTTTCATCCCACTGCCATTTGACGTTCTTTTTGGTTAATTTCCGTAAGGGCTCACTGATTGTTGAGTAATTTGGTGTTAATCTCGACACATAATTTGTCATTGCCAGAAAGCTTCTTACTTCTGACACATTCTTGGGCGGAAGTGAATTTTTGATTGTTTCACACTTTCTGGGATCAGCCGACATTTCCTTTTCTCCGAACACGTAGCCAAAGAGTTTAATTTTGTTGAATTCACACTTCATTTAGTTAAAGTCAAGTGTTTTTCTTGCAGCCTTTTTAGAACAGCTTCCAGTCTTTCGTCATGCTCTTGCTGGCTAGATGCAGACACAATAATGTCATCGCGTATAATACGAAACCCGTCAAGACATTCAAGGGCGTTACGTAACGTATTTTGAAAAATTTCAGCAGCGCTGTTCACTCCAAAACTTAGACGTTTATAGCGACGTAATCCTACATGCGTTGTGAATGTCGTAATGTTACGTGATTTTTCTGACAGTTCCAGCTGGTAATAGCCTTGGTTCAAGTCTAGTTTACTGAACACTTTAGCGCCATTTAGGTCCACGATCATGTCATCAATTGTTTGAATTATGTGACGTGTGCGTTTTATGGCCTGATTAAGTATAATCATGTCCACACAAATCCGAATTTCATTTGTCTTGCTTTTTGGCTTTGGAGCAACGACAATGGGCGATACCCAGTACGTCGGGCCATCAACATGTTCGATTATACTTAAATCTTCAAGACGTTTCAGTTCCGTTTCAACCTGTTTTCTAAGGTGAAATGGTATTCTTCTGTGTGGCTGTGTAACAGGCTGCACAGTTGGGTCAAGATGCAAGTCTATTTTCGTGTCTTCCAGTTTCCCAATACCTGTGAATACTTGGGAGTATTTCTCACAGAGTTTATTGACCTTGCCTGACTCTAGTGAATGAATTTCTGGTATGACCTGTAGGTCAGCAGAGGTAACGCAAGATGATAGTAAATTTCCACCTTTGCCTTTTGTTACATATACTGGTGAAATTGTCATTTTATTGTCCGTTTTGATACATGCTTGAAATTTACCAAGAAATACAACTGTGGAATTTGCGGCATACGCATATATACTTTTGGGTCCGTTTTGCACAATTTCGGTTGTTTTTGCATGGATCTATACCTGCACTCATCAATGACATTTATCGAACTTTCAGTGTCAATCAAAATATTAATTGGATGCTCATTGATACGTACTTTGAGTTTTGGTCTTGACGCCACCGTATTTACATTTGAGTCCATTTCTCCTGACATTTCAAATAAATTTGATTGTCCAAACCAATAATTTTCTGTCTCAATATCACTGCTTTCATCGCTGTTTTCAATGTGGTGTACACTCTTTGATTTTACATGTTTTAGCTTCGAACGACAAACAATTTCAAAATCATTTTTCTTATGACAGAAATTAAACGATATTCCTTCTGCTGGGCACTTGGAGTTCTTATGAGGATAGTCTTGGCCACAATTTCTGCAATTGGTCATTGTCTTTTTACCAGATTAGTGTGTAGATGTTTTATGGAATTTGTTATTATGTACTTTTGTTTTCCTTCTTTCGCTGCATTTATCTGTACAACATTATTTTCTATTTCCGGCGCATGTTTATCGGACAGTTCTAATGCCCTCGCTTCTTTAATCAGCTCGTCCAGTGTCATTTCTTGCCTTAAAGCCTTTCGACGCAATCTTGTTGATGAGCAACCTTGAATAATTTGAGACTTTATTTCCTTGTCTTTGTCTTCGAATTCACAGTTTTTACAAAGCTTTCGTAATCTTGTGTGAAAGGGGTCAATTTGTTCATTTGACTACTGCTTTGCTTGTTTGAACTTATAGATCTTGAATTCTGTACATTTCTTCGGTGCAAAATATTATCAACTTATCTAACGCTGTTTTGTAATCATCTTTTGTGTCTGGCAGATTGTCAGATATGTAATTTACTTCTTCTCCCGCATAGTGGGGTAACAGTGCTCGCTTGCGTTTACCATCCTTAATGTCCTGTCCCAGAAGTAGGTTTTCAAGACGGGTACACCATTTTTCCACCGTGTTTCCACCGCCGTTTCACTGACATTGAAGTTTGGAAACACTTGTAATCCTTGTGCCATGTTGAAAAGGAAATATCAGTTTTACTAATAAAACACTAACTTTTATGTCACTGTTTTATTCAGCAAAATTTATTATGCGTTTTAATTCCTCAGCTTGTGTATGTCACTTTTTAAAAAGAATCCACTTTAAATCCTCTTTAAATCCTCGTCGCCATAGTCATATTGAAGGACCAATAAGACAATAAGGACACGCACTAAATGTTTATATGTACCAAACAAAAAAAGAAAAGAAACGCACACAGTAATAGTTTGACATTTTCTTGGAAATTACAAAGAATTTAAGACAATATAACATGTAGTCTTACAGGTAGAAAATCGGACAGTTCAACCCGAAAATTTGATTTAATTGTGTCAATTCAGTACTTTGTGACGGGTCTCTGAACAAGGCAGGGGTCAGTTTCAATGTCACAGTTTTCAATAAGAAGTGTGACCTCCCTTGTATGCCGTATATCTTCCGCGCATAGAACTGATGGTAGTCCAAATGGAATGCTGAGGAATCGCATTCTATTCTTGACGTAAAGCGTTGTTTTGACGTTTAAAACACAAGCAAAACTCACTTACAATATCCAAATACACATTTATACTCTACAGTCCATGCAGACAGTAAGCTTGAAAAAACGCATTAAAATCCTTGTCAACGATTTCATTATTTTTCCATGCATATGGAAGGTCCTCGTCTACGCCATGATGAAGTTTGAACGAGATTAGAAATATGGATTTACAGACATTTTCTAACCATGCTTTAAAAGGTAACTTAAACAGTAATATCTGACTTTGTGCGTTTCTTTTTTTTGTTTGGTATATTTATTGCTACTAACTACATGTTGGTTATACGGTATCAAACTAGTAAATCAAAAACACCCTGCATAAAAACAATGCTATCAGAGAGGGAGAAAGGAACTTATCTCATTATAATAAGTAGGCGGAGCTAAAAGACTGACATGTAAACACTACACTAGCATCAGGGGTTCTGGGGATATTTTGTTCACAAGGTTCCGTAGACTAAGTCAAAATAGGGGCATAACTCTGGAAATATAAGAGCGGCGGAAAAAAGAAGAAATACGGATCTGCTTATTTTTCATGTACATGCCACATATGAAATTTCAAGATCCTAGCATTAGCGGTTCTTGAATTTTCCAGCTGCCAAAAAGTGTTATGAACGGACGGACAGGCCCAAACCTATATGCCCCTTCAACTTCTCCGAAGTTGGGGGCATAAAAGGTCACGGTACAGTGCACCATCCTGTACGTTTTACGGTAAAGACAAGCTGACCATAGTCACTACCTGCGTACATTCACTACTCAACCAGCTCCGATTTTTCTTTCTAAAGCTTTAATTAATTACACCGACCGACACAACTTTTGTGTCTTGTTGTTTTTTTTTTTATTAATATTTTTTTAATTCTTTCTTTTTTATCTGTTGGTAATGTAGCCCATACCCACCCATCCAACCGTCCCCATTATATTTAGGGTATAATTGATCCCGATTAGCTTCCCCAGCTCAGTCAAATTTATGATGCTAATATGTGACCACATGATTTTTTAACTGTGGGCTTGGAGGTTGATGCGCCAGACGCACGATCCAGATGGCGCAAGTTCGATTGCAGCTAAGGTCACGATTCTTTTCTGCATCTGGTTTATTTTAGCGTCGTCCGTATCTCATGTATTTCTTCATATGCCCTACATGACTAAGATACTGTTGAAAGGGCCGCAACTCCCGAAATCAATCATCCATTCATCTTTACAACTGCGGAGATATCTACAACAAATACCGCCTCACTGTAAATATTGGTGTATCTTATTTACGCTTCACTGATTTCCAAGTGAACTCTTTAAATGATTTCTCGGATATATGCTTTCAACTTTGATTCCATAAAACAAAATCTACTTTAAAAATTCCATTCGAAAAATGAATTCAAAGTACACTTTTATTAAGCTACGTGTAAACAGCCTCCTAGAAGTAGTCAACGTCTAGAATTTACTTTTGATTGGTAGAGAGAATGCAATTTTTGATGGCGTATGCATATAAATCATCGCTAGATGTACACAAATGCGTACAAGTTAAGAATCTTAACCTACCTATTTTCTAAGTTTGAAATTGGGCATAACACAACCAGATATTTTCGAAACAAGCTCAGAATCATTTACGAGCCTTATTCTTACAGTATTCTAACCATCATGGTCATAGATTAAGCCTCATTTAAAAAATGCGTTGCCAAAGCTTTTCCCATGAGAAAAATGCGTAAGTTTAAAACAGGCACAACCACGCCTTGTAAACTATCACAGGTACCTCCGATGGAGGTACTGATTATCGGTTGTGACAGGCACCTTAAGCTGCCTGTGACTGTCAAAAAATGACAACACACAGTGGGTATTCCTCGTTTTTGATAAAGTACAAACTAACCAGGGAGTATATTAAAATCAAAAAGTGCATTTCGACTCTTATAGACATAAAGTTTTGTCACACGTCCTATCCCCCAGAACTTTCCACATTTACCAAAGATACGACTTTTGAAGAGGCTTTAATGTCAGCCCAAAATACTCAAAACATAAACAATTCGGCCGTTTTTTGTCTTAAATGCAGTGATCGTGCGTACGAATCTGTTTTTCTTGGCACACTGATGTTAATGCAGGCGTCACACTGTCCCGATATTGACACCCGATGGCCATACGATAATGGAAATGTTCAAGTTCGGCTCTGATCGTAATAACATCGGGTCATTCGTGAGAGCATCTAAAGCCATCGTTTGACCGCCGGAGGATTTTTTTTCATGCTTCGGCAGCAACATCGTGAGCGGTGGCAAAATCTTTGGCATGCCGAAAAATTGCCGAAGGACATTGGGAAGGCTTATTTATTTTCGTGTTGAGTTCGTGTGTCCGTTTTGCCTTCGTAAGGCCATCGTGAGGGCATCGTGTCATCTTCGTCTTTACTTCGCGTGATCATCGGTGCCATCGGGCATTTTTCGCCTCACGAAGATATTACGAAGGAAACAAGAAGCAGCCCGATTGTCTTCGGAAGGCAACACGACTTCGTAAAGCCCTCGCAATGCCAGCGTGTAGCCATCGAATTATAGTACGATGGCATGGAGATGGGACCACGGTGTCAGCGAAGACAGCCGAAATTGGATAGTTCAAGCGTTTCTTATGTGTCATGATAACGTGGACATATATAAGGCGGCAGCCTCAGAGCACCTTCTTCAGTAATGTGTAACTCCCAAAGCTGTAATAACAATAACTATGTACACATCTTGTTTTGGTGGCAAGCCAATTTACTATTTATCCTTTTAAAAGAGAAATTTGATAAAATATATAAGAGTTCTAATATAATAAAGTATCTTAAATGATGTATCAGATATCTATATTAAATGAGATATCTAATACACTATATTAGATAACTTATTTACCATATATGATATCTTATAAGTTAAATAAGATATCTAATATAGCAGATAAGATATCTGTTTTGAGAAATAAGTCTCATATGGAATATAAGATATCTGATATAATGTAATGGATATCTCATTCGAAGAAAGAAATCTTATTTATAAACGAATATATCTTATATGGGAATTAAGGTATTTATTTAGGAAAGAAGATATCTAATATGTTGAATTACATATCTAATATGTTATATACGATATCTTATAAATACACAAATATATAAGATAACTTATTTTTTGTATCAGATATCTAATATTTTATATTAGAAGTTTTATATGATACATTACATATTGTTATAAACGATATAAGATATATAATATGGCAAACAAGTTATATTATTTCTCGAAAAAAAAACCAGATATCTGATACGGTATATAAGATCTTATTTAATATAAAAGCTACCTTATAAGATATCTGATACACTATATAAGATATCTAATATTCTACATAAAAGCTACATTATAAGATACCTAATACTATATAATGTATCTAATATTCTATATAAGATAACATTATTTAACAGTTCAGATATTCTTTTTAGTATATAAGTTAAATTAGATATCTTATTTACTTGGAAAAACCGATATCTTAAATAAACATCAGATATCTTTTATAGTACAAAATATTTATATTACAGATTAGATATCTAATATGATATATTAGATATCTAATTTAACATTTAAGATATCTAATATATTAAATAAAATATTATATCTTGTTTAATTTATTAGATATCCTTTTCAGTTTTAGATATCTTATATACTATAATTAGATATCTTATATGTTATATTAGAAATCTTATATAGTTTATAAAATACCTACTTTAGGAAATAAGATATGTAGCATATTGGATACCTATATAACAGAATAAATAGTAAAAGGGCTTATACCTTTAGGAGGTCACGTGACGCTTTCGTAACCTAGTTCGTTTGCATCGCACTCTCAATCCAACGTCGTGTAACCATCATGTGACCATCGTGTGTCTTTCGGGTAAACTTCTTAATAAAAAATACACATCTTCGTATAGCCTTCGCATAGCCTTCATGTGTGGTTCGAGGGCCATCGCAGGACCTTCTGTAGGCATCGTACTTTCTCCGGTTGTTGATTGGCTGTTAACCAAATTCGGGGCCTAATTCGTGCGAAATTCAAAATTTCATATTCGTATGGCCATCGGGTGTCAATTTCGGGACAGTGTGACGCCACCATTAGTAAACCTCCTAGCCCAAATATAAATGTCGATGAACTACAAATAAAGCTTGATTCTTCAAAACAACAGCTGAAGGTGTTTGTGGTGGCGTGGAGGTGCCTGTGATTTAAGAAAATATAGTGAATATCTGAATAGTTATTGCAGCTGCAAATATTGACATACACTTTTTCTAGACCACTGCCTTGAAAGAATCATTCATTCAACGTCACAATAAGCTACTATAATGCGCATGTCCTGAAATTCCATGTCCAAATTCCTAAAACACCGTTTCAAAGATTTATTGCCTATTTTGTTTCTGCATCCGTTAGTCAAACATTGACGGATTGTACATAGCTGTTGAAAATCAACTGCCTAATTCAGTGTTAGAATTGATATGAAATGCGCGCTTTAACAAGAGTCACCGTTTTTGTGAATGGTGATGACTGCTTTCGGCCGGGTGCTGCCTGTGAGTCATTCCAACTCGATAGAAATTATCGAGGCCACGCGCCATGCCAGCTACAAGTATGGTTTGTCAAAAGGCTCAACGTAAATTATTTCATAATACAGGAGCACGCATACTAAACTATATAGTGCATGTATACACGAACAGGTATCTATTAGACCTTGAGCTGACCATAGACCCCCCCCTCCCCCACCCCCCCCCCCCCCGGGGGAATTTCGAACACTATGATTTTCTGAAACTACATTATATATGAAACAAAATGACACAAGTTAGCCCTCTGCACGTTGGGGCATTAATGTGTAACGTCAACGTTAATTACACTACCCAAATTTACATATTCACGTCATAATAGAAAATACACATTGGTATACACACGTTAGAATTGGTCCTAAATAATGTTGGGTTTTGTCTGCTAGTACATAAGTCGCTGTTTAAAGGTAATTGACATTGTCAAGGATAAGTTGACTAACCCGTATAATGTAGTTTACATTGTAATTGACGTTTTCCCCCTTCAGTGTCTAAATACATGTAATATAAGGAGCAAAGTGTAAGAACTGAAGTGAAGAGAAAAGTAATTGTCATATATATGACTGTTTCAATAGTCTAGTATAAAAAACAAACAAACTTAAGGCTTACAAAACTCGTTAGCAGTCACTATAAATATGTAACGTATATAACCACACCAATAATTCCGGTAAAATAAAACAACCAGAATAATTCGCTGAATTGGTGGACTGGCGTTTATACGTGCTCCATCAATCGTCTTTGATTCATGCCCAGCTTAGATAAGTTAGGCAGCAGTTAGCAGTGGATATATTAAATATGGACAGGAACTTTCTTATTTTAGAAGAATTTAACCTTCAAAATGACCAGAAAAGCTAAGAAAGCCAACATCAGCTGCATTTCATGTTTAATGTTATCTGTATTATGTCTTAAGTAGACACTGTTGTATATGTAAATATGAAGAAACGCCAATGTAATGTGTCCTCAAACTATAAAATAATCCACCGGATAGTGTGTATTTAAAAATCAATCTAACAGTAATGTTACGTTACATAATTGTAATATATCGAGGGATAAGATTTGTGAGTCATCTGTTATAAAACATTTAGTTCCCGGGCAATATGAATTATTCAATGCTGTAGTATTACCTTACCACTGGTAGTCAGATGGCAATTAAGCTCTTTCAAATACACAATAACTCAGCAAGACGCACATAGATTGTTATAGCTGTAGCAGTTCGACCTTGCCTTCAATTCAATTTCACTTAAAAGTGACTTCATAAAAATGATTTTTAATAGTATGCATAGAATGAAATAAGAGTTGATATATGCTGCAACTGATTAATATTTAGGTTCTCGTCATGATGGGGATAAAACCAATTTCGCTACCTGTGCTGTGGGCTGAGTCATTCAATTACCCTACATACAAATATGCAACTGAGACTGCCAGCCGAGGCAATCAAAAGCAGTTCCAACGCTCCCAACAGGGATAAACACCATTTTTGCTATGCTGTCAGTCGAATCGTTAGCCACGAGCCTCTTTGCACAGTAACTGCTTTCCATAGGTTATCAAATATTTGTGGCTCCCACGATCATAACTTACATGTTAATTTGTGATCTACATGATCTGTTTATGCAGCTCCCGGCCATCAAATGTATTACAAACTTTTAACAATGTGAACATTGATAGAAAGTGACATACTTTATAACGCATACAACAATTTGTCATCAGCTTGTTCAGGAGTTCTATTTTTCATTATGTTGTTACAAATATTTAACTGGTCACGTAATTTTGCAAACCCCATGGTTTTATTCCCACTTGTTGTTACTATCAAGGACTAAAGGTGTTACGAAATACAAATTTCAATCAGACAATTTTTCAGTATGTAAGCAACTAAAATTGTTGTTTCGATATTGACAAAATGCTGTATTTCCTAACAGTATGTAACATATTTGGACAAAGGTGATAAGATAAGCCGTAAGATATCATAAATAAGCAGTTTTCAGCCATATTTATTGCTAAAAGTAACCAATATGATAATACAAGGTCACAGAGATCAAATGCAGTAAGTCATTTAGGTTAACCCTTCCTTGGCATGTATAGGTATGCACTACGTTTATTTTTTGATTATTTGCTCTTTAGAAATACTGTATTGCTAGTTTAGGATATCGGAAATGAAGAATCCATAAACTCGCAATGAATACGTTGTAAACGTTACTTTTTCGGTCTTTCGTTTTTTTCTCAGTATTGTGCTGCAAAGCATAACTACAGTGTAGGCGAATACATTCTGAAGGAGAACAACTGAGATTTGCTCATAGATATCTGAACAGCGAGGACCAGCATTAATATATTCAGTTTCATTTGCCATTTTATTATGTGTGCAGAGCTACTAGAACACTGTCCCTGGAAAAAAAACATTTTTGTCCAACTAAAGGTATCTTTATGTTCTTTGATGAATAATTGCTTTAATAGATGGTTGAATGCAGTTAGATTCTTTAAGAGATGATCCAAAGTAGTCAGACTTTAAAGAGAAAGAAACAAAAGCATAGAAATAAAGAGCATCTTAAACATAGCATTTATAGATTGCTACAGTATGCTAGTAAACTGGCCGTGTCTCTTTTCTGTATTAAATGTTTCGGATACTATTCTCCCAAACTCCTGGTTGACACATTATTGTTAGTTACATAAATGAACTAAATAAAGCAATGTATTGACACTACCATTAACAATTTTCAAACGTTTGTTTCTTAACTGTAACTCAGCAATGTTGTTTACCTTGGTAACGTAAAATATCCGATAGTCTTACAAATGTAAGTATACGCTGCCAGCAAATATCTACATTATCTTTGATGCAGAACTGTATTTGGCTTAAGTCTTCAAACTTCAGGTTTACTGTTCTGCTTTATAGTTTTTTTAGTGTGCACGTAAAAACTATACCAAATCCTCTCAATAAACAAGGTGGTACTCCATTTGCATTGTTAATTACTGATTATTTTATAACTTTATACTAAACAGTCAAAAGCGCTTAGCTTTTAATGTTATCAAACTGATTCTATATCATTTTATTCGAGCCATATATGCAAAATTTATCCTGGCTTAGCTGCGGCTTTATCTTTTTTATCTTTTCTGATGTGGTATTTTGTTCACTTTCTTTAAGTTGTATATAACAAAATTCCACGTATGTTCCTGTCCTTAGAACTCAAATGTACAAATTGTAAAGAAACAAACTGGGCAATGCCATTATGAAATACTTTTATTTTTGATATAATAACAAAGTTGCCAGCAAAAAACCCGTTTTACATGTGCAGAATATGTCAATGCCCTCAACATTACAATTTGTAGTTTACTGTGTTTAATCACGTATAAAACACAGCTCATGAATCCCTAAAAGTAATAACCGAGAGGAGTGTTGCTAGGTCCAAGTACACAATATATCATTGGAATGCCCAGGCTTATATATGTTATTGTTTTTATGTGACAGTGGGAATAAACTGATTAAAGGTATTATAATGAAATATTATAAATGTATATGTTATTTACGTTACAACTAGTAATGACATATCATAGAAAATAAGCCAGAATACATTTTTTCTTTAAAACTAAAAGATTCTTTTATGAAGAAACTGCTACCAATGAAAATAAAATGATTCTATCGTCAAATTATATGAGTTAAACAAAAATAGCCCTCGGTAACGTATATAATCGATCATTATGGCCAACTAAAATGCGTTCAAAATATTGTGGAACTGTTCCTTGCTGTTTAGATAGGCAAGCATACTCAATATCACCTTTTACTGTTGTTTTTTCTAATTCATACAGTGCAGTTCAAGCACTTGAATTATACAGAAAGTGATAATTGTTATATGGAACATTTATAAGGGGGTACTGTGTTAAACATCCTATTTCTCCCAAAGTATACAAAATAGGATAAAATTTTTTGCAGATCTGAAAAGATCAATGAATTATCTTTAATACAGTAACAAACATATGGTCTAATAATACAGGAGAAACTTACGAAAAGAAAGTATTTTGGATGGAAATAGCAATTTTAATGGAGTGTAAAGACAAATGTCACGTATATGACACCATGTAGGCTAAAGTGACCTGTCAAACATCTTAATTTTTAGCTACTGGATTGTTCTATTAGACTCTACCATAACTTTAAACATAGGAAAGTGACTTATATTTTTTATATAATTTTTGATAATTTTTATTTTATGTTTATTTTTTTAATTTTAATGGATAACGTTTGTAACAGGCTGTTACAGCTTAACGCCCCACTCGCCAGAGAGCTAACATGCTGCAAAATACTTCTAAGATGCTGGGCTTTATGAAAAGTATGGTCTACAGAATTCCCCCTTGGGGGGGGGGGGGTGGAGGGGGGGAGGGGTAAACCATATCTGGCTCATGGCCTATATAGTGTTGATCCTTTTGGTACCGCAAATGCGTGTCGCTCGCATGTGTCGTTTAAACGCTCGCTGTATGTGTTAACTTTGTTGAGCGATAGGTGCTACAAGTGATTTGTATTTGAATTGCTGGCGCTAGAATGCAAATACACCCAGATTACATAATCAGCAGGTGACATATATTCGACATTACACCTCTTAGTATGTTGAAGTTATCGGACTTTTATTGTAAATAATGCGTAATTCAAAGCCTCCGAATAGCCACATGGTGCTTCAAATTTGGTAACAAAAGAGCATTTTACGACAAAAAAGTCATCTTCCGAAATATTGTCGTTTTTGCAAACGTTTCGTGTGGCATGAGGGGTGGCCTCGACAATTTCTAACGAATTGGAATGACACACAGGCAGCACTCCCCCCCCCCCCCGATCACAGTCATCACCATTCGCAAAAAAGTTGGGTCTTATTTAAGCGCATTTCATAACGATTCTAACACTGAATTATGCTTTTAATTTTCAAGAGCTATGTACGTACTAGGCCCACTTCGAATGGAACTATAGTAGCTATAATTTACTAACGTTTCAACCGAATTGCGATGGTACGAGCGTAGTTACTATTATGCAGTTAATTTTCAACAGCTATGTACGTACTAGGCCCACTTCGAATGGAACTATAGTAGCTATTATATTTACTAACGTTTCAACCGAATTGCGATAGTACGAGCGTAGTTACTAGAATGACGTCATGCACTTACCAAAGATCAACCGAGGTAAGACCGGCGTTACTCTTGTAGCAAGATGGCGGTCGTTTAAGACGCTCGTGACTTGTGGGTGTACAACAAGTATTTGTTTTACTGAGTTGTTTATATTTGTTCATACAATTATTTTAGGGCATATATTATCATTTAATCTATAAATTGTCGTTTTAAAGACTACACGCACGGAAAAGGCAATGAAAGGCATAGCGTTTATTTCCATTTCCATGACAATCTACTATTGTAGCAGCTTTTGGCGTTCGATTGGTAATGCGAGTGCGCATGCCCATAAATCCTACTGTGGTAGGTACTCTAGTTCGGTTCGAAGTGGGCTGTATTCGTCAATGTTTGACTAACAGATGCGGAAACAAAATGGGCAATAATTTTTTAGATGATATGCTATGGATTTCGGTTGTGAAGTATCAATGTTTCACGTTCTCATGTCCGCTCGTCTGTAGTCTTCTATCAATAAATTCACCTGTACAGCTGCCCACTTTGCTTTCTGGTTTGTTTTGTAATTTAATATATATGCTAGGGGCGTTCATTTAATGTTGTTATTGGGGTTCTACAGGGCGCGTTTTTAATCCCATTCACATTTCGTTTACGTCAACCCTTGAAGTATTCTCCTTTGACGGAAACACACTTTTCAAGTCTCAAAATCCATTCTGTAAAGGCAGAGAAGTATGCCTTTTCAGGTATACCCTGGAGACACTGGTAAATTGCGCTACCAAGTGCATTTCGGGATTCAAAACGACAACCAGAAAGAATTTTCTTTAGTAAAGAAAACAGGAAAAAAGTCACAAGGACTAAGGACTGGCGAATAAGGTGGATATGTGAGCTGAACTACCTTTTCCTCTTTCAAGAAGTCTTGGAAAAGAGCACACTTGTAAGCAGGTGCGTTGTCATGGATAAGACACAGACCTATTAAACCCTTTAGTTTTACCTGAACTGGAATCCAGCTCCGAATCGATTTGCTGAAAAATCCACAAAATTTGCTTTTACTATCGCAAAATTTGCTTGCTTTAAGGCATCTACTTAAAGGCGCAAAACTTTGTTTGTAAACGAGTTACCAATGCTGAAAATTCTTGATGATGTTCCTGAGACATTGTAATGTCCTCGGTTAGGAAGGCATCAGTTTTGGAGCCAGGTAGAGCTCAGATCCAGACAATGAGTTAACTGATCAGAAGATTGACCCCTTGATTGTTTACACTTTTACAAGACAAGATTTATTTTGAGTCGGCAAGACGTACAATATGTAACATAAGCTCTGAAGAGGGCTTTGTTACGCACGAATAAATAAACGAAATTTCAATGATTTTCTGACAAAGTGTACTCCATGCATTGACAATACGTTACCTATTTAGGGATATGACACACAAAACTTGGGCAGCTTAATTCATGTCCATAAAAGATCTTTTCATTGATTTGCTAGTAGAAAGAATGAAAGTGTCTATAAAATCATCTCAAGTGGATGGTTTTGACCTCGATTAAATTTAATGCCTGCATTTGTGATATCAGCTCTCCAGGTGCCTTTTCATCAGCAAAAGTACTGTGGCTTCTGGGAGCCGCGCCCCCAGACCCCGCCACCCACAGGCTCAATTAATATTATTAGCAGTTATAATTATTTAGTATTCGACGAAAAGATTTCTGGATACCCATAAGCAGAAGAAGATGCAAAAATTGCAGACAATGTTTATACAGACCATGATTAATAAACCTGTTAGAACAAGAAAATGTTCTTTGTGTTTCATACAGGATTGGATTGAGGTCAGTCTGACATGGTGTGTGGTCATAAAAAATTTTGTCACCTATCTGCGGGGGTGGGGGTTGGGGTCGGACAAAAATTCTGGTAAGACTTGGGGGGGGAGGGGGTGGGGGGTCGGAAAATTTTTTGGTGAACCACATGAAAATGTACCCCCCCCCCCCCCCCACACACACACACACACACCCGACACACACTTAATAATAAATGACTCGTCCCTAAATAGATCTGTCTCTGTGAATTGTCCAAGAAATTACAACACGCTAAAACAACTACGTGAATAACAACCATACGTTCGTTAACTTCAACTATTACTGTAATATATCTGTTGGATACACTTTCTTATGCAAAATTGAAACATTAACAGTCAAAGAAAGTATGAAAAACTGCTATAAATGATAAAATTCGGGTCCGATCTGGTCCGATCCGGTGATTTGGTCCGATCGAATATACGCACCGCTTTTTCTTATATCACAGGCACCTCCATGTCGTCACAAGCACCTCTAGTTATTGGGGTTTTTTTCCACCGAATCCAGCCATATTTGGAGATAATCGGTATTTATGTTTGGGCAAGGAGGTTTTCATTACGTCAGTGTGTCGAGCTAAACAGTGATTTATGCAAGGAAACTGCATTTAGGACCTGAAACAACTGGTTGTGTCTTGTTTTGAGCACTTTCGACTGACCTTAAAGCCACTTCAAAAGTCATATCTTCCGAATATATGGAAAGCTCCCGGGTACATATTGTGTGACAAAAATTAATGTCTCTAAGAGTCGAAAAGCACTCTTTGATTTTCAATAAACTCCCTGGTTATCATGTATTTTATAGAAAAAAATACGAATACCTACCCTTTTTGTCTATTTTGGATCGTCACAGGCAGCTCCGGATGTCTGTCACAACCTATTATCAGTACCTCCGCGAAGGTACTTGTGATAGTTTACCAGGCGTGACAACTGGGTCAAACAGTTGCGGAATTTGCTCAAACGTACTCAGGCCATCTACAAATTGTCATCCTTCTGTATAATAAATACCATGATCCTAGCTGAAGGCAGACAAATGTATAAACGAACAGAAAAGACGGATTTCCAAACCTTAACTAGTATGACTCCTCAGTTCTTCGAAGTCGGGCCATAAATGTTGCATACAACTGTTTTTTACTTACCGAAAGTCGTAAAATAAAAGGGTTAAAACCTGATTATGTAGATAAGCTTGTAAGAAATCATTTTGATGGTTTCACTTGATTTTATCACATCTCATGATTTTATCACATTTCCCTTAAACACTCATAAAATCTCACGGACTTATGCCACGTATACAGCTTTCCATGGCAAGGAGCTCACATAAGCCCTTAACAAATAGGCAAACAGCAAAATCCTCGACCAGCTTTGCATACACACAGTCAGTCTGATCATAGCCTTTGTTGTTTGAACATAATGTACGGAACCAGCGGAAGCAACAGGCTTAAAATGAAACCTCTAGCTATATAACATGGTTTCACAGATTGGAGACTATATTTATTTAATTATAAGTCAGTGTCCCTTCCGAAACAGTCTCAAAGACTATAAGCATGCATCTGCTGAAAAATTCACCTCATAATAGGGATATGATAAATTATGTGATATCGTGTCACTTTAGAACTGCGCTTGCGCGAATGTCATCAGGCAGCGTGTTTTAAGTAGCTATCTCTGATGATGATTGGCTACATACTGACGTTGGTCGTTATAGCAGCGTTCGATTGGTTGAAAGACGTCACCGACTTACGTCATATCGCATTCGCGACGTCAGCAAGTTGAACAAAACTGCGTTTGCTTTTCAATTATTGGACTCTCTTTTCGCCGTAAAATCTTCTTACGATACATGATAAATAGAAAACCATGACAGTGTATTTTGATATCAAGTTTATCAGGATTGACCAGAAACACATGGGACTGGCTCGGCAAGCCTTGCCATTCCTACGCTGTTTCTGACCTTGCCTGATAAACTTGATATCAAAAGACACTTAAATGATGTTCTCTATATATCCGTCTTGTAAGGCGGATCTAGACCTTTTGTATTGTTTTGGAAAAGAAAAGCTCATGTACAATTAAAATCTTAAAAAGTTCCTTCAAGAGCAGAGAATACATACAAGAAGTAGGAACATGGGCCAGACTACGTAGTTTCGGCTAATAAAGCCTCGTCAGTGATCCTGACAATATCTGGTGACAAAACCAGAAAAAAAAGCATATTGTAATTTCTTAATTTTAATTGGGCAGTCGATTCAAAGACTGATTAATTTCAAAAAGACCCAAATAATATAAAAGACGATGAACTAGAATAAAAGTCTAAATCGATCTCAAATTTTAGATTTCTCAGAATATATCCTCTGATCTCAAAGGATGTAAATAAAATATAATCTGCACTATGGATGATGTACGGGGAGACGTTTTACGGCCGCCACACGGCACAACACCAGCTGCAGTGAGGTAAAATTAAAATCCTAAAAAGTTCCTTCAAGAGCTGAGAATGATTTACATATGAGCCGCGACAAGACAAAACCAACAAAGTGGTTGTTCTGCCAGCGCAGACTCAGGTCAGCCTGGGTATCCGCCCAGTCTGATCAGCTGTGCGCTTAAAGGGTAGCTAACTGTCTAAGGTAGCTCCATGCGGATAGCGAAGACTCTGATCAGACTGGGCGGATGCCCAGGCTGATTCGAGTCTTCGCTTGACGCACATGCAACTATCATAATGTTGGTTTTGTCGTGTCGCGGCTAATTTGAATATTTGCAGTTATTTTGGAAGGTTAAACTTCCGTTCTATAACCGAATAAATAGGTAAGTATTTATTGTTGGCAGATACTTTAGATATTTGGTCACGTTTGTGCATGACGAGACTCATTTAACTTTACTTATACAGATTCACTCACTCAGCTTGCTGACAAAATGGAGAAAAGAAAAGTAGCATTTTCTGCCAGGGTCGGTTCCACAACAGACGCATTACCACTTGGATCAAAAGTTGTGTTTAATAGCGTGGTATACCAGGAAGGCGACGGGTATAACCCTGAAGATGGTGTGTTTACTTGTCCAGAAACTGGAGTTTATATGTTTTCTGTTGTAATAAGCAATGGTAATACACAGGATGGTGTTAATTATGCTTATGTGGAACTATATGTTGATTCTCACTCAAAGGCCTATGTGGGTTGTCAACAACACCATCTTCATCAACGTGATCAAAGTTCCAACCTTGTAATACTCAAGGTAATTCAAGGTCAGAGGGTCTGGGTGGAAACATACATATTTAGTGATATAATCATTGTTCGCTCGCTCTCATCATTTAGTGGTGCCCTTCTTTATAATTAAGGTAAATGGTTACACTGACAGGGGGAACAACTCTACCATTAATACTCAGTGGAGGTCAGCTTTTAAAGGCAAATTCTTGCTTCTTCATAAGCAATCTCTTTCCTTTAAGAGTAGCCTCTATTTTGGAATTTAAAAGGGCTATATCATCCAGGGAAGCAAACATGACGGTCCTTTCTATATTTAGTGGTGCTCTTCTTTATAATTACAGTAAATGGGGTACACTTTCAAGGGAAGCAACTCTTTCATTTACATTTGGCCCTCCTTATCAATAGGGATCTGTTCTTAAAGGAAAGAGGAGCAAACTCTTTCTTTTAAGAACAGACCCTTCTTTTGAGATTGGAAGAGTTATATCATCCAGGGAAGCAATCAGGGCAGGGTTTCAACATTTACTGGTGCCCTTCTTTATACTTTAGATGAATGGGTACGCTGTCTGGGGAACCAACTTAACCGTTTTCAGTTTTGTAATGTTTCTCAATATGGGTCAACTCTTAAAGGCAAGAATTCGCTTATATTGTAGGACAAACGGTCTCTTTTAAGAGTTGACTCCCATTTGGAATTTAGAAGGGTCATATCGTCCGGGGAAGCAAACAGGGCGGGGTATTAACATTTGTGGTTCCCTTTTTATCATTAAGGCAAGTGGGTACATTTTCAAGGGAAGAACTCTATCATTTACACTTTGCCTTCCTTGTCAATAGGGTTCAACAGTTTGCTGATATAGAGCAAACTCTTTCCCTTAAGAGTAGACCCCTTTCTCGAAGGGCTATTTTGTCCAGGGAAGCAAACAGTTGTTCCCCTTTGTAAAAATGGCAGAAAAGAAAACTAAAAAAAAAAAACTTAAAAATTCTTTATGCGTCCGATTATGTTGTTTAATGCTGCACACATAATTTTACTTGTACTTTTTATGATTTGATTTCAAACACCTTTCAGTAGTATTTCCGTATTATGGGCCAAAAGTGAATAGGTCAGATGATATGACAAACGGTAATCCAAAATTCACAATGGGAGCTGAGTTAGAATTGTGCTCCAGAGAAGGGGAGGTAACAGGGATAATTAAAGGACTGATTGTTCTTATTCCTGTATAAAAACAAATGTTATTTCTGTATAAAAACAAACGTTATTTCTGTATAAAAACAAACGTTGTATCTCTCATTAGAACCGTCTCGCCGGGATGATCACAATGAGGGTTCACAACTTATCTCTTCATTGAGAAAAAAAAGAAATTATCTCACAATTATCCTCCAAACTCTAGTTTATTGGTAGCTCTGCTTGAATTTACAACCTTTAACATATGAGATAAGAGATTCACCTCTCGGCAAACTAGAATTTAAAAAGAGAACAACAAAGCTTAAGATTACGACGAGGTGTGACAGTAACTCCAAATTCCTCCATTAAAATATATGTTGAGGGCTGTCATTATACCTGATGGATCTCACGATGATATTTATCTAGATTTGTTTCAGAAATATTATACACTCTTTCCGTTATCCTGACTTGACTCTTTCACAGCCTTACAATATAAAACAGATATAGCAGTGGAAAGTCTATTGACCTGACTTGAGCTTTGTCACATACGGTAGTTTTGCCTGATAGAAAATTTCTTAGACTGTACACAATTTAGACAGTCATAACTATTCATCATGACTGCATATTTCTATTTCACATCTTTAGAGGGCATTTTGTCAGGTTAACGCTTTTTTCTTTCTGCAAATCATAGGTTTTCAGTCAATACCTGGTAGAGAAATACCAAATGATGAAACTACAAAATGATAATAATAGCTCATATTTGACATAATGTTAGGAGCTAAGATGCAGATCACCTGATTAACTGCCGGTTTAATTTCATTGCGTCGACAGTGATACAACTTTATCGAACCTATACCGTATTAAGACGGCGGTAATGTCCCCTCCAAAAACAACCTCAAAAATCTAGATTCGTCTTATAAGACGGATCTAGATTGTTGAGAATTTTTCGGTACAAAAACCTCCATCTTTCATTAGACTTACACAACACTGGTTTAGATAAGTGGAGTCATTCTCGAAGATGTAAAAAATTCTTAAAGCCGAATTTTTAAAGTAGTTAAGCATCATAACAATGTCCATTGGACGTTCATCATCATCGCAATACCCGATGACCGCTTAGCATCATAACAATACCCCACAGACATTCAGCATCATAACAATGCCCCAAGGACCTTCAGCACCATAACAATGCCCCATGGACATTCAGCATTATGACATTGCCACATGGACGTTTAGCATCATAACAATGCCCCATGGACGTTCAGCATCATAAAAATGCTCCATGGCCGTTCAGAATCATGACATTGTCCCATGGACGTTAAGCAACATAACAATGCCCCATGGACGTTCGGCATCATAATAATGCCCCATGGCCGTCAGCACCATCACATGGACGTTCAGCTTCATAACAATGCTCAATGACCGATCAGCATCATGACATTGCCACATGGAGTTTCAGCATCATAACAATGCCCCATGGACGTTTAGCATTATGACATTGCCACATGGCCGTTCAGAATCATGACATTGTCACATGGACGGTAAGCATCATAGCAATGTCCCATGTACGTTCAGCATCATAACAATGCCCCTTGTCTTAAGAATCATTTCATTGCCACGAGGATATTCAGGATCATAGCAATGTCCCATAGACGTTCAGCATCATTATAATGCCCCATGGACATTCAGCATTATAACAATGCCCAATGGACGTTCAGAATCATGATATTGCCACATGGACGTTGATATCATATTTTGTCGACATTGTATCCTACTTGGTAGCTGCCACTTTACAGTTTATTCTAAGGGATTGTTTTGTGGGTCGATATGTTCGCTTATATTATCAAAAATAGAACCTTTGCGAATAATTACTTATTTGCAGTACCTCTTTTAGTAGAATGTGGGTTAAGCGCTGCCCTGCAGATCTAGCACCCCCGAGCTACAGTGCTGCTGGAGTTGGGAAGCTTTTTGATTATTTACGGGGTTCCATTGTAAACAGTCATTCTTTTTACCCTACCATCGTTTTGATATGACGGAAATGCTGTTGAAAATATAATTGAGCCGCGACACGACAAAACTATCAAAATGGTTGTGTGCCCAGCGCAGACTCTGATCAGCTTGGGCATTCGCCCAGTCTGATCAGTCTTCGCTGTCCTCATGGAGGTAACTTGGACCCTTAGGTACGCTTTAAGCGCTGAGCGAAGAGTGTGATCAGACTGGGAGGATGACCTGGCTGATCTAAGTCTGCTCTCGGTGCAAAACCACTGTTTGTTATCTCGTGGCGCGCCTCATATATTGTTTGTGTTTTACGCTGTGTTACAGCGAGAAATGACTCTTGTACATATTAATGCGTTTAACTCTTTGATTCTTAGAGCGTTTTTTTTTTCTTCTTCTTTATTTTTTCGTTTTGCAAACTGTATAATTTAGTTATGCTTTGGCTATTGTTCTAACGACTAATATTGCAAAGTGTATATTTCAATTAATTTTTTTGCATATTAAATCATTTTAATACATTATTTTGACTTACAATGTCCTATATTTTGCTCATTTTTCCTCACCTGTGACGAAGACTTATAGGTGAGCTTACAGTGTAGTCATGTCTCCGTCGTCCGTCAACATTTTCAAAGGACAGCTACCGATAATACAAAATTGCATATATAGCATCTTTAGGCAGTGGAAACCAACATTACTCTTTTAATACCCAAATTTCTCAGAACTTTGTTTGCTTTTGTGACATAAAGTTTCCATTCTTTATAATTGGACGATTGAATATTTGTATTTATGGCTATGTCACAGCAGATATTCTGGACAATTTTTCTACAGAAATACTCCTTGAGTAGTCCTCTACCAAACACATGAAATTTGTACAAATTGCACTATTTGGCTGGTTGCCATGGTAACCAATTTTTTTTTTCAAATTCATCTCCCAAAAACTATGTGGCCAATAAGGCTCAAACTTGAAAGAAAAGATATTAGTACTAGTCTCTGTAGAAATACTGTTTCCATGGACATTGTTCTAGCAGTTTGGTTGGTATGGTAACTTATAATTTCCATGGACTTAACGTGAGAAAAGTGGAAACTGGCAATTCTACTGTCTCGCTGCAGTTATTTAGAATTTTACTACAGAAATGTTTTTGAGTAGAAAGTCCTATACGATTTATATGATTTTTTGTCCAAATCGCTGATTCTGATTGGTTGAAGGGTAAATTTTTGGGAAAAAACTATTCAAAACCCTTTTCCTCAGAAGTCATAAGGAGTGCAGCTGATGCTTTGCTTACAATTTCATAATATTATAGTTTCCCCTGTTGTTTCGTTGCTTTGGTAACTTAAAGTTTTCCTAGACTTATACTTGGAAAAGTTGAAATTGCCATTTGTTTACGTGTTACTGCAGTTATTTTCACAAAAAGTTTAAAGGAAAGTTTCCGGAGCAGTCCTCTTCCAACCATATGACTTTTGTCCCAGTCACTGGATTAGATTGTTGCCATCTCAAGCGAAAGGTTTAACTAAGGAAAAAACCTTCCCGGAAACCATAAAGGGTAAGAAGCTGAAACTTTGCATGCCTACACATGACATTAGTCTCCGGCTACACAATTTATGTTTTTATTGTTATTGTCTAGGTCTTTGGCTGCTGCTGCAATTAAAAGTTTATACTTGTAATGGGAAAAGAGGAAATTGGCATTTACTTCTGTGTTACTGCAGATCGTTTAACAAAAGTTTTACAGAAATGTTTCTGGAATATTTATCTACAAACCATATGAATTTTGTCTAGATCGTTGATTTTGAATGGTTGCCATCGCAACCGAAAGACTAATATCTTTTTTTAATTGTACTTTTATGACTCTTGCAGATAAAATCTCAGACGGGTAACTTGGCCTTAAAGACCGTAAAATTTTCCCGTAGACATACAGTGGGAAAAAATATTGTTCCGGGCATAGCAACTTGATTTTTTCATTTTTTGTTTTTTTATTGGAACCTGATCAAACTTCCTGCATAAACTTCCCGATGAGTTCGAACTCTGGCTTTATTTTACCCTTCGCATTTGAAAATTTGCCCTTCAGTGATTGAATATACCATATTTGACCTTGTCTTGGGCATTTATCGAAATTTCATTAAACTTGCTGATAACTAGCATAGGCATAATATTTCGGACATATTTGAAATTCGGCCGTATTGTATATTTCGCGTTCGAGTTAGTTACCCTTAAGTGTTTATGATATATGGCCTCAGATGAGCTACAAAACCAATAGCCCTCAGGGTTTGTTCTTGGAATCATCTCTTCGTTATGTTTAAATTTGTTTTTCACAATGTAAATATATGTGTTTATTGTTTCTGTTTTACATTTTGTAATGATTGGTCTGATGAAGCCGAAAGGCAAAGGCGCTGATGTAAATAAAACAAAGGACCTCTGACAGTTTCACTGCAGATTCGCCTATGTTTCGACAAATTACTACAGCTTCCATGGGAAACCAATGTTCATGACTTTAGCATTAACATGTAAACTTCTGCATTTTAAAGAAGTTTTATATTGACTCTGAAAAATTATCACGTCTGCAGACTAATTCTCACTGACTATCTCAAGAGGGTATGTGAAATTTTCGGCCATCCAAAAATACAAAAAATTCTTGATTTTTTATATACTGCATTTTATGTTGTAAAACATGCTTAAAGTAAAGTAAATACTTCAACAGCATATAGCATGCAATAATGTGTAGATAAAAAGTATGACATCCTTATTTTAAGACGCAGAGGGTCTAATCACCCCACCCACTTTTCAGTTTTTCAGCCGTAAACTATCATTCTTCCCCCGTGCCTCAGCTTGCCACTCACATATAGTGTGTATTTTGACAGAGCAGCCATACATGCAAAGTGGCTAGCTGAGGCACGGGGGGGATCTTTATAAAACTTTTCCTATTTTCCATAAATTCAATTATAAACAAAAACTTGCTTTGTACACCAAAAATCTCAGTCTGTCTGCTAAATAACCTAAAAATTGTTTAATACCAATTAAAGGGAGTTCCGAGGAATAAATTTCAGTGGAAATTTTTAAGTTACCAAAAGTTCATTTTTGACCACTTTTATTGGCAAATTAACATTACAACTGTTAGAGGTCCTTATGTACTGATGAAGATTATCTCTCCATTTATGATCAATTGTAAATCATTTTAGCATCCCGAGTGGATCCAGTGCGACCAAAATAGTGTGATTGTTTGATGTCCTGTGTAATATACCATACATATTTATAATATTATCAACTTATTTTGCAAGGATTACGGATGTTACGCTACCTTTTTAATTAAGTAATAAAATAATTACACGAAATTTATATGACATATTGTAATTATTTTGAATGACTAGAAATGCTTAAAACTGTAGCTATATCATGTAACTGCAAATAGTAATATTGTATATAAACAATAGAGAATGACAAACGACTGGAATCTTTGCATGAAACAGCGGTAATAGAAAATGAAGTCTAACATAGTCAAATCCAAACTAGACCAAACTTGACACCATGAAGTAACATAAACATACTGACCAGGGGCCGTATTCATAAAACGACTTAAGTGGTTGCTATGCTGTTGCTAAGGTTAAATTTCGTTGAAGGAGATTCCCTACAACTATGAAATTTGGTCTGGAGGAACAGTCTTTGTAAGACTGTTCCTCCAGATCAAATTTCATAGTTGTAGGGAATCTCCAACATAGAAATTTACCCTTAGCAACAGCATAGCAACGACTTAAGTTGCTTTATGAATACAGCCCCAGACCTATTCTTAAGATGCTCAGCAGACCAGTAAAGATAGTAATAAAAAGCAGTTACAGATTTATTTTCCCATGAAGTTATGCATAAAAAGAAGTCTGTAGTACTAGCTCTTTCCATCAGAGCCCAACAACTATTCTCAAGGTATTTGACTTGTCTAGGTATATTATTTATGCAAGAAATATATATCAGTTGCGGTGCGTGTTAAGCCACAGGCTCACTGTAACGTATTGAGGACTAGGTATTTTACATTTTCAAAACGTGGCGAAACGGCAGTATACGTTGTAAAACGTAAACGCATTTTGCTTTCGTTCCAATCCCTAAGCCTGTACTGTTTATATTTGATTGTGTGTTACTTGTAATTGAGAAACAATAAATATGTTTAAACCAAACTTAACTAATACGTACATAAATATAGCTAAATACGTGGCCTATTTACGTTTGATTTAGAATGTTTAACTCAAACATGACATTTGATATACGTTGCGTATGCTTAGTAAAACGTAGCAACACGAAGTAAAAAATGGTCCAAACGTACTAAAACGAACCCGAAACGCATTAAATACGTCCAAAAACATAACAATAATAACCTAGTGGTTCTCTAAGCCTCAGTCTCACTATCACGATGGAGGTCTTGGTTTTTATGTATTTAAAACGTACCAAAACGGGAATATGCGTATTAAAATGTAGTTAATACGTACTCTATAGGATATATACAGCTACATACGTGGCCTTGCTACGTTTAAATGGAAAATTCACTTTAAACGTAACATTTCGGAATACTTACTTTATGCATAGTAAAAACGTATTGAAGCGTAGTCTAAGCTAACTAGAACGTGGGTGAAACGGATTAAAATACGTAATCATACGTGAAGGCCCTGCACGCACTACTACGCATTATATACGCTTTCCAGCGTCTTAGTATGTTTTATTCTGCGTTTTATAACGATTTTGATATGTTTTGCGATACCTACTCAAAAGTCACTTTGACTAGGTAGCTATACCGGACATTACCTAGTAGTCCCTAGTAAAACGTACGAAATCTTTGCAGGTAAGTAAACTGTTCTCATCCCTTCTGAAAGCGTTCTCATCCCGTCTAAAAGCGTGGCACTAAGCCGTTTGATAACCGGCTAATACTAAAGGTCCTGTCACACTACAATGTTTGAGACAACGTATGCCAACGTATGAAAAAATTATCCAATACGCTGGCATACGCTGGAAATAAATTAAAACATCAAACAGCAGCCGGTTTTAGAACGCACACATAGCGCACTGAAACGTATAAATAACTTATTCACAACTTATCCCTAGCGTATACATAACTTATACAAGCGTATATTTACATTTTCAGTGCAGAGGTCTCTGTTAACCCAATTAAGTGATGCGGGAGTCAATTTTGTTTACAAGTCAATAATTACATAGTGTCACGCGCTTTAAAGTGACAGCTCATCTCACTAACTAGCACGTGAAATCTACAACATGCCATGAACTCGAATGGCTAGTAAACATTGAGTGACAGCTCGCTACGCCTACTTGCACGCGAAATCTACAGCAGGAGGTGGAATTTACTGGTAGGCAGTGACAATGCGGCTGTTCCAAACTATTGCCAAATTCGACCGGTAATGTTTTTAAAACGATTCTTATATATGTATTTCTTATTTTTGTTTACCTTTTTATTGATCAAAAGCATCGTTTAATAATATAAATATAAGGAATGAATGTTATTTTTTAAACGTTTACTGAAGTATAAACTACATCGGGTCACGAGCAAAGTTTACGTAAACCCCTTCGGGGTTCACTTACTTTGCTCGTGACCCGATGTAGTTTATACTTCAGTAAACGATAAAAAATAACATTCATTCCTTAAATAACAGCGTGTTCCCAGCGTATCTGTAGCGTTCTTGTCTTATGCCGAACGCATGTACAACGTTAGTCTAACTTACGCCATGCTTCGGAGCGTGCTTCGACGACCAGATGTAAAGCGACGGCTCTCTACAACACTTTTTATTGTAGTGGACGTTGATCGATGGACATGCCTAAAGAACGAAAATTAGAGAACTTTGCAGGTAGTAGCTGACCACCTGCATGCCTACCGTCGTCCCAATCGTCACCCAACTGCCGTGCCTACGATGCCGGTAGCCAATCTCCCTCTCGTGCAGACTCCAATGCCTCTTTAGTGGTATCCGTGGCGGCATCTGCAGCAGCTGTGGTGGCGTCTGAAGTAGTAACCCCCTCTCAAGCCCCAAAACGACAAGCAGAAGCGGTCCAAGAAGATTCCTTATTTAAAAGTGATGAATTGCTGATCTGTATCCAATATATATAGCTGAAGCCCAGGTCGCTGGCGGATCTGTTATCTAAATACGCTCAGTGCGTTCGTGACACGTTGAATAAGTTCTAAGGTCGTCAGGCATAAGTTGGATACGTTCGGTATAAGTTTCAGGTAAGTTACCTATAAGTTAAAAATAAGTTACGCGTACGCTCCACAATGGACCTGGCGGCTGCCGACGTATGTCAACGTATGATTTACTTACAAGTTACGTGCATGAACGTACGCATAACTTACCTGTTGCGTACACCAAACTTATGACTAACTTATAAACAATACGTCGGCGTACGCTGAAAATTTTATGCATGCACAAAATTTTGGGCCGCATTCGACGTACAACAACGTATACCAAAGTATTTGAGCGTGCTCGTAACTTGTTCATAACGTACCCCTAACTTATTCAACGTACACCCGCGTGTTTGCTAAATTTCTCATACGTCGGCATACGCTGATGCTATATGTCACTGTGTGACAGCCACATAAGTAAATCGTAGTTTAACGTATCGGAAACGTACTAGAAGCGTAGTACCTCCTAAATACCTACAAAACGGGCTATATTTTGCCAAAGGTAGGGCGGGAAACGTAGTTCAACCTAGCCCTCAAAACGTGACAGTGAGACTGGGCCCTTATAACGCTCTTATCAATTACAATTAATTCTTCCTCATTTACCTTTATCAATATCCCAATCCGGACAGCCATAATTGTGCTGAGTAGCGAAAATGCCAAATAGTGGAAGTGTATATGTAGCGAAAACGTGTTAGCGAATATGTATAGGTAGCGAACATATGAGCCACGACACCAGAAAACCAACAATGTGGTCGTGCGCCCAGCGCAGACTCAGAATAGGCTGGGCATTTGCCCAGTCTGATCAGACTCTTTGCTAAGCGCTTAAAGGGTAGCCAAGGGACTAAGCTACCTGCATGCGGACAGCGACGACTCTGATCAGACTGGGCGTATGCCCAGGCTGATCTGAGTCTGCGCGGGACGCTCGACCACATTGTTGGTTTTCTCGAGTCGCGGCTCATACACATGTAGCGAACTGTATTGGTGCGAAACATCCGTAAACCTTTTGCAAATTGCCAGTTATTCTCTCATATTTACATTTTCAGTGCAGAGCTCTCTGTTAACCCAATTAAGTGATGCGGGAGTCAATTTTGTTTACAAGTCAATAATTACATAGTGTCACGCGCTTTAAAGTGACAGCTCATCTCACTAACTAGCACGTGAAATCTACAACATGCCATGTACTTGAATGGCTGGTAAACACTGAGTGACAGCTCGCTACGCCTACTTGCACGTGAAATCTACAGCAGGAGGTGGAATTTACTGGTAGGCAGTGACAATGCGGCTGTTCCAAACTTTTGCAAAATTCGACCGGCAATGTTTTTAAAACGATTCTTATATATGTATTTCTTAATTTTGTTTACCTTTTTATTGATCAAAAGCATCGTTTAATAATATAAATATAAGGAATGAATGTTATTTTTTTAAACGTTTACTGAAGTATAAACTACATCGGGTCACGAGCAAAGTTTACGTAAACTCCTTCGGGGTTCACTTACTTTGCTCGTGACCCGATGTAGTTTATACTTCAGTAAACGTTAAAAAAAATACACTCATTCCTTAATTATATTGAAAATGACAAAAGGATAATAGTAAAACTGTATTAGCCTTCATTGTTTTTATTGTTGTTAAATACCTGTTTAGACTATATATCTACAAAAGTGTGATATATATATATAAGCTTTGGTCGTTCGTTATAAAATTCCTCATAAAAATGGGTGCGGCCAACGTATACTGTGTATCTATACTCCACCTAAAGTCTTTAAAATCCAATAAAAAAGGTAAAGGTTTCCCATATCCAAATAGCCGTAGGGGCAGTGGGGAATTAACTACCCACTGTATAGGGACACAGCAGATGAAAGGAGGAGCCCATACCTTTCCTTTCGCTGCCTTATCCTTCCCTGATTCGAAAAAAGTACCCATTTACTGCTGAGTTGACAGGGACTGTTTTCCAGTCGTCGGATGGCGACGGTGAGCTGCGAACTCATGGCCTTCCGGCGACTTTCTGCACCACGGCGCCTCTCAATCGCCACTTAAATCCAATAATCCAATAAGTCCTGCCTAAATTCAAAATTCAGACTTTCTTCAAGACAGTCTCTCAGTTTTGCAGAATTCCAATGACTGGATCTCTTCAACAGTGCGCTAATTTAAAAGTTTTCGCGTCAGGTTGCTCCGGTGGGAGCTGAAAAACACATTTTTTACAAGAAAGCAAAACCTCATGCAGGTGACAAATATACTCATGCACACAACTCGTTCGCTCTTAACTTAAAACTTCTAACTGTTCAGCAGCTAAAATAAATCAAAACATGAAATAATGGTCATTCTTCAAGAATTTATACTCATTCTTGGCAGTACACCCCCCAAATTTGCAAGAAAAATGGGCATTTTTTTTTAATTTGGACACCAAAGAGTCTCAAAATTAGAAATCAGTGCAGTTTTCTGCTTTCTAGAACACACTTCTAGAGCTGATCTAGCAAGCTAGGGAGAAAAAAAAAAAGATTTTTAATGGCCCTTTTACAGTCAGCAGTGATGAAATCTGCAGATGACACCGTGTCGCGCCTTAAAATCTCTACAAAGACCCACCTCAAGACCATGATGGCTTCCCAAGAATTCGAAAGCATCGGCCTAAAATTTTGAACAATCAGATTCATGAAAATGCAGTTCTTATCCAAGATAACATGTAAACTGCTGCAAGGGGAACTTTCAAATTTACCACCGCCCCCTCCAGAAATCAGTGTCATGGTGCCATGACAATTTCAACCCAACAGAGATAACATTGAGGGCCAGTCTCCTCATTTTGATCATTTCAGATGTTACTAATAGAACAACAGCATTTCAGTGTAATGAGACATAATTTACAAGAGACTCCTTGAAAAAGCAATAGGCACAGAAAGCAAAAATCTACATTTGGGATAACAGTAGCAGTTCTTGTCCCATAGACCGCAATACAAACATTTTGGAAATACAACACCTTTCCTGCGAATCGCAACTACTTTAGATCATAGCTCCTTCTTGCTGGTGGACTCAAAATTTATACAAGGAAAGAAACACAATACCTTATGTTGCATTTAAGAAAACCCGGCAGTAGATGTTTTATACATGATGTCAAATGTATTAATCACGCTCTGCACCAATGAAATTCCGCTTATGTTCGGATTATAGAGAATACCATGTTAGTGTCTTTTGATATCAAGTTTATCAGGCGAGACCAGAAACAGCGTAGGAATGGCGAGGCTTGCCGAGCCAGTCCGACGTGTTTCTGGTCGAGCCTGATAAACTTGATATCAAAAGACACTTACGTGGTTTTCTATTTATCATGCATCATTAGAAGATTTTACAGCGTTAAGAGCGAGAAACAAGTGGTAAGCAAACGCAGTTTTGTTCGAACTTGCTGACGTCGCGAATGCGTTATGACGTAAGTCGATGACGTCAATTAACCAATCGAACGCTGATATCACGGCCAACGTCAGTATGTAGCCAATTGTCTTCAGAGATCGCTTCATTAGGCATGACCTGATAACATTCGCGCAAGCGCAGTTCTACAGTGACCTGATATCACATCATGTTATCATACCCCTGTTATCAGATGAAATTTGCAGCAGATGCATGATAAAAACATATATAGCTGGCTGCTACACTGACTTTACATACAAGTAAACTGGGTATTTTAGAGCAAAGTTTTACTGATCCCGAAAGAAGTTAGGTATGAGTAAAAAGATGGGCAATGATCTAAAACATGTGCAGTCAGATCCCAAATCCAGCACTCAAAACGGAAATGATAAATTCCATACATGAATGGACAGCAGTTCACGAGAGACACTAAGGTAAACTGAATGGCAAGCTCTTTCCGGACAGGTAGTCATTAAAAAGAAAAGTTCATTGCTTACATTTACATTCTTTTCTATCAATTGTTTGACCACAAATTTGCGTTAGGGGCTATAGTTGAAGCAGAAAACCATTTATACACAGTTTTTCTACTACAAGCGAAACAGCGACAACGACATAACAACGTCACCTACGTACAATCAGATCGGAGAACCATTGTTTATTTTGACGTCATGTAACGTCGCATGAACCGATGTAGTTAACGTTTTATTTTTTATTTAATTTTTTTTTTTTAAATTCATTTTTGATCGTCTTTTATTATCATTATTAATTTTGATTTAACACAGTCAGGTTATTCGGCTCCGATGGGGTTTTCGGCATCCCTGTGAGTTGTAAGCGTTTTATGAGTAAGTTGCTTTTTGCCCCAAGCAAAAAGAAAAAAGATTATGAAGATAAACATCTTAAATAAGCTCCTTTCATAGCGAACACATCTCTTAACTAAATATATTGTTCTCTTTCTCCCTTATACCATGAAATTACCATATGGTTTCAAGTGTAATTAAGCACTGATGCTCTTGCAGATCTCTCTACGCTACACATGAAGAAGATTTAGCTACAAGGCTGATCCTGAAGTAAAGCTACTCTGTACACTGCGCGCTTATTCATAGCAGCATTTTTTATAAAAAATATTATCAAGCTTCACTGTAATTTAGTTCTGATTAACAGAATAAATACAAAGTTCCGTTCCAAATATATAAACGTTCAATGTGCGCCACCGATGCCGTCGTGCCGCACATAAGAATAACGTTAATCACAAGAACATAAGTTTCAAAGCCAATCACAAATCGAAATCAAACTAACATTAACACACCTAATCAGATGAAAATTTGATACGATGACGAAATATATTTCTGCCGCCCACTGTTGAATATTTTAATATCGTCACTGCAGTTTGAAGTTCGCTAGCTAGTGCTAATGCTTGCTACTGCCGAGAGTAAAAATATGAATAACTGGCAAACGCGTCAGCGGATATATATGCGGTTTTGACTCAAATTAGGACTATAACCATTAGAGACTCTAGAGCTGATATAAGAAGTAAGATATGGTGATATAAGAGTTATTATGTGGCTTGTGTAAATGTGCAATCAGCGCGATACGGGTGCAGATGAGTCGCAAGAGGATAGTCCGAAAACCGGAAGACCTTGATGTACAAGTTCAGACAATAACGTCACTCTTGTTCTGATCTCATATATGAAGATCGAAGTTTTGCTATTCGATTATTGTGTAAATTCTTAAACTTGAGCTGCGTGGCTATTCAAATATTATTAAAATACGAGATAAACATGGGCGAATAGACATTTATGTTTTGCTGGAACAACGAATATGCTACTTTGGACATGACACAATATCGAAACTTCGTCTGGTGCGTTAACGACGTCATTGACGTGTGGCGCGGTTCTTCTGTCTATTTCGATATCTCAGTTACTGTGCACCGTATTTTCACGATATTTTCCGACCATAATGCAAATAGATTAAGGTACATGGATACGAAATTTTGTTGCTCTCTCTTTATTCTACACGATTTTATAGCTGCAGTGACTTTACTTCTGGATCAACCCTCGTTCATGTATCCATAGAATGCAAATCAAATTAGGCTGATCCGAGTCTTTGCTGCTAAAGAGGTTACAGGCCATCAATACCAGGAATTGTAAGAGCAGGTATAACAACATACTGATTTGACCAATTAGCATCAATTAAGTCCTGTAGAATCTCTATGGAGAAAACTCGGAGATGTGCTAGTCAATTTGATAACATTGTACCCCATCATCGTTACCGACACACCTAGACAAAGAGCCGATTCTTATCGCCGTCTCACTAATTATCTAGTGACGGACCTGTTAATTTTCTTAATTTTATAAATTAGAACAATTTAGGTAGAGTGTGCGTAATCACAATTAAGTGTGGCGTGTCAAGCAGCGTCATGCGGTTTTTCAGTCATCCAAATCGGGCCACAAATATTAACTTACAGCGTTTCAAAATACTTCGTCTCCTATAAAAAGGAATTTAAGTAATCTTTATATCTATCCGGCGAAGTCCGGATAATAAAGTCATATTTATATGAGAACAAAACGTGTAAGGATAGTCACTGTCTAAATGTCTTGAGTGCGCACCGATGCGAACATTGAAACAAAATGAGTTAATGATGACCAGTCATTATCGACTAAAGCAATGTTCAGGGTATTAAAAAAGAAAAGGAATGAAAATCCATGCCTGATGGTAGGATACACATATACAGTAGTGGTGCGGGGCTTTAGAAGCGGCCTCTTTATCAGCATTAGGGTGAGGGTCGGGCGCGACCCTAAGTTGAAGGTAAAATTAGCAAAAAAAAAAAAAAATTTGAAAAGGCGGTTTTTCAAACATCATCGGCATGTATAAAACTTCTGTATTGGGTCATATTCCAGTTCATAGTCATCCTTTGAGGTCATAGCTTCACACGTCATATAAAAGATTGGGCCATGCGCTGTCTGAGCAAATTATTTACAAATTTTTCAGTGGTCAGTTTAATGTCTAAGCAATGACTCATTTAAGAAATCATAAGGATATAACAGGAATATTGCATTTTGGTAGTTTACGAGAAATTTCGTAGGCGCCCGTCAATTCTTACTTAAAAACGGATCAAGGCGCATGTTATTTTTTTGTGTGTGTGTTTTGCAATTTGGAAATATTTTCATAATGTTCGTCTCTTACTTCTGGTAATTTCAACCCAAAATACTAATTTGAAAGCGTTAATATGTAAATTTTAAATTTCAACTCCATGAGACACCGGATTTCAGAGAATAAGAAATTCACCATGCGCCCATCGAAGACTAAGATCATCCTTTGATCGGTCCAGTCTGATCAGTCTTCGCCGATCAAGGCCAAAGAGTCTAAAATATACTGTAAAAATTTGTAATATTTGTAAATATTTGTAAAAAGAGCTTTATCGAGTATTGTTTAAAGGTTTAAAATTTTAATGGTTAGCGACTTTTGGTATCCCCTATCCATGCCCTCATAAGTTAAAACGGATAAATGTTTCTGATACGTTGATCATTCAATTCGGATACAAGGTTCGTTCAGTAAGTAATGTGAACATACTGTATCTCTTAGTTTAAGTGTGTGTGTGTGTGTAGGGGGGGGGGGATGGAGGTGTCTGACCGTAGAAGAGGTCCCACTTTGCACCACGGTGGTCACCCGCCCAGTTAGTGATTCACCGCGGATAGTCTCAACCCGTATTATTTGCGCCTCACTTGGGTTTCATGTAGCGGGCATAAGTTAAAGTAAAAAGTATGCAAAGACCAGGAACTGAAACAATCAAAATCCAAATCCAGCCCTCAAACCATATTTGGAAACAACTAAGATTACAAATAATCAAGATACAGAGAACATACGGCCAACCGAGTGAGCAGCTTGTTTCCAAAAGGTGGCCACTCAGCAACCCAAACCGAACCAAAAATAATAACATACATAAGGTAAAACATTACAGAAACTCTGACACCAAAAACAGGCAACAGAGAACCACAACAGAACTACCGCCTTGGAACGGTCAGTAATGAATTACTGGGGGGGGCTTAAATCGATTTTACAGGCCCAACCTCACCCTCAGTTTCTGAAGTGGTACAAAACATTTAGTTGGTTGTTCAGTTCGCATGGTAACCCTCTAACTCGTCAATGAATCATCACGGTAAACACATTAATCAAATTTCAACACCATGAAGAAGCAAAGACGAGGACTGAACAGATACAACGGGCCGTCTGACAGGTGGAGATCCCTGGCCTGCCAAACAACCCCACTGGAAATCTGAAGCAAAAGAAGGTCACCAGTTGAGCCCCGGTGGACCAAGCGACAGACAAAAAAGACTAACTTAGTCTTATTTTGCCACCATATTTGTAATGAAATTTACGGCGCAATCTTTACATCTCTAGACGTCTACAGACTGTGTTCTGTTTGTCTTTATTTGATATTATGCACATTATCTGTTAACTCCGGTGACTTCTTTGCGGAGTTTAAATAAATCGCTAATGAAGTCGCATGCCTTCAATAGCTGAAGGCAATATAAAGACAATAGCTGAATTAAGCAATATCGCAATTTCGATAAGTTGCCTTCCCTTCGTCAGTTGCCAAAACGAATATTTGCTTTGTTCTCCTTTGTAAAAAAATTCCATAACGTATATTCATGAACTTAAGTCTAAACGTACGGTGATATAGCCATATTATAGGTATTTAATTAAAACTGAGAGATAACTACATGTATATAAACTTTTCCTCTATCTAAAATACCAATGAAAGCTTCTGCTTATCGTATGTTATTGCTTCAATATGCTCCATGTTTTAAAGCACAGTCAGGTTGGTACTGACATTAGTTTTGGGGCTGGTACGCAAAAATGTTTGCTTTCAGAAGCAAGATGGGGTTGATACCCAAAATTAGTTTGCTTCCATAGAGTCTTCAGAGAGAAAAATGCGTGTGTTGCCGCCAAAGTTTCAAATTGACTAAGTAAGAATTCGCAGTATTCTGGTCATCTACCGTTGTTGTAAACCTGTGTATTATTAGCCCAGTAGGTGGCCTTCTTGATCAAATGAACGTTTCTTTTGTAGGTCGTAGCCGCTAATTCAACACGCTAAGACAGATTCAAAACCATGCGTTCAATTAGTATGACGAATGATTTATCTCAGGACCACTCTTGAAAAACTGTTATAAGGCAGTTTAATTTTCTTTCCCATTTCATAAAATTTATCTTCCAATGTTCCTCCCTTGATGAAAATGCGTATAGTGCCCTTGCATTTTATTATGAACGCAACGGATTTTATTATTATTATTATTATTATCTTCTCTTGTCCGTGTTATAGCAGAAGAGTTTTATTGATTTCTTTTTTTTTCTTTTTTTTTGATCGAATAGTTTATTATAGGTTTTTTTTCTTTTTTCTGAGTTCTCGTAATATCTAGTTAAATGTTACAAAAGTGTTTATAAAATACATCGGACTTGCAAATCTTAAAATACTTTTTGAAAGTCGATGCTCTATGTAGTTTATAAAACAATAAAACTTTAGAACTATTTTTTGTCTAGCGCGGATTTAGTAATTCGGCTTGTCAATCAAATCCAATAAAGGTAGATATTGGTTCCCGCTCTCCGATACTTTCGCGCTCTTGTAAAAACATTAATACTGATCGTAGAAAAGCGATTAAAGTGCCGATTTTGACTAAAATTAAGTGAAGATGGCAAGTTTAATCTCAACTGTCAAGTAGAATTGATGTTAAGTTATATAGATTCTTTAACTTGGTATATCAATTATCGGCGAATACATAACGAAGCATTTCTTGCTCAATATATGATAAGCCATAGCAGAATCTTAATAATTTTATGACATTCTAAATGGCAACACCTGGACCAGAGTGACCGTTCACCTTAGGCAGACTGAAAGGTTACTCGGGTGTGGAAAAATCAGAGATTTTTTATGTTCGCTATGAAAGCACTATTCCTGCCCAAATTTCATATTCTCAAAGTCTTTGTATAGAACGCTTTTGTGCAAGTCAAGCCATCATAACTCTTACTTACATTCACTTAAGGACTCAAGCAGGAATGATACTTGTGACTTTACTGTTAGCCTGTTTTGTTTTTAGTGACCCGGAAAAAATCACTACGCACAGGAGCATGTACAGTGTCTATGTTATTCAACTCGGTTTACACACTAAATTAGCAGGTTTCCCTCTGCCTAAACGTGTTTAAGCTTTCTAAATGGATACACGTGTTAAATGTTATGGGTCATTTTGAGCAGGTATATTGCTTTAAGAGCAAAGAAAACATTCATAAGAAAGAAGGTGGTTCAGACTTCGTAGTTTCGGCTAATAAAGGCTCATCAGTGACCCTATTTTAACCTGGCAATGAAACCCAGAAGAAAACATACTGTAATTGTGTAAATTTGGGATCTGGGATTGAATTGTGTCAGTCCTGAGAATCAATTATTAAATAATTGTTACATGCTGGTCTATTTTATATGTAGTAAAGACTGCACTTAGTTTAATCTAAAACAATAAATGCAAACGTATATATTTGTGTATTTTTCTGATGCCATTTGGGAAACTCCGTCGAAAAATTGGCCGTGCTTCTTCCTCACTTTTACGTTATTGGCTTAAAGTTTGTACTGCGTGAGAATGTTCCTACGTACATTTTCATACACAGTCGATTCAAAGACTGGTATTATACCAAAATGAGGTCAAAACCGAAAAAAAAAATCAGTATAGACTATGAGTGACATCAACTATTAATTCTGACTTCTCAGACTGAAAAGACCAAAAAAAATAGTAAAATATAAACTGCACTTTGATAAACGTCATGATTGTACATGTATCTGCGCAGACCAATATTTTCCTACTTTCCTTAAAGCATCTTTCGAGATCACTTATCCTATATTTAGATAGTTAAAAAGATATTTTCATATAATGTAAGAGACTATGAAAACTCAGAACTTGATTTTGTCACCATTATATTTAATACCAAATATTTGCATTATCCATGCATTTATTCCAAAGCCCTATGGTTAACTATTAGAACGTAATGAAGTCAGTAACTACATCGGTTCACGCGTCGTTACATGACGTCAAAATAGAACATGGTTCTCCAATCTGATCAGACGTAGGCGACGTTATGACGTCGTTTTACGTCGTTCCGCTTGTTTAAGAAAAACTGCGTATAAATGTTTTTCTGCTTCAACAATGCAAATAAGGCAAAATTTGATGTCAAATAATAGATAAAAAGAATGTAAATATAAGCAATGAACTTCATTTATATGGTGTTATCGAAGTATAAACTACATTTGGTGGCAAGCAAAGTTTACGTGGGGTTCACTTACTTTACCTAATGTAATGTATACTTCGATAAACATCAGAAAAATGAAATTCATTCCTTAAAGAACACTTAGCTATCACTGATGTAAATTACTTACATACTTCAGAATTTTGATAGCCGTGATCGCCCGTTCCAACCAGTGTTGTTTCAAAAGGTAACTAAAATCGCCAACACTTAATTTAAGGGACGTCATAGTTTTCGGCTCCCTTAGATAATTATGCAACAATTATTTAGGAAAGGGGCTTTTAACAAAATTCACAAACAGAACGCATAGGTCATACGGAGACGGACCTTGGTTTAAAGTCTCATCTGAAAGATCGAAAAAGCGGGAATCGAGCATGCAACTCCGTATTGATAGTCTAGCGCGTTATCCACTACAATACGGCCGCTCCTGTGAGCATTGTAAATCCGATTCGGTTAGCCAGTTTGTCAAACTGGAGTAATGTGCTCGTGAATGTTGCTTTGTAACGGTTTCGCTGATGCTAAAAACTTTTTATTATAAATGCTCGCCTTGTATATCCTGTTTTTGTTCTTGACAAGTGACGTCAAACCTAGAGCTACCAATCAGTGGAAACCATTTTAACTGGGTCAGTATTTGATTAATTGCAAATATTTTTTTTTTGAGAATTCCCTCTTTAAATCTGCTTGTAACAGCTTGAAAATGCATAAAATGCACGAAAGATGTGAAAGTATGTCTAATCGAAATATAACTTATGAGCACATCGAGAAAATGATCTGTACTGGAAAAAGTTGCACTCAACCAAAAGAAAAAATAAAAACATTTTCAACATATAACCACTGCCTATGAGTATGCATAAACGTCTAAACGTCTGTCTCCAAGAGCTACAACTACGAATGCATTAGGTTTTCACAATATGCTATCCTGTCTCTTTTTCTATGCAGAACTTAATCTACTTTCTTGCCAAACCTCTGTTAACTACATTTCTAACCTCTTTTATCATGACACGTTTGTGTTATGTAATAGAATTGCGGCTAAAATTGTACCGGATAGCTTTCGTAAACATCGCATTTTATAGGTCTGAAAAGAAACAGGATGCTTTCAAACCAAGGTTATTTGTTTACTTTTTATCACATACCACAAGAAAAGGAAAATTAGCAAGCTGCTCACCTGGCTGCACATATTTCGTTAGTAGAATAAAAAAAATGAGAATAAATTATTGTTTGAGACAAAAAGATTCTTTCAGGTTAAGTGAATGCGTACACTTGCATTATTTCCCTCTATTTTACTAAGAGATGTTACGTTTGTGCCACCATATTCTGTTGCCCTGACTTACGTCGTCCTTTCAAAACAGAATCCATCTATACTCAAACGAAAACATTTCGCTCCTCTAAGAACACTTTGACCTTGAAGATTTGAGCCCCAATTTAGAACGGAGGCAAAAAAAGATGTCGGCAAAATTGCTTCCCGTGCCATTGCACTAGAAATAATATTCATAGCGGACTCAAATTGCTATTCATGGCATAACTGGCATCTATTAGTAATTTCATATGACGTCATCATGATATTATAATCAGGTCATGATGACGACAATATGTCGTCAGCTCTAACTTACGCAACGTCCAGTCGGAGCACGCTCGGCCAATTCCGTGAATCAGATCTCGGGCGTATGTTTGGCGGTGAAATGTGCAGCAAAATCCAACATTTTGTTCGCCGGAACAATATACATAGAAGGCGTAGCTCTCTATTTCTACGAATGATGATTAATTTTCGACCTGTGACCTTTTTCAGATGTTGCACGGACAATCATTTTTTGTCAAAACATAATAGTCAATTATTGATGCCGAGACAAAACATAATGTAACATTTGTTACTTTTCATTTTGTGTTTACTCGGTGCGACAGTGCGGCCATCTTTGTTTATGACGTTGCTCCTAACAACAGTCGTGTGACGTAAGTAGTCCCACGTCATACATCCGAGGTTGATTCACGGAATTGGCCTAGCGGTGTTCCGATTGACGCAACGTTGTGTCATTTAATGTCAGGTGATGTCATTACATTTGCAATTCTAATGCACTAACAAACGCGACGTCTGATTAGATATCTGCGATAAACCGTCGCAAACCCACAGTCATTATGAAATGTCTCTTCACATTGGCTGACGTTTGGTTTTACATTGCTGATTGATGGATTAATAGATTGATTTTCCGTGCAACGGCCCTTTGAGACAATATTTCAGTCAATATCGGGCTGTCTCCCGGAGAGAGTGAGAAAGAAAAAAGAAATGATAGACGTGAGAAAAAATGTCCAAACAACCAACACCTGAACCCACTGCAAACACAGTAGGCCCTTGCCCTACTATTATCCGAACCAGTAGGACGCTCCGTCAATGGAAGTTACACGCAGCACCATCGCACCACCGGACCACCCCCTTTACGCTGCTGAAAGCGCTTGCTTTGAATGCAAAGTTGTACACTCTGAAAATTGAAAGTATGCAAAAGTGCATTAGACTGAGATTAACTGTATTGAAAATCGTCATTTGGCGGGGGCGGGGGGGGGGGTAAATCGTAGGTGTTATGGTCGCAAATTACGCAATTTTCGACCATAAAACCTACGATGTACCTCCCAAAATGAAATTTTTGAGCATAAGTCTCCCCTTAATAAATGCCATACAGACAAACATGGGTACGTCATTCATTCCATTGCTAATACAATGACAAGAGACCTTTGCTGAATCAACAAGAATCATTTTTTCATTTAAATCGTTTTCTCAGACCAGACATACGTGAAAAGGGAATACTAAATACTCGAACCAGGGGTCGTATATATAAAACGACTAAAGTCGTTGCTATGCTGTTGTTAAAAGTAAAAAGTATGCAAAGACCAGGAACTGAAACAATCAAAATCCAAATCCAGCCCTCAAACCATAGTTAAGCCTTAATTTCTATATATGAGATTTCCTTCCAATATGAAATTTGCTCTGGAGGAACAGTCAGCAGTCAGAAAAAGACTGTTCCTCCAGAGCGAATTTCATAGTGGTAGGAAATCTCATATATAGAAATTAAGCCTTAGCAACAGCATAGTAACGACTTAAGTGCTTTTATAAATACAACCCTAGAACATCAACTTTATCTCGTATTTGTTTGTATGAACGTTTCGGATTTGTCAGTGTGATATTTTGGTTTCTTATTCTTAAAATCAGATTCAAAATTTAGCTTGAATAAATTCTGAAAAGAAAACGAATCGCTGAAAGTGCGATGAAACCATCGAATAAAAGAATATGCCAGGTGAGCTGACAAAATTAGATCATGCAATTTTGTATAAAACGTATGCATCAAGTTGAAATTTATTTCAGTAGTCCTGCGCTCGCCTAAACAAGCAGTTTTCAGACTGCATATTTTCGGTGGGCTACATCGTATCGTGTAATACGAACTAGTATATATATCGTGCAAGAGAAATTGACTATGGAAAAATACATTCTTTTTGCTTTGTCAGTGTCCTTTATTGTCTGTCATTTACAAAGTATTAACTCCCAGACAACATCGCTCGGACAAAAAGTGAAAAGGATGGAAATTCATATACGATCACTTAAGAAAAGTACAAAACAGGAGATCAAAGAACTGAAGAGAGATTTTAATAAACAAACGCAAGAAACAAACAAAACGGTCCAGACAGGAATCGAAGAGTGTCGAAATACGTTTACGGATCTCAGAGGTAATATTTTCTTGTATTTTATATTAAGTTTTTCTGTTGTTGTTTTTTTGTTCGTTTTTTTTTGTTTGTTTGTTTGTTTGTTTGCTAAACGGAAACTGCTGTGTCATCCTGTAACAGATTGTAGCTAATTGTCATTTATAAGTGAAGTTTAAGCAAACTATTCTGTATCTTTTCGGATTTACCGTATTTCTTCGGTTATAAGATTGGGTCTTCCCCTTCCGAAACAATCTGAAAGATCTAGATCCGTCTTCTAAGACGGATCTATATCTTTTGGATTGTTTTCGGAGCTCAGAGAAAATCCAATTTTAAAAGCTGAATAACACAAGACTGATTTAGGGGTAATTGTGGGAGAAAAAGCTCCTGAGCAATGCGCTCTTTTACAAAAAGATAAAAAAGTATACCCAGGAAACCCACCAATAACACAACACAACCTATTCAAGACACCGAAAGAAGAAGCGAGAAACACCAACGACTCTTGCTATCTCAAAATCAAAGTTCATCTTAAACTATAATCCAAGCCTTCTCTGACCTTTTACTTTTCCTAATTTGCCTGCTTTCGTGTTTTTACAATTGATGTTCCTTTCAATTGTTACAATATTTCAGGCATACCAAGATAATGAGAGGGTGATAATGAGAAGTTGTGTACAACGTAACCTCATTAACGGTTGGAAAGATGTCGGCCTCCAGCCAGAATCTAACCCGGGTCACTAGCTGAACAGGACATTTTATTAAGACTTAAATAACCGATTCAGATTCATTTGCTGCCACGCTGTCATTTATTTGATCATAGTTTGATTGCATAACAGTCTTTCAAATGACTACCTATAAAACATAAAATACACTTATGATCAATACCAGTCCGGTCGAGGGCCAATCCTTTAAACGCCCAATGCTAATGCGCGGACCTTCAGTGATAATATAAAGCTTTGGTCGCAAATGCAGTAAAGTACCTAGAAATCACTTACTTGAACATACTTAAACGTACTTGCTGCAGCTTGCCCTACATCCTGTTTACTGCGACGACTTCTACGTTATAGAACTTTTATTACGTTACCCACTATTCCAAAGTACGTTATAGAGCGGACAAGTTGACTGATACGGGGTATGTAAAGTAAAGGCCGTTAAAGAACGTTACAGTATGTTCAAAATTGCTGCTTGCCGTAGTTATTTTTTATCACCTGCTGAAACCATAAATCGCCACTCAAGGCTCTCCCCAGGCATTTTACATATTATTTAGAAGTTGCAGTAAGGCAAGCTAAAAAAGCAAAAAGTACGTTTAAGTACTTTACGGTGCGTATAGTACGCTCAAGAATATTATTTTAAGTGCGTTAAGCTATCTTATTAAATGAATTTGTGACCAATGCTTTATCGTTTGAACACGTTTAAAACATAACAACGGCAAGCAGAAAATGTCTGAATGTACTGTAACATATTTTAATGGACTTTAATGCACTGCAGGATCGTCGTACTCTGTGGTACTTCTACGTATTTTACCGTACTGCATCCCTATCAGTGAACTTGACTATTCTATAACGCACTTTGGCGTAGTGGGTATCATCCTTCAACATGCTGTAACGGAGTAGTTGTCACAGTTAATATAATGTAGGTCAAAGTACAGCATATGGTATGTTAAAATACACTAAGGTACGTTAAAATACGGTCAAAATGCGTTATTTCTAAGTACGTTTAAATGCGTTATTTAACGCATATGTGACCTAGGCTTTAACGATGGCCCTTCATATAGTCCTGCATGAATGGTAGCATGGCTTGTGACGATCAGGCCCCGAGGTTATAAGACTGTTTTCGTACTCATCTCAGCTGAGCATGAAATTTTCTCTGCTGATAAATAAGAAAATGCCAAATAGTATTGGCATTTTTATATTCATAAGCAGAGAAATTTCAATACTCAGTTACACTACCCAAGAAAACAACTGTACTTCTCAGTAATTTGCTATTTTATTTGCAGGTAAAACTTCTTGCTCAGCTGAGTTGAGCATGAAAAAGTTTCATAACCTCGGGACCAGATAGTTTATATTCGAAGGTATGTGTTTGTTAGTTTGCTTCAAATTTGTCTCCCTGCTCAAAGTTACCAACACACGTCACGATCACGTGTTTATAATATTGTTGTTGTGTTATTGTTTTACGTCCACGGTTAACAGCTACGGTCATTTTGGGACAGTCAGTTACCCGAACCACACTATTCCTTGGCATGCTTAGCCCTCCTAAGCGATTAACTAGTTCTAAGTGCACTTTCTTTCGCCAGTAACTGACAAAATGCCCTTCTTGAATCAGCGGAAGGGGAAACGAAAGTTAGTGGCCGGACGCAGTTACCTGTACAACCAGCATTTCGTCTGAAGCAACAGCTATTGATTTTTGTATGAAGCCATTCACAATAAACAGTTCCAAGCCGCACCCAGAATGTCATTCAAAATCACACGATAGCGTATACCTGGCCATTGCAACGACAACTTAGCACGTGACATAGTCTCACAAACAAATCGCATGTGGTTATTATCCAACATAAGTTCGTGATTTTACCTTACAGACAAAGGAGGGATATAATATACCTATTTAAAGAAAACAAACTTACACTACTTTTAATAAACTTACCCTGCTTTGCAAGAATAGAATACATCGGAAATGCATGATGCGCCAACTGCCATGTGTAGGTCACATGGAGGCTGATTCTTCACCATAGATCGCCAACATTTAGCAGACACTTGCATTTGTTATTTTCATCTTTGTGTAAGCTTGTGAGACATAGTAACAATGACTAAGGAGGCGGAGCTTAGCTGCTATTCTCGGAACTGTGCATGACACTTCGATAAAACCAATTGCCACTTGTCATTAATATTTCAATGATTAACACGAGTTTAACGTTCCACCAACACATATGTCATAAAGTCTCATCCAAAAGACCGGTTTGACACTTTTTATGCAAAAACTAATAGCCCTCAAGTATCCGTGTTAATCGAATTTGACGCCTTAATCACAGCGGAAATAAGAAACTATCCTGGGCGTCATCAAATGACTAAAAGATAGGATATCGACTTTCTGAATGGCTGTCGATTTGACTTAGTTGCATATTAATTAATTGTTTAAGATATTACTTGTCTAAATTCAAAGGATTTTGCTTTGAACTTTTGTGAAGGATTAGGTATGATCGTATAATTACTATAGAAATTAGATAAACATAATTATTATATACATATCAATGAAACACCCTTTAAACTGCCTGTTTCCTTGCCATCTGATACAGAGAGCCGTATCAAACTGACGTTTTCTGAATCCGTATCACTATTTCTTAAAACGAGGCTATTTCTGAGTTCCAGCTTCAGGCGCATCATTTGTTAACGTGCAACGTAGAAACAAGAACCATAGAAACGGGACTAGTGACAGAACGTCGACAAACACGTCAAAGGGCGCGCCATGATAGCTAAGTTGGTAGCGTTTGTTTCACGTCTAGCTACATATGTCTGCCGCGCAGGTTCGAATCCGGGTTGATGCATTAGCACTGGCAAGTATGATTAATTGACTGTTCCATAAGGTATATGATAAACAAATTATAATATTAGTAACTTGATATAGGATACTGTATCACGTCTCGTGGATGAGCATATACCATCGGATCACCCTAGACGCAAGCGTTTCGGGTGATCCGATGTATGAGCTCATCCACTCGACGTGATACAGAATGCAAGATCAAGTTACTACTACGATAATGTGTATTTTCTCAGCTATAAGACTGGGTTTCCCTTCTACAACAGTCTCAAGGACTTATATCCGTTTTGTTAGACGGACCTAGATCTTTTGTATTGTTTGGGAAGAGAAAAGCTCATTTAATAACAGAATTGCACATCATGACTGATTTACATAATTATTTGCGGTTATTTTGGGAGGTTCAACTTCCGTTTTATAACCAAATAAATAGGAAAGTCTTTACTGTTGGCGGATGCTTTAGATACTTGGTCACGTTTGTGCATGACGAGACGTATTTAACTTTACTTTTACAGATGCTTTGTACCAGAAAGAAGAAAGCCTCATGGAGAAAAGAAAAGTAGTATTTTCTGCCAAGATCAGTAAGCAAACAGAGGCATTGCCAGTTGGGTCAACAGTCGTGTTTGATAGTCTAGTATTCCAGGAGAGCAATGGATATTACCCTGAAACCGGTGTTTTTACTTGTCCAAAAACTGGAGTTTATATGTTTTCTATTGTAATAGATAATGGCGATCTTCAAAAAGTTCGTGGCAAAGAAGTTCGAGTAAAGCTTCTGGTTGATTCTGACACAATGGCATATCTCGTTTCTGAACAATTTCATAAAGGTCAAGGTGATCAAAGTTTCAATCTTGTTATACTAAAGGTAAACCGAGGTCAGAGGGTCTGGGGGCAACATTCAGTGTTAGTGGTGTAAGGCTATGGGATCCGTTGTCAACATTTAGTGGTGCCCTTCTTTATAATTAACGTGTTAACGTGAACGGGTATACAGGCAAGAAAAAAAACTCTACAATTTACACTCAATAAAGTTCAGCTTTCAAAGGCAAGACACACATTGATTCCTTTAATAGTCGACTCCGTTTTAGAATTTGGAAGGGTTGAATCGTCCAGGGAAGTAAACAGTACAAGTGTTCAACATTTAGTAATGTCATTCTTTATAATTACGGTAAAAGGGTACGCTTTCAAGAGAACCAACTCTACCATTTACATTTTGCCTCCCTTTCCAAAAGGGTAACACTTAAGGTAAACAGTTCAAACTCTTTCCTTAAAGAGTAGACTCTATTTTGAAATTTGGTAGGGTTTTATCATCCAGGGAAGCAAACAGAAGTGGCTTTCAACATTTAGTGGTGATTAAGAAGAATAGGTACATTTTCAGGTGAAGCAACTTTACCATTTACATTTTAGCCTTCTCTCTCAACTTTTAAAGACACGAATTTGCTCATATAGAACAACAGTAAAGACTTCTGGACGCTGCTTTAAAACTGAGCCGCCAAGGACACATAATATTGCAAGAATGTGGTATCAATGTTGAAGCAGCGTCCATTGCGTCGACAGTGGTACAACTTTAAAGTAATATAACTTCACCGTACTTTTTCGGTTATAATACGGCGGTAATAAGACCCACCAAAACAACCAAAACAAACAAACTCAAAAATCTAGACCCGTCTCCTAAGACGGATCTAGATTGTTGAGACAGTTTTAAACGGAAAGCTCCATCTTTCATTAGACGTATACAACACTGGTTTATATAAGTGGAAACATGCTCAAAAATGTACAAAAATCTTAAAGGAAAATTATGATACTAGGTCAGTATCATGAAAATACCCCAAGGACGTTCAGCATCATGACAATACCCATGGACGTTCAGTATCATAACAATACCCCATTGACGTTCAGCATCATAACAATACCCCATGGACGTTCAGCATCATAACAATACCCATGAACGTTAAGCATAATAACAATATCCCATGGACGTTCAGCCTCATAACAATGCCCCATAGCCGTTCAGAATAATGACATTGCCCCATGAACGTTCAGCATCATAACAATACCCCATGGACGTTCCGCATCATAACAATGCTCCATGGCCATTCAGCATCACGACATTGCCCCAAGGACAAAGACAAAGTCTTTAAGCCCTGAGCGAAGAGTGTGATCAGACTGGGAGGATGCCCTGGCTGATCTAAGTCTGCGCTGGCCGCGCAACCATTTTGTTTGTTTTCTCCTGTCGCGGCTCATTTACTGTTTGTGTTTTACGCTTTGTTACAGCGAGAACTGACTCTTGTACATATCCATGTGTTTTGGAGCGTTTTTTTTTTTTTTTTTTTTTTTTTTTGTTCACTTTTTCGTTTCGCAAACTGTATAATTTAGTTATGTTTTAGCTAGTGTTTGCAAAGTGTATATTTCGATTTACTTTTTGCATAATAAATCATTTTAGGACATTAGTTTGACTTTAATTTATCTGCGAATAAAGTTATATGTATCATGTGCAGGCTCAAATTCACATTAACGAGAGCTGCACTTAATCAAATATATTTTGCATATGTGAGACCTATCTTGAAATATTCATCTATAGTTTGGGATGGCTGCAATATCCAAGATCTCAATTCTTTCGAGAAATTCCAAAATGAAGCACCAAGAGTAGTTAGTGACCTTACCCGCTCAGTTTCTTTAGATAATTATATCAAAAGTGTAGGTGGGTTCCACTTTCAGAGAGAAGAAAATTTCAAAAACTATGTTTTATGTAGAAATGTAATAATAATTGGGCTCGTGGTTATACATCTGAGCTTATCCCACCATTAGTTTGTGATGTTTCTGTCTATCCCGTTAGAAATGCAACTGCTTTTATGACTTCCAGAACTCGTACTGAAACTTTCCGGAAAAGTTGTATCCCTTATTCTGCTTCACTGTCAAATAGCTTAGACAGGTCTGTAAGAGAGATTGGCTCCTTTGAAGGATTTCGAAAGTCTTCACAAACAAAAACTTTTTCCTGGAAAAACTACTTCTTCAAGTAAGGATAATAGATATTTATCTGTGATCCATTGCAGAATTTGCAACTAATTTAGTTAATCTAAATTGTGATTTATTTCGAAACCATAGTTATGAATTGCTTAAACTTCTACATTATTGTGTCCAGTATATATTCTTGATAGTCAAAAACTAAATGGGGTAACGTAAAACACTGCACTGGTCACTACGGAGTTATGCAATATTTGCGTAGATGGAGAACGTTGAATTTGTAAACAACAGACTGGGATGCCTATTTTAATTTAAAAAATAACAAATGGAGAACTCCACCACCTGCTTTCTCTAGGCCACTTATGAAATCACGTTTGCGGCCCTGGAAATTCATTACTTCTGACGGATCGTCTGTTTGGTTATACTGAAGCATTACAAAATATGTCAGCTGGTGCTTCTGTTGAGGAGTTAAAAATGTTAATTTAGATATATTGTGGTTTGGTTAGATTTTCTTTTCGCTTCGGCCTTTCAAATTTACAAGTTTTCTCTATGACGCGACAAGATGGCGTGAGAGTAGTGACATTTTTACTAGCTCGTATTAACTGATTAGATCAAACAAGGTTTGTGAGGTTGAAACTTTAAATGCTCACATTATCTCAACCGTTCTCGGAATACTTAAATACTTTATGATTTATTTTGCCCATCCTATAAGAAACTTGTCAGTTCCTGAAGGGTAGTTGGCACGAGACCACAATTAGTTTTACTATATAGTTTAATTATCCATCCTTCCATGAAACTTTTTTCACAACACTTCAGGCACTTTTAACTCTCTGTTGCTCAAGTCTCTGAGGCATGACAAACAATTTTCAAACAGTTTAAACAGGAATAAACCAGCTTGTCTTTCTGCTGATTATACGGTAAATATTGGCCCGTCAACTTATGAGACAAACTGCCGCTGTAGGGGCACCTATGAAGGGTGTGATTCGGTTCCTCTAGTTACTTTCAGTGCTGGGGATTCTGAACTAATTATACATTTTCAAGAAGCATATCCAAGGCTCTTTTCAGTTTGCTATAACAAGCAGGATATTCAGTCAAACTGGCCTTCTTAGAAACCAATGAACCAGGGAACTATTTGTGCGAAAGTATATCCTGAAAGTGTTCAACCAATCAAGGGAAATAATTGTGGACTTATTCCAGTTACTCTTTAAATTTACTTTACTTTTGTGTTGACGAACAACGCGAAGCCAGACAACTGCACTCATTATACTCAAACATTGGTGTAAAAGTATATATTAACGGTAATACTGAAATGGCTAGTTTTAATCAAAATAGATCTTGTGCTCAGAGAGCAGTTTTACATTTTTAATTCCCTGAAACGGTGGTATATTTTTCACAATAGATTTTGTTTGTCCTTCCAGCTGATATCACACAACTTGAGACGTCAATAACACAGCTTGATTCGAAGAACCAAGAGCAGTTAGGGACTATCCCAAAGCAAAGTGCAGGCATCACAGCTCTTGAAGGTAATATTGTTTTGAAATGTTCCGTGATCTGTGTACATTCTTTGGCCTTACGCGTGTATATGGAGGTGATTAAAGTTCTTAAATAATTTTACAGTGCAAACCTTTCGAAGCTTTTAGTTCACCTGACCCAAAGTCTTCGGGGAAGCTTATAGGATAGGTAGACTACATCGTCCGTTCTCGTCGCCGCCAACGTCGTCATCGTCCGTATTGTCATCCTTCAGCAAATTCAAACGCCTTCTTCTCTGAAATCACCGGGCTAATTGTAACCAAATTTCATAGAGTGCCTCAAAGAGTTGGGGGAACGGAAGTTTGTTCAAAGAGTCCCGGTCATATATGGTAAAAACTTTTGAAAACCTTATTCTGGAGAACTAATTAACCGATGTCCTTAAACTTGGTATATAGCATCGGGTTCTCAAGAACTAGAAAGGTTGTTCAAATACCGACTTTGGGGTTACCTTGACAATTATACAGCAAGGTCAAATTTGCTTTCTTGTGCTTTCATATTGGAAAATGCCGGAACATAAGAATTCATGAAAATTATAGAAGCTCTTGACATAAAAATTGGTATATACACGCATCTAAATGATAACATGAAGAAGTATGAATACAACAGGTCAATGTCGTACCTTAAGGTGCTGATTTGCGGAAAATCTAAAAACCTTAATCAAACTATAAAAAAAATTAAAGTATCTCCCTAAAAGTTAAGAGCCTTCATATTTTCGGTGCTCACTACAGTTTAGAATACAAAATAGAGGGACAGGCTGTTTTTTTTTTTAAAAAGTGTTTTTATAAAGAAACATCAAAGGGTAATTTTACTGCGCAGACATCTAAAAATATAACATCTTTATTGAAAATGTACTTGGCGCTGAAAGTACCTTATTGTATGACAAAGTGCTTCCTAGAAATGATTTGTTCCAACTCTTTCTCGAATTGTAAGGTAGACCAGATGAAACCAGTAGCATATTCTCAAATGTTCACCATGTATATGGTGCATGTACACTGAATTCATTCATTAAATTTAGGGTAGGCAAGCATACCTATATAATACCTACAATATAAATATATAATTGCAACCAAGACAGGTGTGTAAATGAAATCGTTCAGCCCTGGAAAAATTGTCTCACCTGTTTTATTTGACAAAATATTTGGACACAGCTACTTTTTTTTCTTTTACCTGCTCAGCCAGATAATGTGTGAAGGAGTTGGAAAAAAAATAATTGCTAGGACGTCCTTCGTAATGTAATGAGGTACCTTCAGTGCCATGTTCATTTTTCTGCAGAAAACTATCCTGTGATCTTTTCTTATAAAAACACTTTTTTAAAATCACCAAGTCCTGCATTTTAGAATTCTGAATTTTGAGAAACAACATAAAGGAGGCATATGCTACGGTTTGGGAAGATCTTTTGTATTCTGAACATTTTGTGCTGATTTTTGTCTTTGCCCCAAATCAGTGATTATTACCACCTTAACTGTCTGTTGAAAAACTAGCCCACTGAACTCCATGTAAATATTGTCAGTGAGGAATTCCACCATTTTAATGACATTGACTTCAAAATATTTTGTATGAACATCAGAGTGGTCCTTAACGAAGAATATATCCTAATACCCAAGAACAAGAGTCATACCGACGATTTCAATTTCTGTGAAAAATGAAAATAGTTTATAATATCTTTCAATTTTGATTTTAATTTGTCATGCAGTATTGTAGTGGAAAGCGTTAAGAAATCGAAGGTTTAGATGTTGTCTAGTACGGGCTTTTAAGTTTTCCAAAAGTTCTTTAGAATGTTTTAGGATCCACATCTGATTTGCGCTACTTCTGGCGTATGATAAATCACAATATTTCTAAAACCCATCCTAAACTGCCGTGAGTTTTCTTGTAAGAATCTGAGAGAGAGACTTGGTGGAACACTTAGCGGAACCCGCAATATATCGTTGCTTATACGGATCTGTATATAACTTTGGGATCCAACACAGTTTGGGAAGGCCAAGATCTTCCTCCGCCGTGCACATTCCAGAAAAAAGCAGAACCGTCTTGTGGTTTGGAAAAAATTCCTCCTTTGTCAACGAAGTGCATGCAAATCTAGGGATTCCCTGCGCAGAGTTCACACCAAGCTCTTCTCTCAAGCAGTTGATGTAGTATGTTTTGAAAACAAACACAATATTATTTGATGCTTTGTCAGCTGGAACGACGATATGTTTATCACAGAGATTAAGTAGCGTAGCAATGACCGCAGGTATTTCAAAAACCTATTTACATCGGGTTGACATGGATGTGCATAAGATAGAAATAGGCTTGTTGACCAAAGACGATATCAATTTGACCCACTCTGATAGTGTGTCAACTTCAACCTCTTCCTGTGTAGCCAAGCGTTTAGCAAAGTCTTTGACAGAATCCATTGTGAATATTGATTTCTGTGTCCAACTAAATGACATTAGGCTCCGTATATTTAAGTGATTTGGAAATAAAATCCCTTTAGTTGCTATTCTTAGCAATGCCAAGATTACCAGTTATAATGAGACCCGCAGGTTGGATAACAATACGTAGAGGAAGTAAAGGGGCAAACAGGGGATCACCGATAACGTCCTCGGTATTTAGACGCCGCAGAACTAATTATGATCTATGAAAAGGTATAATATTTTCTTTATTAGTTGCATCCTGACATTAATTAGTATTAGCAAGCAAGCATAAACACAAGCTTCAAATTTCAAATCTTAAAATTAAGGTGGCATTAACTTTATTGCTTAAAATGAATAAAATGAAGAAAAACAGACAAATCAAATAAAAAAACCTGTATATACATTTTGGTTATTTCTGGTCAGATATAAACTAGTAAGTATAATATTTTTATGATTTGTTTACGAGTTTATTATTTATTGAAGTAAACGCAATCGATATTGTGTTTTTGCTCTAGATCAGGGTGTTTATTTTTGCTTTTCAGCTGTGCAGGCTGGTTTAAGTACTGAATAGCAAAAGTACTGAAAAATTAACTTTTATGTGAGCAGCCGTCACATCTATGTAGACAAGTCAGACACTTACCTGTACTTACTGATTTATATAGTTACTTTTGACATTCCTTTTTTGAACAGAAAATATTCAAATCAGCTGTCACATCTGTGTGTCTTGTTCAGGGTCTTTATTGTCACTCTTCAGCAGCTTAGACTGCTTTGAATAGTCACTGTTGACATAGCTTTTATGTGAACAGTAGATACTCAAATTAGCCGTCACATCTGTGTGGAGAGGTCAGGGTCTTCATTTTCACTTTTTGGCAGTGCAGGCCGATTTGAATACTCACTGTTCACATTACCTTTATGTGAACAGTAAATATTCAAATCAGCCTTCGCATCGGTGTAAACTGTTCAGTCTTCATTTTTCCTTTTTATTATAAATTTCCTAGAATTACAGACTGTTCGTGAAAACAGAGAAGACTCTGATTAGATTGTTCCTCGTGATCTGAGGTTTTTGTGTGCGGAAATGTTGTAATATATGAGTACCTATTGACTTAGCTTTCCTTTCAGCATCACCTTAAAGACAGAGTCTTTAAGCAAAGACAAATGAAAAAAGTCAATACGCAATGCTTATATGATACCTCCGCACAGTAATGGTAAGGAAAGAAAACTCACTTGTTCCGGACAAAAAAAAATACAAAGGGAAATAACTCTAACAGAGTTGGTCCATAGTTTTATAAATGTTTATCTTGTGGATGGTATTATCTTCCTGCAAAATTTCATGAAACCCTACTTTTGCCTTTGTAAGACATTGAAAAAAACCATTAAAACAAACGTTTTTTCTATTAGAATTTGAGTTTCAAAGTGCCAGTGTGATCTTAAAATGAGGCCAAGGTCACCAAAATGTAATCACTTCTTTCCACGATCCCAAGGAAGTATCTGTGCTACTTTGGTCACATTTCATCAATTGAATCATGAGATAGAGTGCACACAAGGTTAATTCTTTAGAGTCTTTAGAGACCTTGAAAATGAGGTCAAGGTCACCAAAATCTAACTAACTCTTTCCCGTGTCCTAATGATATATCATCTGTGCTATTTTGGTAAAATTACAGCCCTTTGTTCAATAAAAAGTGCACGAACAAGCTTTATGCTATCACAATTTGAGTTTAAAGTGCTGGTTTCAATTTGAAAATCTATTTATTCATGAGATACAGTGAATGAAAGACTCATTTTTAGGGCCTTTATAATGTAGATACCTTGAAAATGCGGTGAAGGTCACCAAAATTTAATCACTTCTTTGTCCTGACCTAATGATGTATACGTGCTAGTTTGAACAAATTCAGTTTATCATGAGACAGAGTGCACACAAGGCTTTCTTTTAGAAACTATATTATGAAGTGACTTTGAAAATTAAGTCAAGGTCACCAAATTCTGACCACTTCTTTGTCCTGTTCTAATGATGTTTCTGTGATGGTTCGCTAAATTACCATCTATTGACTCAAGATATAGTGTGCATACAAGCTTTCCCAAGTCCTAATGATATATGGTGCTAGTTTGGTCAATTCCATCTATTGATTTATGAGACAGAGTGCACACAAGGCTTATTTTGAAAGTCTCTATAATGAAGTGACCTTGAAAATGAGGTGAAGGCTACCAACATCTAATCACTTCTTTGCCCTGCCCTAATGATGTATCTGTGCTAGTTTGGTCAACTTCCAGCTTTCAGTTAAATAGATAATAGCTTTTTACTACGTTTTATTGTAGTGGCATTGAAAATGAGCTCAAGGTCATCAAAATCTAATCACTTCATTGTCCTTTCCTTAAAATGAATCTGTGCTAGTTTGATTAAATTCCACTTATTGGTAAAAAAGTTATTGTGCACACAAGCTTTTTACTGCCTTTTATAGTATAGACCTTGAAAGTGAGGTCAAGGTCACCAACAGCTATCTGTGTTTGTTTGGACAAATTCCTGCCTTTGGTTTAAAAGATATTGTGCACACAAGCTTTTAACTACCTTTTATTGTAGTGACCTTGACAATAAGGTTAAGGTCACCAAAATATTATCACTCTTTTGCCCTGTCCTAAAATATATCTGTGCTAGTTTGGTCAAATTCCATCGATTGATTAGAGAGATATTGTGCACACAATCTTTTTATTGTCTTTTCTTGAAGTGACCTTGAAAATGAGGTCAAGATCACTAGAATCTAAACATTTCTTTGTCTTGTCCTAAATATATATATATGTTAGTTTGGTCAACTCAAGCCATTGGTTGAAGAGATACTATGCACACAAGCTTTTTACTACCTTTTATAGTATTGACCTTGAAAATGAGGTCAAGGTCACCGAAATCTAATCACTTCTTAGTTTTTCCTAATAATATATCTTTCCTTGTTTGGTAAAATTCCAGCTATTCATTAAAGAGATATTGTGCAAACAAGCTTTTTTTACTACTTTTTATTTTACTGACCTTAAAAATGAGATCAAGGTCACTAAAATCTAATGTTATCTTTGTCCTGTCCTTATAATATATCTGTATTAGTTTAGTCAAATTCCAGCCATTGATTAAAGAGATATTGTGCACACAAGCTTTTTACTGTGCCTTTAGAAATTTTACAATGGGCAATAACTCTAAGATAATTTGCCCCTAGTCCTTACCTTTTCTTATGTCGGTACACCTTATTGATATCAATGTGTCCGCAGAAATCGATAATAACATCACTGCGTTTCCAAGATATTAGGAAAAAATCAGTGTTACGGACGGACGGACACACGCACGGACGGACAGACGGACAGCGCGAAAACGGTATATCCCACTGCTATAGGTCTTCTACGAATTTAAAAAACTGTTTACACAATTTCTAGTTCACTGGTGGTAAGGTTTATTCACTGACTAAGGGATGTCACACCTGTATTATTTAGCATACTATGCATGTGCAATCAGTGCACTGTTCAGAAACTCTTACCTGGCTAGTTGTGCGTAAATACAGGCTTAGAAGCCATCCTATGACTCCTTAAGGTAGACGAATACTGAATAGAAATATTGGCGGGGCATTCAAACCATTATACCATCTAAATAACCCAAAGAGCTATAAAACATTTGGGTAAGAAAAAAACAATTTTCACCGTTTTGTTTTCCTAAAAAACAATATTTTGTATTTCTACATATTATTTTTAAACATTTTCCATTAAAATTCATATCTCTAGCACATGAATGCACTTTCATTTCAACAAATCATATAATCTGTAATATATGATATTTGAAACAAACTGATAACAAAAAAATGCAGTTTTCTTGTTAATAAGTATATTTTTACATTCTTTGAAAAAATGCAAGAAAATTGAATTTCATGAAAAACGTCATGAAAAATATTATCAATCGATGGGGCATGCTTATGCGTATTATTTTAGTAAAACTTACGTCGTATGTTAAAGAATAAAACAAAAAACAAACATTTCACCGTTTCGTTTCCTAGAAAAACAATGTTTAAGTTCAAAATATCCCCAAAACAGACTGCCCAAATTCTGCACCTGCTGCAAGCACAGCCGGTCCTTGCCCTATTATTTATTTTCCTGTTATTCGGTTCTACCATAGAGTAATGTCGACAAAAATGCGCAGATGGAATGGAAACTGTGAAGATCTTGATCATTCTGGTTCCTAAGGAACAGTCTGATCTCAGTTTTCACTGTTTGTACAGACCTATGTGCCCGTAAACTTAGGATCTTTACGGTAGATATTGTAAGTGTATATTATAACTGTATTTACTCCACAGTTAGTCGATTTGATGATGAACAATAACTCTGTTTGTTTTTTAAACAAGCAAGAACAGAGTTCTTCCGGGATCGTCCACCTTAAAATGAAAGCATGGAAAAGGCCAAATTCTGAACTTCATGATTCGAATGCTAATACTGTGCTGTTGAAATATTTGAAACTGGTTTCTGAACTTAAACTGGATATTTGAGAAAACTGGACCTAAAACAGCTATTCAGAAGACCTTGAATAATTGGCATATAAGCAATACAAGGTCTTGAGAAACAGTTTTCAAACTATAAGAACTTGTTGACCGGCTTTCAGCATGGCAGTTTTGGCTTTCCAGAACTGATGCTTATTAGTATATCTCTTTGCATGGACATAATTGGATTCTGATATCTTTCCCTCTTCATCTGATTCATTTTACTGTTTATCATGTACATGCATAAACTTGGATTTTCTTTCAAAGCGATATATAAACACAGGTGCGAATTTGGTCTTACAAGCAAATAAATGTTCCATAATGATCTGTGAAACCTTGCACCACTTACTAAATATTTGGACAGGAATGTCTGGGCAGACACTGTAGACCAAGGCCAGACTGTTCAGTGACTGCAGTAGTATTTCCCATTCTGCCAGCACCGTTGTGCCAAATTGCTTACAGTCAAATCAGTGAAGGTAAAATCAACTTAATATAGGTTTACAATGGCATCTGCTGCAGAGATGGCTTCTGTCAATATTAAAGCTGTCATGATAAGGTGTTATTTCTGTAAGCAGTCAGCTGTAGCAGAATAAGTTTAAATTGTGCTAAAATGGTCAGTCAACCTTAGCAAAAAGTGGACTTGGCCGTTACGCATCAGAGCTGTTCTTAAAATTTGTATAAGACCTATAACAAAGTTTGCGGTGGGTGTAAAAAGGTATTTTAACACAATTTGAGGTGGGTGTTCAAAAACACAGTCTGATCCAATTATAGTCTGTTTATAAAGATAGTCTCTTTTCGCTTGACAGTTGCTTTCCCTTTGTTTTGCCCCATACCTGTATTTAAGTCTAACATCTCCCACGACATCATATCTCTGAGCAGCATGTTTCAATAAATAGTCATTAGGATATTATGCAATCAAAATGTGTCTTTAAGCTTTGAAAAAACAAGACATTGAGCATTTTTTGAGTCGCAGCCTTGTATAATTTCGATATTGTTCCACAAACACAAGATTTCATTGGTCAAATAATGCGTATGTCAAAATTTAACCAGTGATATCAAAGGTCAATGAATATTTAATTTCGTTTTTTTTCCCGTCGTTCTGCATTGTGAATACTAGCCCTCTATCTTATATTAATTCAAAATGTTTCTCTTGTTTGTTATTTTACAATAGAAATGTTAGCGAAAACAGAAGCAGATATTCAAAACTTTCTTTTTTTCGTCGTAGATCTACTTTCGATTTCTACTTTCTGTTTAATACGCACAAACAAACAAACAGTGCAGCATTTTTTATAACTATTTGAAATCAGGTCAATTTCAAGATTGACTGCGGTCCATTTTGAAATTTGAAATTGGACAGTTCAATTTTTAGGTCGCTATCCAGTGCCAAAACTACGGTTGTGGGTGCCTACCGACATAGCTTACTTATTCATGAACGTTATTGTCAAATCTTCAACTAGAGTCATATAACAAAACACACTTCCATTTAATCGGCGGCGATTATCTTTTTTTAAAGATTTTTCTTTTTAAAAATATTGATAAATATACTCCACTGCACTGTAAAAGATCAATGTTTTCATCCACAAAAATATTTTTTCTTTCCGCGTTGAAGCAAGGTATTCCACGTTATGCCTATGTTATAGTTCCAGCAGGCAAGACCGCAAACAATGTTGTCGTTGTTAGACGGCTACCTAAACAGGGTGTCTAAAAATCAAGGACCTTTTTTACATTGCTGTTACTCCGTTCATGGTTGTAGCAAAGTGATACTGGTGGAGATTTTTTTTTTTATAAAATAGTACTTCAGCAGAAAGTGGCGCCATGATGATGTCATAACGTATAAATGAAATCATGTTTTTATACCTCGCCACACAACAGTTGTGGAGTATTATGATATACCTTCCGGGGTCCGTCCGTCCGTGCTCACCATTTCCGATCAATAATAGTATTTATTCATGGAATTCCTTGAAATGGTTGCATACAGTTTTTAAATGGGCAAACTCCGTCCATTTTTAACAGAGTCACTGCCCTTAAAAAAATGGTTTCTTGCATTTTATTCATTTACTGTTATGATATCCGAATGAAATTTCACAGGTATGACTAAGGACCGTCAATTTTACTTTTCCAATTGTTGAGTTATCCGCCCTTGATAGATCTGAAAAATGTGTTTCTACCTGCAGTTCCTTTACTATATGGAATATCTGAATGAAACCTTACAGTTATATTTCGAATCAAAGGTTATATATTGTTACTCAGGACCTTTACTCTTATCTTTCCAGTTCCTGAGTTATACACCTTTGATAGATTTGAAAAAAAATGATTTTTGACCTGTAGTTCCTTTTCTATATTGAATATCTGATTGAAATTTCACAGATATGTTAAACATCAAGGGTTTCATATTGTGACTATGAACCGTCACTCTGACCTTTCCAGATCATGAATTATCTGCCCTTGATAGATCTGAAGTATGTTTCTGACATGTTGTTACTTTACCATATGAGATATCTGAATGAAAATTCACTGGTATATAGACCACTAAAAATACCTAGTTACGATGCCCAGCACTGGTGGGGTATTATGCAGTACCTGTTAATAGTATTTGGCCTTTCAGTAGATTTTCTAAACAAACAGCAACATTTGTGCTTCATTTGCTTCTTGCCTTGGCCCTTGATAGAAGAAATCATGCCATTTGGATGCTCCAAGCAGTCTGTGACCTGTGTAATGAAATACACTATAGAGTCACACTTATCCGGTAATGAAGTGTATACTTTCTTTTGCCTCCGAGATTGTATTGCAATTTTTGTTTGGCTTCTTTTCTTATTTGGTCAACATGGAGACCCACATCCACCCACGCATAGATTTTATGGCCTTTCACCGAGGATGTTAACATAATACCGTATTCTAACATGACGATAACGTTTTCCCCATCGAACGTATAGGAAACGGCGTCCTGTGAAAATTCGAGATAAATCGCGTTGTTAATACTCGGCGTGCACATTTAGCGTCTTGATGACGTCGGATGTAAACTTTTAACTTCTGGCGACGTCAATCTCAAAAGAGTTCATTAAGAAACGTCGCAATATCCATGCAGTTTGATTGTATGTAATGTTAGATTCGAAATAATATTTCCTCCTTGTAAATTATCGCAGATTAACACATCTGTTGTCGGGCAGTTACGAAGAACACGTGCCAAAATAAAAGAGGATTTGCAATTAAAATCCTCTTTTCCCGCATAAAAGTGAGCTTTTCGGGGGGTCTATTTCTTTATTTCAGGGGGGTTACCATTTAATAACTAAAAAATGTTGAAATATGGTGCCTTTATTTTCAACTTTCTAGTGGGGATTAATCCTCATTGGTTGTCGATATCGAAATGAGAATTCAACATAAACTGCATTTTAGGGGGGTTACCATTTAATAACTAACAGATGTTGAAATATGGTGCCTTTATTTTCAACTTTCTGGTGAGGATTAATCCCCATTGGTTGTCGATATCGAATTGAGAATTAAAAATAAACAGCATTTTGCGGGGTTACCATTTAATATCTAACAGCAATAAAGACATGTTTGCTGTATTTTTAATTTTGTCGTGAGGATTAATCCCCGTTGGCTGACAATATCAAAATAAGCTCTACGTCAACCACGTATTACCTGGGGGCACACTCCTTGGTCAGCCAGAAAATTGTGTTTGAGTTTCGGCTTGAAGGTCTTATTTTTTTAAAATTCAAGCTTGTATATTTTTGACATTATCATTCTGAGGATTAATCCTCAGCTGTCGTCATTTTCTTTTTCGCTGTACCAGTAGCTCTGTCACAGAGGCCCAATGCAGCCCATACCCTTTGGCCGGTCCAGAAGTAAAAAAGAAGAACTAGGTTTTCTGGGGATTAATCCTCAATCTACCTCAAAATAAAGGTTCGTATTAGTCAGAAATACTTGACACTCAATGCAGTCTGTATCTAAAAGTCCAACTCCACTAAAAATGATGCCACATGAAATGGGTACTGGTGGTTGAGGATTAATCCTCATTCAGCTACGAGTGCAAATGATTTCAGCTTACGTTCTGACATTATCATTCTGAGGATTAATCCTCAGCTGTTTTCTTTTTATGTTTTTTTTTAATATAGCTACCAGCAGCTCTGTATTAGAGGCCCCATTTATGAAAAGAACTTTACGACCAGGCTACCTGAGGATTAATCCTCAATCCATCCAGAAAGTTCAATTTCTTGATGGTTCAATACAGTCAATGTCTAAAAGTCAAACTGCAATTAAAATGATGCGACATGAAATGGGTACTGGTTGAGGATTAATCCTCATTCAGCTATCAGTACAAATGAGTTTAGCTTATAATTTTGACATTATCGTTCTAAGGGTTAATCATTAGCTATTTCCTTTTACTTTTTCAAATATAAGCTACCAGCAGCTTTGCCACAGAGGCCCAAATTATAAGAAGAACTGGACATTCTGGTTACTTGAGGATTAATCCTCATTTCATCTAGATAGTAAAGTTTCTTATTGATCAGGTGTACTTGACATTCACTAAATTCAAGGATTTCCTTCATCGTCTCAAAGTTCAATTGCACTAAAAATGAGGATTAATCCTCAGTGAGCTAATAATGCAAATGGATTTCAGTGTATACCTTTATTAGTTGTTCAATGTTAGGCCCAATGCAGCCCATCCACTTTGGTCGGCTCAGATGTAAAAATAAGAACTAGGTTTCTTGAGGATTAATCCTCAATCTACCTGAAAAAGAATAATTCATACTAGTCAGACATACTTGACATTCAATGCCGTCTGTATCTAAAAGTCCAACTCCACTAAAAATGATGCTACATGAAATGGGTACTGGTGGTTGAGGATTAATCCTCATTCAGCTACGAGTGCAAATGATTTCAGCTTACGTTCTGACCTTATCATTCTGAGGATTAATCCTCAGCTGTTTTCTTTTTACGTTTTTTTCTAATATAGCTACCAGCAGCTCTGCCATAGAGGCCCAGTTTATGAGAAGAACTTTACGATCAGGCTACCTGAGAATTAATCCTCAATCCACCCAGAAAGTTCAATTTCTTGATGGTTAGATGCACCTGATATTCAATAAAGTCTCTGGTTTTCTTTCATTCTTTTACAGTCCAGCTCCACTAAAACTTATGCAGACATGAAACAGGTGCCTATTGAGGATTAATCCTCAGTCAGCTATAAACGCATATGTATTGGAGTGTATATAATTTGGTAGAGGTTCAATATTGTACTTTTGACATCATCATTGTGAGGATTAATCCTCAGTTGTTGTCTTTTTAAATATTCATTGATAAAACTTGACAACCAGTTAACTTGAGGATTAATCCTCAATCCTGTAGTCCTTTCATTTTTTTTATTATTTTCTATTTTTATTTTTTATTATGCTCCCGTGACGATAGTCAGGGGCATTAAGATTTGCCCCTGTCTGTCTGTCTGTCTGTCCGTCCGTCCGTCTGTCTGTCCGTCCGTTCGTCACACTTAAGGGTATAGAGTTTGTGTAATCAACTCCTCCCACAGTTTTCAGTGGATCTTTTTCAAACTTTGCATACATCTTGTGGACATATTGAAAAATTGCATGTGGATACCTGATAGAGCTTAAGTTAATTTCATAATTTCAACCTTTTGAACTTAGTCGTTTTAGGCAGCTTTTTTGCATTGTAGGGTATGGGGGGGGGTTCTCAAAGGTGTAAAATAGTGTGTACAGCTTGGTACATATACATGAAACAGCTGCCAGTGCTCACACTGTCGAACAGGCCTCCCAGCGTGCAAATGACGTCCAAATGACATCGTTTGAAGTTCATGCGACGTGGTGACGTCCCATCGATGTCAGTATGTCGTCATTTCAACGTAATGTGCCTGCTTGGCTCAGTCTAAAATGTTAAGTCCCGGTGGGCACATAACATCAAAACGACGTTGTACTAACGTTGATGCAACTTCATATCGTCGCAGAAATGCTGAAAAATATTTTATAGGCCCGTGCGGGATTCGAACTCACGACCTAGACAACTCCACCTAGCACTGCACCATCTGTCATCGCTACCAACTGCGCTACTGGGACAACCCCAATAAAGATTGCTAGAGTAACACTGATATTGGTAGGGGATAATGCCGTAATGTCGTATATTGAGTTCTTCTCAATACGTCGCATCTGTTTCGTTCGCCAATGAAAGCCTACCGGATCCAGAGGATACAAGTGATATTAGATAAGTATTAAGTGTTAGAAAAAAAAATCATACAACAGTACTTTCGAGCTGCATAGGATCGAAACTGATACAGATTTATAATTCAGATTAATTTAGAGAGATATAATAAATCAACTTTGCCGGTAAATGCTGAAAAATATTTTATAGACCCGTGCGGGATTCGAACTTACGACCTCGACAACTCAGCCTAGCACTGCACCATCCGTCAACGCTAATAACTGCGCTACCGAGACAATGCAAAAAAAGATTACTCGAGTAGCACTGATATAGATAGCGGATAATGTAGTATACGTTTGGTGAAAATCCATTTGTTCAAGAAACATCGTGGTAACAAGAAATTATCACGACGCCGTCTTAGAAAATCTAACACTTTAAGACATTCTGTCCAAATAATGCATCCATGCAAGTTCGGTAAAATTCAAACCATTTATTCAAGAGATATAGTGGTTAAAACCTTTCATGCCAACGCCGACACGGACGCCAACACCAAACGGATCCGAAAGGGGAAATAAGTAAAAATCTAAAAAAGCAAGAGCTGTCATTCGCGACTTATTGTCATAACCCATTCTACATATCTTAAAAGTATCATGAAAATATATTAAAGGGTAATCAAGTTATGGAGCGTACACGAAATCACGGCCATAACCATTAAGGAGGAACTAACTGGAAAAGTATAAAAGCAAGAGTTGCAACATATTTGTGAAGTATCATGAATATTTTAAAGGATGTTCAAATTATAGAGTGAGCACAAAATCACAGCCAAAACCATCGAGGGGAAATAACTCAAAAAGTAAGAAAGAAAGAGTTGTCATTCTTGTTCGCAACATATCGTCATCATCTGTGTTATGTATCTTTGAAGTATCATGAAAATATTTTAAAAGGTATACAAGTAACAGAGTGTACACAAATCACCAAAATGGGCACAAAAGGGGAGATAACTCAGAAAATATTATGTCAAGAGTTACCATTCTAATACACGAAACATCATCACGACATTTTCTATATAAGTGTGAGGTTTAATGAAAATATTCCAAAGGGTATTTAAGATATCGAGCTGACAAGAAAAATTTTACGGATAGACGAACAGAAGACGGACGGATGGACGGACAGACGGATGCCATGTTCATCGCTATATCCCAGAACCTTTCGGTTGGGGATAAAAATGACTAAAAACAAATAAGGGACATAACTCGTCAATTACATTAACGGAAGTAAAAAAAAGTACGATCCACTTATATTAAAGGCCCCATTGCTCTATCAGCATGAAATATTTTATCGTGAAGTATCGCTGCAAGCTTCTCTCTACAGTTACAATGTACTTCATTGTATATGATCGTGATTGGCCGGCTTTGAAAAATTTAAACGTCCTTGAGTTTCTCATAAAAACGATTTAAAAAATATCTAGGTCATGGCAACTAAAATGACCTACTTTCGATTTCGAAAGTTTCATTACATAGTAAAAATACAAGGTACAAGAGGTAACAATATAAGGTACAGGAGATAAAAATACAATCTACAGTCGTTTAATAGTTGATAAAAATACAATGTACGGCAATGATCTCATTCCTTGACTCGCTGTTGTGTGAGTTAATTGCCCAACGGGGAACCAGAAAGGAAAAGCGTATTTTTACGGAGTCTGGTCATTTTTTTTTCTCCAAAATACCTTATCCTGTCCTTTTTGTCAGTTATATGATAAAAAAAGCACAACAACCTACATATTATCATCAATTCTGAAGGCTGTACCGATTTTATAAGAATTTGTGCTTCGACGATTTTTACCACTGATAGGACTATGGAGACTTTAATGCCCATTCCTTATGAGCCGCAACACAAGAAAACTAACAAAGTGGCTGTGCGTCCACGAAGATTAAGATCAGCCTGGGCATCCGCCCAGTCCGATCAGACTCTTTGCTGAGTGCTTAAAGCATAGCCGAGGGTCTAAGCTACATCCATGCTGACAACATAGACTCTGATCAGACTGGGTGGATCCGAGTCTTTGCTGGGCGCACAACCACTTTATTTGGTTTTCTCGTGTCGCGGCGGCGCCGTGATCGGGTGGATAGAACGACTGGTTTATGGTGCAGATGGATGGTCGCCGGTTTGGGCCAACTGGCGCCTGGAAAACTCTCTCTGCCTAGTAGGCACGTCGAAATGACATCAAGTCGACGTCGCATCGACGTCGGAACGAAGTCATTTCCACTTAGTGTGCCCGATGGGAGTCAACCCCGCAGTAAATAGGTACCTTTTTCGAATCTGGGAATAAAAAGGATGCGAAATAAGAGGCATGGGCTCGCTCCTCCTTGCATGTGTTGTGCCCAAGACACAGTGGGCCTCTAACCCCCTTTATCCAAACGGCCACGAGGTAATAGGAGTTTTGAGACACCTTTAGCTTTATGTACATTAAACTTCAAGATTCTACCTAAAACCATTATTGAGTGCTACAGCCGCTAAGTGCATAATGTCGGACAAACAAACAAGTAAACGGAAGGAGAAGCAAATGCGGACAGACAGTACCAAATCAAAATGCCCCTCAACTTTGAACTCGGCTACTTTGCAGTTGAAGATATAAGAAATACAAAAATAAAAATAACTCTGACTATTTTATATCTGTAACTGCAACGTTCCCAGTAACGATCAAAATGTGCCCAGCAGTGATCAAGCGTAAATAACGTTATCAACACTGTGAAAAAACGTGAATAACGTTATCAACACCGTGAAAAAGGTTTGATGACGCGCTTCTACCGCCTTTTCACCAGTATGTCAGTCACATTGAACCGATGGAAGGAGGATAATGAAAGACTGTGTACAAGAGAACGCCATTTACGATTATAAAGGACTTCACCTGCAGCGGGATTCGAACCTGGACAGCTGATTTAGCACGTCGGAGTCTAACCTAGTGAGTTACCACGACGTGGAGACTATGGGTCTTGGCAAGAGCAAACAACTCAGCTGATTCAGCTGGCTTAGCAGGCCAGTGCCTAACCTAATGAGCTCCCAAGACGTGACATTATGGACCACGGCAAGAGCAAACAACTCTGAATAGCAATGATGCATCTGTGTGACCCCAAACTGGTCACTTACTTTCGTACTTGTCAAGCTCTTTAAACTCGATGTTAATGACCCCATTGCTCTATCAGCGTGAAAATTTTATCATGAAGTATTACTGTAAGCTTCTCAGTATACTTTTGTCAGTGTAAATTACCGTGATTAGCCAGCTTTAAACAAATAAAACGTCATTGAGTTTCACATGAAAAAGGGTTAAAAAAACATATTTGGGTCATTTGAGTTGGCAACTAAAATGACCTACTTTCGATTTCATTGAGTTAAATAAAATGGTACATTGTCCCAGTCACTATCCCTCCGGTGTTTATATAACCTTGCTAGAAGCGAAACCAGAGCAGGAAATTTTAATTTGTGGAGCGATTTATTATTTTTCAAACACTTGTTTTCTCTAGGTTTTGCTAGTTAAATGACTCAATATACGAACATCAACCCACATTTTATTTCCAAACGTGAAGGTTGAACCGCCTTTTACAATGATTTGAGCTTAGACATTTTACCACTGATATGACTATGGCCCTATTGCTCTATCAGCATGAAATATTTCATCGTGAGGTATCACCATTGTTTTGTCATTGTACATGACTGCGAACAGTCAATTTTAAACAAATAAAACATCATTCAGCTTCACATGTAAAAGTTTGGGTTATTTTAGTTGGCAAAGAAAAGAATCTTCTTTCGATATCACAAACTTTAACAAAATGGTAAAAATACAATGCACAAGCGTTGTGTGTCACGCGTTCTGTTTCTATTCCATCGCTTGACGGGTAACAAGAAAAGGAAACTTGTATTTTGTGGAGAGATTTGTCGTTTTTTTTTTCAAAAACATGCCCCACTCCCTCCCCCCGCCCCCACTCCCCCCCCGCCCCCACCCTAAGGGATGCAACTCCAAAACGAAGAAAGGAAGAGCAAACTTTTTATACGCGACACATCCTTGGACTCTCATACACATTGCTTTGAAGTTTCATCCAGATATCCTGAATGGTTATCTAGTTATGGTGCGCACAAGACTAGTAGGATGAAAATAATCAAGGGGCATAACTTGGAAACTAAGAAAGTGGGAGCAACCATTCTGCACGCAACACTTTGCCTCGTCCTAATATATATGCCTACAAAATGTCATGAATATATCTCAAAGGGTTACTGAGATATGCTGCGCACAAGAATGTTGACGGACGGACAAACGGGCGGACAGACAGATGGACAGACAGACGAACGGACGGACAGCGCCATGCTTCAGAACGGGCGTATAAAAACTAAAAGCCATAAACATATATAAAACAAGTACGCCTATCTTCTCCAAACTAACATTTGATGGCATTGTATAGCTCTGTTTAAAATTTGCATTACTGACTTCTCCCTCTCCGATACGTCCCGATGCGGCTACTTATACAGCTACGACTTATTCGAAAGAACTCTAACAGGAGGCAAAAATGAAAATTACTTCTCTTGATAATGTATGCCTTTTTTTTAAAGACAGAGGGTGCAGATCATTCTGTCGAACTTTGTTTCCTTAGGCCACAGAACTTTGGATCAAGCCGTGCTAGTGGCTTTGGAAGGATAAGTACACTAGCAAATCTTACTCCAACCATGACATGGTCAACACCAGTCCGATCCATCAACAAACCCCCATACCCCTTATATCAGTCGGTACATTAAAAAAAAAACTAGCTTGAGCCGTACTACAAACGGCATTGCTCAGACCCGTTACGCTCGAATGCATAACGCGAATACAATACAGGTTTCAGAGTACTTGTACATGACAATAAGGAAGAAAAAAATAACCTTTTTAGTTTCAGATAAACCTTAGCATTGAACAATATGAGATCAATATTCCTGTAAGTTAATTTGAGCCGCGACACGACAAAAAACAACAACATGGCATGTGCGCCCAGCGAAGACTCAGACCAGCCTGGGCATCCGCCCTGTCTGATCGGAGTCTTCACTGTCCACGTGGAACTAGCTCAGACCCTGAGCTGCTCTTTAAGCATACTGCAAAAACTCTGATCAGACTGGGCGAACGCCTAGTCTTTGCTTGTCCCCCAGTATGATCAGAGTGTTTGCAGTGTGCTTAAAGAGTAGCTCAGGGTCTGAGATAGCTCCATGTGGACATCGAAGACTGATCAGACTTAGTTCAAGGTCTGAGCTAGCTCCATGCGGACAGCGAAGAGTGCCCAGGCTGGTCTGAGTCTTCGCTTGGCGCGTGTGTCGCTGTTTGTATTGCTGTGTCCCGGCTTAATTTTGTTTGACAATTGCGAATGCATTTGTTGATGCGCAGACTGGCCTTACTACGGTAATGAGATAAGACGTTTTCTGTTCAAATGAATCGCATTAACACGGACATTTTTGTGCAAAGAAACTGAGGGGCAGGCTCAGTATGTGTATCCAAATTGTCTGTGGACCATAATCTAAAGGTCTCTCCCAGACTCCGTTCAAAACATTTCCCTTCTTTTCTGAATCAGTTGTTGTCGAGAAAACCGCCGGATTATTAAAAACTAGTAGTGTTTTAAAGAAGCTTTCTGGCTTTTACGCCACCTGTGTGTGGCCTGAGTTTTAATTGAATAAAGTTTCTGCTCTGTTCTGTTCTGTTCTGTACAGCGAAAACAACATGTTGTAATCTAGAAATAAATTTTGTTGCATGTCCATAAGTGTACGCCCATTTACTTCATTCTTCACACATTTTCTCTGTAGTGGTGAGCTCTCGTGAAGGCGCCGGAATAGCGGATGGATAAGCCGGGGATAAAAGTAAGCATAGCAAAAGACCTGGAATCGAGTGGAGAGGAATAGATGGGTGAGATATTCTACATTCCGTTAGCTAAGATTTGCTCCCAGAGCCTGGGATGGTATTCTTACGGGAAAGACTTTGCTCCCTCAGGGGCAACAAACCCTTTCCTGTAAGAGTGCCATCCGAAATCCGTGGAAAGAAGTGGCTGACAGTAACCAAGCCAGTCATTCCACTGCATTCCAGGCCATTCCAAATTTTAAGCTACACCCAAAACTGCAGTGCAGCGCGACGTCAGATGCGTAGCCAGTTTTTTTTTTTTTCTTTTTCTTTTTTTTTTTTTTGCGAAATGAAAAAAGGAAGCGCTAGCCGATGTAAGAACATCAGTCTTTAACTTTAGACTTTTCGGTGAAACTCCACCTAGTGGACTTTTCTATTCTTATACACTAGCTGATTCCATTTGTCGTTTTCTGGGGTATCTGTTTTAATGTATATTTATTAGTTACTTTTCTTTTTAAGAAGAGCGCCAATTTTCGCATGCAAAAAGTGAAAATCCTTGTCAGATTCTGCAGATCTGATCTGGGTCTGCATTATACATATTTGCCAAAGTCCCTTTAAATGGGACACAAAGCGAAATAGGTTAATTTCATTGTCTTAAGAGCTTTTCGACAAGTTCTAGCGTCCCTGGTGCCGTGTCCCCTAAGAAATGCCTTGATCTGTATTGTGCACACGTAGAGTCTGATTGATCAGCGCTGTTCGTTCTAAGGATCTCTCGGGTCTCATAATTGATGCAAATAGTGAAAAGAAAAAACTTTTTCGACTGCACCAGTGCGTAGGCTTGCTGATCTGCCAATAAGGCCCACTTTCTAATGGAATGGCTCAGTCACAGCCAAACAGCTAACATTCGCGGGCATGGTGCTGGGTGAAAGTCAGTGACGGGGCGTCCAACTAATTTGAATAATAGTAGGGCAAGGGCGAGCTATACTTGCAGCAGGTGCGGGACGGGGCTGTTTGCATTTCGTTTATTCACATCTGTTCTGTCTGCCCTTCTTCCTTCCTCTTTTTGAAAGGCTCGATATAGACGGTAATACTGCCTCAAAAAGCCGTTAAACCCCAAACAGCCGTTAAACCCCAAACACCCAACCATCTAACATCCACCGCTGATCACCGCTGGCGGTTCGCAGAGGTCCGTCAAATAGTTTTTCTTTCTTTAACCTTAATATTTGGACAGCGCAGTTCATACTGCTTTAAAAGGTCAGCACTGTTTGTCATCAGTTTTATAGCCAGTCTAAGCCAAAGTTAACCGTATATGGTTTACAAGAGGCTGTCTGAATTGGCCAATATTTCGTACTATAAGCGTGATTTTGTGTATCTCATTACTGTACATAAAATTCAAGTAACGAGCATGAAAGATTTCAAATAACACATGTTACAAGTAGGGAAGGCAGGTAAATGGTCTTTTTGGAATCTACGACCCTTTCAACAGCGATTAAGTCATTTCGGTCCATGGGTGAATGAATGAATATTTGAATAAGATAAATTAACTATACCGCTTTTCCCAAATTAATATACTGCTGACTTTTTATCAGTTCATTATCATTATTTAAGAATTATTTAAAAATATTATTATCATTGGTAGTTAAGATTATTGTTATACTTATGATTATCATCATTTAATATTATCATTATTATTATTGTTATTTATTATTATAATTATTATTATTATTATTATTTCAGAATATTTTCTAAAATACATTTTATCTGTTTTGAATGGGTGCGGTTTATCTAACAGGTTCAACCCATTAAGATTACTATTTGCTCCAACCTGTGAAATGGGCGTGGCATTTGTTACGGATAGCGATTTCAGCAGTCCCTTTGTTCTGATTGGTTGACAGAATAAACGAGTCAGAAGAATATTTAGTTTGAAATCTCTTGGGTCTCTGAAGTGATCCTTTAAACAAAATTTCATCTTCAAATCTTGCATTTTTTTCTCAGTCTATCACTCTCCCCTTTATTTACTTCCAAATCGTGGAAGTAGTTATGTGTATTTGATATGTGTGCTTATCAGATTTTAACAGCTATTTGCTGGGGAAAGTGAAGTACTGTCTTGGGATTATTAAAATGGCTAATGTATTAACTTACGGAGCATTTGACTTACTTCACACACACACACGCACACGCACAATGAATAAATAAATAGAAATTATGAAAATAGCTTACTAAAATTTAAGAAAGTAAAATTTAAAATAACATAATAAAATAGATATAAATAAGTTATAGTAGTTAGTGATAATACAAGAAAATATTTGTAAAATATATTCAATTTTATTATTTTTATCTTTCTTCATTTTTTTAAACAATTTTCCCTTTTCATTTTTTTTTTTAAATAATCTTTGAGTATTCTTCGACTGCTTATCAGCAAAATATATTTTACAAATCATAGAATTACATTTTGCCTGATGCGTGAATTTATCCCCCTAGGGCCCCGCGGCCAGTCAGTGGTTTCAGAACTGCATTGTTTCATGACCCTTATATTGAGGAGATTAGGAGGTGCCTTTGATTTTCTTATGACTTGTTTATTGGAGGGTATTGGATTTGGGAGGGGTGGGGGGTAGAGGTTTTGGTTCAAAATGATATTCTGGTAATCATTTCCTCCCCACTCGCATTTTTAGACTAATACTTTAATGTCATATTTTATTGTTTATTATATCTTATATTTTATTGTATATTATGGTACAATTAAATATATTAACTTTAAGATTATTTCAGAGAACACATATTTAAATAAATAAATAAATGCAAACTGAAGACCATTTCACATGCCTGGTAGAAGCGCAATTTCATCTCACGCCTGATTTTCTACAAAGAGTTAGCCAAAACAGAGCAATGCTATTCTCCTCGAATGTATGACTTCTGTATTTATGCACAATTTTTTTTTACGAAGTGAAAGAACTGGTGGAGTGATCTCAAGATTCCTGAAAGTGGCCTAACCAAACTCTGGCCCCATCTGCAAACTCTCTTTGTGTATCAATAAGATAATTGAAAGTATCCCAAATACATTGGGCGTTTGAGCAGTAGACAGCCGATGTGTACTGTGCATGGTCGACAGAATACTTTAAACGTTCAGAGACAGGTACTTTGGATAAGTTAGATCTATTTTAAGATGCCACTGTTGCCACTACTTCTCAAGTGTCTGCGGACGGGGGAGGGTCTACAACGCATTCAATTTGTTTTCTTTAGGAAGAAAACGTTCATGCAGTGCCGGGTGATTTATTTCGGGGTGAGGATGGGTGGAGGGAGGGAGGGCCTTTAACGCACTCAAATTGTTTTCTATAAGGAGAAACCGTTCCTTCTTTTGCCGGGTGAATTCGAAGGCGGGGGAGCGGGCGGGGGGCTGGGGGAGGGGGTGGAGAGAAAACGTAATTTATTTCAATGTCCTGTGAGAATAGAATGAGAATTATGATTAGAAATAGACCAAAGACTAGAATGAATCAGATTCGAACCTGCGACCAATGAACGAGTGCAGAGGTCCGAATCCCGGGCCAAAATACAAAGCATAAACTGTTCTGGAAAAAAAAACGCATTGTCAGGCCCTGAGTTAGGTTTTAAAGTGATATCTGAGCACATTGTCTAAGGTGTATGGGTACATATTCAGACACCTCCCCGCACCCCTCGCACTCTCCGCGCCACACTTTCACTAAATATAAAAGACTTTCTGATTGTTTTCCCTAAGGAAGAAGATCTTTCAAAGTGTGTCTACTCTTAAGGTAAATGAATTTGCTCCTATTGGAGCAAATTCTTTACTTTAAGAGTTAAGATGGTAGTTATCTTTTTCATGAAAAAGGCCTTCTTTATCTTAATGCATCTTTGCTTCAAACAAACGAGAATTGCGAATTGCAAAGAATATTCTACACGGACAAATTGGGTGCCAGTAAATGAATTTGCTCCTGTGGGAGCAAATTCTTTACTTTAAGAGTTAAGATGGTAGTTATCTTTTTCATGAAAAAGGCCTTCATCTTAATGCATCTTTGCTTCAAACAAACGAAAATTGCGAATTGCAAAGAATATTCGACACGGACAAACTGGGTGCCAGGCGGTGCATGTTATGGATTCGCTCCCTTGCGCCTCCCGGGGAGCGTCTTTATGATAATATGGCGAGAAACCATCCTGCAGAGTAAAACCAGATAAGACGCGACGGGATGAGCATCATCATCGGGGTTTTGCGCGTTTTATAGTGTACGAGGGGCGTTCGAAAAGATTTGCAAATGTTCTCATAAATTTGTTTAGGAACATGCTGGGTACAACTGCTATGCAGTTACTGAAAGTACTGCATTTTGGCTTTCTGATGATACCAAACACTATACAAAGACACGTTTCATTATTGAGTTACAACTCATTTTAATAGGTCCCAGTCATACCACTAGGCTAATTTTATATATAAAATCTTTTCAGTGTTACGCATTCAAGTCGAATATCCTTGTAAATACAAAATTAATTTTTGTCATTTGCTTGTCCATCGTTTTCTACAATATCCATACAAAAGTTAGAAATGTTGCAACTGTCGATTTATTCCTTGCAAAGCAATGCGCAGTTCTAATGACGTTACTGAGATTTACGTTAACGTCATTTTTGAAAGCTTGCAGACGCTTCGTTTTTGGAATTAATTTAAATTTATTGACAGGTTTTCGTTGACCCTTGTTAATGCTCTTGCTGACAAGATTTTGAATGCTAATACACTAGTTTTCATTACAAAATCATCAAATTTCGGTAGAAACGTGAAATTGCCACAACATAAAGTACGGATAATCCGTATTTCCGGGCCAGTAGGGAACCTATATTAAAAATAATTTTCGCGATATTTACAGGACAGCATTGTCTGGGCATTGTCTTTAATGAACAAAGATAAAGAAAAATCAAAGACTTCTGATATATAAATTACGGCCTACTAAAGTATAATTCTTCAGTGTCTTTAGGGTATACCTCTTTCAAAGAAGTTAAAAATGAGTCCTTTTTTTAAAAAATGCACCGTGTTTTCAGATTTCTCAACGCATATCATAATTTTATGTGTTTCTGCAATTAGAAGTTCTGTCTGTATGGTGGTTACCGAGAAATTACGTCATTTGCAAAACTTTTCGAACACCCCTCGTATATAGGCATCAACGACCATGAAAATGCTTTGCTTCCCAGCCAAAACCACTCCCCCTGGAGAAATACTTTATACATCAGTTCCATCCCATCCCGCCACACACACACACACGCGCACACACTTTTCCGGCGATGGCGTATCTCTGTAACCAATATTTTCTCTGTTATCAATTAGCAATGACCAATATTTTCTCTAAATATTAGGCCGTTTACCATATAAAAAGAGCACTTTTATGTGTCTTGTGCATACATATGACGTTGATCAGAGACAGCTTGAACTAGGTCTATACTGTGTCCGAAACATCCGAGACTGACTGTACACGTGAACCTGTAGGAGTGTAGTTCCCTATTTTTCCTTCGCAAACGTGTAATCCTCCGCAATTGCGTAGAAAAAATAAAAAGTCAGTTTTCAATAGCAATCTATACGGTCAGTGGCAGTCCGAACATGAGCTATGGGCACATAAAATAACACGTTTAAAATAAACTGGTGCGGATCAAATCATAGCTGGTACTGATCAGATTTTTCCCCGCCATGTTAACAAAGGGAAACAACTTCTGTGACTTGTTTGCTTCTTAGAAGTTAAGAGTTGGCTTCTACGGAAAAGGGATGCAAAAATGGAAAAAAAGAAGAGATATAGATATGTCAGTTCACCTTGACTGAAATTATAGTACAGTGTCAGATGTGGGAGGAGCTCCGATAGCTCTGAAGGTAAAACACTGGCCTTTTGATCTAGCGGTCCCGGATTCGAGCTTGAGGCGGAAATCTTTCCAATCGTTACCGGAGTTTCATTGCGTTGTGTGTGCGTGCCCGGGTTGCACACAGTCTTTTATTATCAGCCTCTTTAGGTCCTGATACGACAGAAATACTGTTGAAAAGGACGTAAAATCGCAAGAAATTCATCCGTCCATCAGGTGTGTGTAGAGTTACTCTACTTTCGAAAACTGTGTCAACATATTGCAAACGTAACCGTGCTAGGTAATTTAACTTTTTTGACATAGGTTATCGCTGAAAAGGGAGCTACAGGGATGTGTCACTGGAATTAGAGAGAGAGAGAGAGAGAGAGAGAGAGAGAGAGCGAGAGAGAGAACTTTGACAAAAATTTAAAAACAAAATAAACCAGAGAAGAGAAATATGGAGATTCAGCGAGCTGATATCACTATAATGAGGAGAGAGAAAAGGACAGAGTTGGGTAGTGAAAAAGGTGAATAAAATTTGGTCAAAATCACAAAAAAAAAATAATTACCAGCAGGATGAAGATATCATGCGGTCAGAGAGAGAGAGAGAGAGAGAGAGAGAGAGAGAGAGAATTAGTTAAGTTAGTAAATAATAGTTAATTTTATAAAACAAAAATGAACAAAAAATAAAACATAAAAAAATGGTGGTTGCCCTTATGATATGGTCAGAGAGAGAGAGAGAGAGAGAGAAAGGGGCGGATCCAGGAATTTTGGATAGGGGGTTCAAATTAGCTGAGGGGGGTCTATTTGCGCAGTTCGACCAATTTTTGCTGAAATTCCCCATGAAAATGAAATAATTTAGACTGAAGAGGGGGTTCGTTTGAACCCCCCGAACCCCCTCTGGATCCGTCACTGAGAGAGATACAGCATTATATCTCTTACTATGCCTTGTTATATTAAAAAAAAAATCAAAAAGAAGAATCGGAATGGTGCTTATTGGATTTAAAAAATAATAAGTATTGAGAAAATAGCAAGATTTAACAATATATATTAATCAAATATCAAGCGGGGAAAAGGGAATTTAAAACATCAAGCGGGGAAAAGGGAATTTAAAACATCACGTAAATACATAAATACCTCGTACATATGAAAATCCATTTTTCTATCGTTTGTTTATTAAAAAGAAACACCTTGTATATGTGATACTAACCAGATGCCCCTTGTTTATTGCATCAGGGGCACCACTACCGCCGCGACACTAAACCAGACACCCTTGTTTATTCCATCTTGGGGCATGTACAGTTGGGCTACCTATCTGTTATTTAGAGGATTTTTATAAGATTATTATTGATTTCGGATCATGAAAAAAAAGTTATTTGTATGACAGATTCGTTCAAATTTTGTATCGTGGAAAAAATGAAAGTCTCGGAGGCTCTGATACTATTCAATTGCAGGTTTACTACCGTTCTATTAAGTGAAAAAAAAATAATGAATAAAATAAATTAATAATGAACTGAGTAATTTTCATTTTTTAAACGGGAAATTTGCCTGTTAAATTTTAGATTGCCCATGATTTGTATGCTGTATATACGGATGGGAAAGGCTTTGATCAGACTGCAGATAAGCAGACCGATCTGATTCTTCTGTGTTCGTAAATAGGAAAATTATTTTCGTTTTCTAGCAAAACAATGTTTAAGTTAAAAAATAGCCCCAAAACAGATAATCCCCAATTATGCACCTGCTGCAAGCACAGCTAGTCCTTGCCCATCTGTATTCCGGTTCTACCATAGAGTAATGCCAACAAAAATGCGCAGATGGAATGGCTACTGTGTAGACCTTGATCAGACTGGTTCCTAAGGGACAGTCTGATCTCAGTTTCCACTGTTTGACCTATCTGTCCGAAAACTTAGGATCTTTATGGTAGACTATAAATATATACATATATATCAAGGCCGTCGTCGGCGGTCCGGCTGAACACTTTTTCGGTCGAATATGGTAATGGCCGTACCATTTTTTCCGTTATTTCTTTCTTTGCCTTTTTTACTCTTTATGCGGTTATCACAGGTCGATTAAGAAGTGATAATTAAAGCGTGCCGCGGTCAGTCATTCGTCTGCCGCGGGGCGAAAAACTTCACTTCAGTCATGCTCGTTATGAAAACATGATGATGAAAATTACACCAGATTTAACGACAGTAATCGTCATTCAAAGATTAACATATGAAGTAAAATGTCACAGTCAGACCGACTTCTAGGGATATTAGACCTCACCGAGGGGTCATTTCATGGATAATAACTCTGTGTTGTTTTACCACAAAGAAAGAGTTCTTGACAAATTGAGAAAAAGAAGGGAGATATTTTATCACCCTGATGGACATAGGCCGTGCAGGGCAGGAGATACTCGTGCTTTCACCATCAGCTAGGATACATATGAGAAATCACCCTGAATTATTCATATATGACAAAGGGTGCCGTTAAATGATTTGTGTACAAATCCAATCATCACCAGGCATGATACAACCAGCACCAACCAACACCGACGCATTTATGAATAAAAAGTACACAGTATGTTAAGTACCATAAAATCCTAAATATTGGGACAGCTATGTTTGAGCAAAAAGTGTAGGCCAAGATAAGACTGCTCCTTCAGCCTGAATGAGCAGTTTGATCATGGCATACTATGTTTTTCATTTCGTCTGCAGTTTTAGCCGCATAACTGCATTGGAAAAATTAAACTGTTAATATTTAGGAAAGTTACAGCTATAATTGTAGGTGACCCAATATTTAGGACATTTACAATAAAACGTTTGCGAAAGATTAAGATAAAAGATAAAGAAGCTTTATTTAAAGTCGCATATTAGCTTAGTAGGTTAAGCGCTGGCCTGCTGTAGCGGTTCTTGGTTCGATTCCAAACGGCGGAAATATTTCCGTCCGTAAACGGAATTCCATTGCACACAGCTTTACATTGCCCTTAAATGACTAAAATACTGTTCAAAAGGACATAAATTCCTAAGTGAAAAGGACGTCGAATCGTAAGTCTTCAAGCCATTCCTGACCGGCTCTGAATCATTTACGGTCATTGGAAGTATGAAAACTCGAGAAAAAAAAAAAGACAAGCAGATGAATGTCTTTAGGGAATTATGAAAACGGCACATTTTATAACAGCATGCGCAGATTGGTATAACATGCGCATTTTGCATGCACAATATTTTGACGATGCAAACAATCGAGTGATATAAACACAAGCGAGCTTAAAATACACCGATCACACCGCGCGAATAAACAGACATACAACAAACTTTACTGGGCCCAGTTTCAAAATCATACCACCTTCATTTAAGGGTCGTAAATTTCATGTGAAAATAAACGCTTACAAAAACGAAGTTGTTTTTCTTTCACATTGTTCGTAGGATTACGCCAAATTTGTAATTCTTATTATGATCGGATTTTGCTAGAGTGACACTTCCGACCTGAAAGTTAAGGTTGGCATAAAAAAAAAATCCTAAGGAAAAGAGAAATAGAACCTACAACAGCCATAAACGATTACACAAAGAACCCATAAAACTTGATTTCAGCGGGGTCTGCACAGTTTGCTTAGTATCCCATCGTTTTCATTTCAGTATTTCATTTTATTTATAATTTTATTTTATTGGCAACCCGGATAGAAAATTTTAAAGCACACTGCTCATACTAATAGATAAAAGATGTCCCAACTTCCGTACTCTTTTGGTCCTGCTACTCTGAATCTGCTCTGCTCGGTGTTTTATTACACAACGCTTAACTTTTCGAGTTTATCAGAATCAAATTAATTGTTTCAGGCGCCCCAACATTTCGGGCATACTTTTTCGCCTGAATCAACGCCTTAGGCTCGTCTTAAAGTTGTTTAAAACTGAATACTTTCGTTTTCAGCCCATATTCTCATCATATAAAAAATATTTCTTTCATAGAATGGAAAATCTGAAACTGGGGTTAACATGATCTGCGTTAATAGTAGGCTTAATGCTTTTTCGTTTTTATTTCAATTTATTTATTCATTTTTTTTTTTTTTTAATATTGTTTTTTTTCTTCCTTACCCCATTAAAATCCATTGGAAACAATCGACAAGTATCACTTCGCCATTATAAATATTCTGGTAGCTATGACTACTGCTTCCGCGTCGTGATCAATCGCAGATTACGTAACAGGTGGCCATCTGTTTTCGGCAATCTGTTTTATCTAATTAACAACGGATTTGCGGGATCTAGCAAACATGACAGTGTTATCCATAATGTGTGTACGGAATGATAGTAAGTGGATAAATATAATTTTTACGATATTTATACAATATTATTCAAACATAATTTTGTTGACATTTTCGAACCATTGTTATTATTATTATCATTATTATTAGTAGTAGTATTATATCTTGATCATTTTTTCTTCTTCTTCTTCTTGTTTTCTTTTCTTCTATTATTGTTGTAATCATATTATAGTTATTATTATAATTTACATCTATTATTATTATCATTATTATTATTATTACTATATTCTTACTGAATAAAAAAAAATCTCAGAACTTTATGTGTACGAAAAATATTGGCGCTCATTAAATGTCAAACCCTCAGTTTGTTATTTAGTAAACATTTCTGTGATAATCGAAATGTTTTACATCATTTCTGACAAATGAAGGCACATTTTTTGAATCTATAGAAAAATCCCAAACACAACTATTCCTATTCATAAGCGGTTGGCTTTTAAAATATAATGCCGTTTTCGTTGCGAGACGATATTTTATAATAGCCACTGTTACCGACGTGCGCAAAGAGGATTGCTAAAATTCGAATGCTAATCAGTCTTCCCTGTTCTTTTGTGCAAAGGAAGGGAGGCAAATTGAATATTTCCTCTTGACTAACTGATCTTTTTCAACTGATAATGTTTGTTCAGTCGTGCTTGTTCAGCAAGGGATCTGCTGGACTGAAGAACCTGATCGGACATGTGTCGCCCATAAGGAGTCGAATCCACAACGCGTGAAAAGCGAGCACTGACTCCACAAGGTGATCAGGAAATCATGATTTTATAATTCACGTGAATAGTGCTTTATGCGTGTGAACAAAAATAAAATAAATAAATGAACAACAACGTTGGCACATGGCCTTCCTGATCGGAATCTTCAAAAAAAAAAAAACAAGAAAAAAAAAAAACAGCAGACCGGCTGGACGGACCGATAATTGATAACTAATCTTTAATAGTCTTGTGAGACTGCGGAAACATGCATCTATGCTGTTTGCTCAGGCAGCAGGATACATTCGCATGCTATTCGAATAGAGCCGTGCTTATACAAATAGTTTTTGCCGATAGGACTGTTGAGCCCGTGTATCAGTGTTCTACACATTAGCCCAGACCCAAGGCAAAAAATCCAGCTTATTTTTCATTAGATTCATACAGCTAGTGGAGCAGAAGATTTTATTTTTATAAAAGAGGTAAAACATTTTCAAACTTCGCCCTCTCCGCCTCCGCTCTCTCCCAACTCTCCTATGGGGACTTCTTCAGCAGTTTGCTCCATTTTAAAGATAGAAGAGTGACAGAGTTTCTTCCCCTAGTTTCTATATACACAATTCCGAGACTCTAGCTAGGTTATATAGCTGTGCAGTGGGGTGGGGGTGGGACTATGGGGGAAAAGTGGCTCTATGAGGTCCGGACACTCGACTTTATCGACGTCCTTCCTATCCATTTTTCCGGGGGTAGTAGATGGGGCGATGGCGCTGGTTATAACTTCTAATACCGGAGCGTCCTACTTATTTGGATAAAAGTAGGGCAAGGGCCACTGTGCTTTCAGTAGGTGCGGACAGGGGGTTGTTTAGACATTTTTTTCTCTCGTCTATCATTTCTCTTTTCTTTCTCCCTCTCTCTGGGAGACGGCCCGATATAGACCGAAATCTTGTCTCAAAGGGCCATTAAACCCAAACAAATCTACCAACCCAAACCAACCAACCATACAATCAAGGCGCGCATAACCACACAGTTCCCCAAATAGAGCCCCACTGAATAACAGACTGTTCCCCAAATGCAGCCCCATTGAATAAAAGACAATAATATACAAAGCGGCCAGTGAGCTTGACACGAGAAAATAAACAAAGTGGCATGTTCACCCAAGGAGGACCCAGATCAGCCTGGATGTCCGCTCAGTCTGCTCAGATACTTCGCGTGTGCTTATTTAAGGGCAGCAATCGGTCAAAGCTACCTCAATGCCGACAGCGAAGGCTATGATGAGACTGGACGGATGCCCAGGTTAATCGGAATCTTCGCTGGGCGCACATGCCGCTGTGTTGGCTTTCGCGTGGCGCGGCTCATTTCTGTCAAATTCACGGGATTATCTAATGTCAAAACGTACTGTAAACACTAGGACATATTTACCCTAAATCTGACATGGTTTATTTTATTTTGTAACAGTATTCCAGTCATATCGGAGTTACGTGAGGCTTATTATCAAAAATGTATGCAATGGATTCCATGTACGGTCGATCAGAATCCCGCATCCAGCCAGATTCGAGCCAGGCACCGCTAGATCACCAGGTCGACGCTAACCCTGTCCGATACCGTGCCTCGCCTAAAAAATCGTGCAAATTAAAGATATTCCAGAAACATATGCTAGATGACTGACAAGCATGGTAGACCCTGATCCGGCCCTTCCTTTTTGACCAGTCTAACTTGTTTTTTCGCTGTGTTTTGTGCATACACATGGCCTAGGTTCCAGTCATGTATTTTTTTCTATTGTCAAATTTTATTTCTTTACATTCTAGCAGTCTCTAGCAGTCCCGGGTTTGAGCCCCGCTGATGGCGGAAATCTTTCCAGCCGTAAATCGGGTTCCACTGCACACAGCCTTTCATAATCACTCGCACATCGTCCTGGTATGACTAAAATACGGCTGAAAGAACGTAAAATGGCAAGCCATCCACCCATCCATTCATAATGGAAAAGAGCAAAATAATACTGACAACTGGGCTGCTCAATTTTGAAGTTCTCCTGTGTATCCTAAAGCTCTGAACCTGACAGCACATATGCACAGGTCGGTCTGGGCTTGTACAACTCACAATTCCCTGCATTTCATAACGATTTTCTAGTGTGGCGCAGGCGGTTTTAACGTCCTTTTAATCAGTGTCTCTCAGTAACCCGACCGGGGAAGCAAACAGTAAATACATACAGTGTATCACCTATCCCTAGAATCTCTCCCGGTTTGGGAGGCAATAAATCGGTGAAATAAACTTGTGGTTTTCAGCTAGTTGTCATTATTATCTAATACCACTTTCCACATTTAATTATTCTCCAGATGTCCTAGTATCAAATTAACACTTCAGCCAGCAAATTCCATTTCATTGTTTCTGTGTTAAGAAAAAACTAGAAATATATTTCTTTCAACAGTTATTTTTCTTTATATCTATTAATTTTCCCTAGCTATACAGGACCAAAAGCGGTTGTTTTAAAAATCTAATACATATAACAATCAGAAAAAATAAACCAAAAACCTATTAACATGGTGAAAGAATATTTTCAGAGGTCTAGCGTCTTGGCAAGCCAAGGGTACTAAGTCCACTTTGTTCTTCACGAACGCCAAGGGTTCTAAGTCCACTTTGGTCCTTACGTACGTAAGAAACGAAGAAGATTTAGTACCCTTGGCTAGCGAAGATATTCGTCGTAGCAAGCCAAGGGTACTAAGTTCACTCTGTTCCTTACGTACGTCAGAATCAAAATGGACTTAGTACCCTTGGCTAGCGAAGATATCCATCTTAGCTAGCCAAATGTATTAAGTCCACTTTGTTCCTTACGTACGCCAAGGGTACTATATTCACCTAAGCAAGCCAAGTGTACCAAGTCCATTTTGTTCCTTGTGTACGCCAAGGGTAATAAGTCCACTTTGGTCCTTACGCACGTAAGAAACAAAGTGGACTTAATACCCTTGGCTAGCGAAGATATTCATCGAAGCAAGGCAAGGGTACTAAGTCTACTATGTTTCTTACGTACGACCAGGGTTCTAAGTCCACTTTGTTCCTTACGTACCCTTTATCGACGGCGTGTTTTTGTTAATCGAATTTAACTCTGTGGCATTTCACTGGATCAGAATATCGTGTTTACCGTGAACAATTACCAAAAAAGAGCAGACGGTCAAGATTCAAAGGGTACTAAGTCTACTTTGTTTCTTACGTACGACCGGGGTACTAAGTCCACTTTGTTCCTTACGTACCCTTTATCGACGGCGTATTTTTGTTAATCGAATTTAACACTATGGTATTTCACTGGATGAGAATATCGTGTTACCAAAAAAGAGCAGACGGTCAAGATTTAACCAGTTCATCATTGTTTTAGAACAATTATGCAAAGTTATGGATTAACTGTGTTTTAACACTGAACTGGTCTAAAAATAACGTGGGGGTGAGGACAATTCGCTGCAGCCGTAAGGTGGCGTTGCAGAAAAATCCAATCTGTGAATAGGCCTTCGGCCAAGGGTACGTAAAAAACAAAGTGGACTTAGTACCCTTGGCTGGGGAAGATAGAGGTTTTTTTTGTACATCAAGCGAACTTTTGTTTTTTATTGTGATATAATATCCCTTTATACTTAAAACATATGCTGTTGCCCCTCATTAAAAATTCCTTGACAATGGAAGTTTTAAGGAGGGTAACAATTTATTTTGTATCCTTCAGTAATAGTGAAAAAAATCCTTGCTGAAAATGTGTACAAAAGGTTAATTGAAACAGACAGGACAAATGCCTTTTAATTTTCACTATCTTGTTTTGGGGTTACAGTTTAGCTGTAATAATAATTTATTTGTCATGCTAACAGATTGTAGAAAAGAGGTTTTGTTATGAAATCTTTGCAATAGGTGATACAGTGCATACTAGCATCGAAAACAGGAAAAGACACCTCAGTCCCCGTTGCTGCATGCATGTTGCAATGACCAAGAATTCCAACAGTATGCTGCTGTATTCATTACATAAATATATTGCCAGTGATCTAATATGTTAATAGTGTGAAAAAAATCTTTTTGGGGGCATGACCCGGGGCCATGGGGCGATTGGTGTGGTAGGTGGGGGTGGTGTCGCCGGGATAATTTTACATATGTGCTCGAGTCACCTATGCTGCATGCCATGCTATTCTAACAGCATGACAAGGCAATTCTTGTTTAACAGTCACAATCATGAACCTCTGAAACATAAAGCTATAGACACCATTGCTGTAGCTAGGTAAACATTCATGAAATATTTTATCAGTCGCCGCAAGATCCTTACTGCCACTTTTAAACAAATAAAACATCATTGAGTTTCACCTAAAACGGTTTTAAATTGATTTTGGTCATACTTTCGATAGTAAACCTGATTTAAATGGTAAAAATTCATTGTACAGGCATGTGACCCATAAACGTCCCGTTTTTTCCATCGCTTGAAGGAAAACCAGAAATTGATGGATTAGTGTGTTGATTTGTGTTTAAAGGCTCTAAGACTTTAAGACATTATTTCAGTCGAGCCGTCTCTCAGAGAGAAGGAGAAAGAAAAGAGACAAGATAGACAAGAGAATAAAATATCCAAACAAACACCACCCGCATCTACTGCAAGCACAGTAGGTCCTTGCTCTACTTTTATCTAAACGGCACCATAAGTCACACAGCACCATCGTCCGACCACACCACCCCCACTAGATATTGAATCTGCATTATATGGAACAATGTATCATTTTTCAAAATCATGTTTCTGCCTGTTTTTGCCAGTTATATGACTCAATTTATACACATCAATCTAAACAAAGCATTAGAATATAACTGAGGACAAGGGAGGATATTATTGTCGACAAGGGAGGATATCATTGTTCGCCAGCTTTGGGCTAATAACTTCAAAGAGTATGGAAAGGAAAGTGTGACATTCAAACGGAAAGACATGCACTTTTTCAGAATCACGGCTGAGGACATTGAAGTATTGGACAGACATACAGCAAAACTTTTAATCAAAAACTAAAAGCCATAGGCATATGTAAAACAAGTACCTTTATCTAATTCAAACTAACATTTGATGGCATTATATAGATCTGTTTAAAAATGCAATACTGACTTCTCCCTCTCCGATACGTTCAGATGCGGCTATTTATACAGCCACGTCTTATCCGAAAGAACTCTTATACGAAGTAAATCGTAGTTAAACGTATTGGAAACGTACTAAAAACGTGGTAACACCTAGATACGTACAAAATGCGGCACATTTCTTCGCCAAACATAGGGCGGAAAACGTAGTGCAACCTTGTCCTCAATACGTGACAGTGAGACTGGGCCCTTAGTGTGTAATTTTATTATTTGCAAATCAAAATGAAAAAGAAAACTCCGTTCATTAAGTCTGAAACTGGGGTTTTCGCTGATCATACTTTAATAATCTAATCAATCCAGGTAAGACTGTGCACAGTGATAATGCTAGACTTCCGCCGATTTCTCATCAATGTGTCTTGTGACTCTGTCCTTCGTCGGATGTCAAATAATGGGACCTCTGTGGCAGAGCTGCTGGTAGCTCTATGGCTGAACTAGTAAAAGGACAACAGCTGAGGATTAATCCTAAGAATTATAATGTTAAAAAAAATGTAAGATTGAACTCTTAACAAATTTCTTATGCTAAAATCATTTGTATTCATAGCTGAACGGGGATTAATCCTCATCCATTACCCTTTCATGTGAGCATCAATTTTAGTGGAGTTGGACTTTAAGACATAGACTATTGAAAGTCAAGTACTTCTAACCAATCAGAAACTTTATTTTCTGGTGGATTGAGGATTAATCCTCAAGAAACCTAGTTTTTCTTTTTACTTCAATCTGGACCTACCAAAACGGATGGGCGCCAATGGAACTATGTGGCAGAGCTGCTGGTAGCTCAGACAGTGAATATGTAAAATGACGACACTTGGGGATTAATCCTCAGACGGATAATATCAGAACTATAAAGCTTGAACTTGCAACAGTTTTGGACCTTCAAAAAATTTTCTGGCTGACCGAGGATTGTTTCCCAGATAATATGTTGTTGACGTTTGAAGATCTTTCTGATATTAACAGCCAACGAGGATTAATCCTCACAAGGAAGTTAAAAATAAAACAAACAAGTCTTCATTTCTGTTAAATATAAAATGGTAACCCCCCAAAAAACGCTGTTTATGTTCAGTTCTCATTTTGATAGTGACAACCAGTGAGGATTAATCCCCACAAGAAAGCGGAAAATGAAGGCACCATATTTCAGCCTCTGTAAGATATGTGAAATGACGACACTTGGGGATTAATCCTCAGACGGATAATTTCAGAAATATATATCTTGAACTTGTATCAATTTTGGACCACAAACCTAATCTAAAAAAAAAAATCTGGCTGACCGAGGATTAATCCCCACAAGAAAGCGGAAAATGAAGGTACCATATTTCAGCCTCTATAAGATATGTGAAATGACGACACTTGGGAATTAATCCTCAGACGGATGATGTCAGAAATATATATCTTGAACTTGTATCAATTTTGGACCACAAACCTAATCTAAAAAAAAAATTCTGACTGACCGAGGATTGTTCCCCAGATAATACGCGGTTGACGTTTGAGCTTCTTTTGATATTAACAGCCAACGGGGATTAATCCTCACAAGGAAGTTAAAAATAAAATAAACATGTCTTCATTTCTGTTAAATATAAAATGGTAACCCCCCAAAAAACGCTGTTTATGTTCAGTTCTCATTTTGATATTGACAACCAGTGAGGATTAATCCCCACAAGAAGGCGGAAAAAGAAGGTACCATATTTCAGCCTCTGTAAGATATGTGAAATGACGACACTTGGGGATTAATCCTCAGACGGATAATGTCAGAAATATATATCTTGAACTTGTATCAATTTTGGACCACAAATCTAATCTAAAAAAAAAAAATTCTGGCTGACCGAGGATTGTTCCCCAGATAATACGTGGTTGACGTTTGAGCTTCTTTTGATATTAACAGCCAACGAGGATTAATCCTCACAAGGAAGTTAAAAATAAAACAAACATGTCTTCATTTCTGTTAAATATAAAATGGTAACCCCCCAAAAATGCTGTTTATGTTCATTTCTCATTCTGATGTTGACTACCACTGAGGATTAATCCCCACAAGAAAGTGGAAAATGAAGGTGCCATATTTCAACTTTTGTAAGGTATTCAATGGTAACCCCCCAAAAATAAAGAATTAGACCCCCCGAAAAGCTCACTTTTATGCGGGAAAAGAGGACTTTAGTGGCAAATCCTCTTTTATTTTGGCAGTCGTTGAAGATTATTTCACTCTGGCCTGCGACCGTCGTGAAATAATGTTTCATGATCTGCCCTCCAAAAACTTGTGTAAATCTGTACTAATTCACGGGTAAGGTAATTTTATTTCTCTATTCTAACAAAGCGTGAACGTTTTCTTCACTGAGTGTATACGAAACGGCGTCGTGTGAAAATTTATGATAAATCCTGTTGTTAACGCTCGGCGTGCACATTTCGAGCCTTGATGACGTCGGACGTGAACATATAACTTCTGGCGAGGTCAATCTCAAAAGATTCAATTAGAAAACGTCGCAATGTCCATGCAGTTTGATTGTATATAATGTCAGAATCGAAAGAGATTTTCCTTACCGGTGAATTATCGCATATTAGCACATGTTGTTGGAGAGCAGATCATTTCAGATACCTAACGCATTTAGTAAAAATTTTGAAATGGCAAACTGACGAGGGAGTATGTCTTTAATAAGTCTAACTCTACATTCTTATTCTAATTTCGAGGAATTTGATGGATCGGGAGGAAATGTAAAAACGACTTTTATACCGTGATCTTGGTAGTCGTTCCGGCGATTTCCAAGGATATCAGTATAGCGGGAAATTTTGAGATTTAAATTGATGTTATAAAACAAACAGACAGACAGACAATACTTTATTCTCTCAAGACATTGAACATGACATATGAGGAAACACATATTAATAATATATAGCGAAGATGAAATAAGTTTTAGTAGGTGCAAGGACCGGGCATTCTTACACAGTATTTTCATGTGAATTCCTGCATTAAATCAACGGACAAGCTCACATACACATTATTACTAACTATGTTCATAAAGGGGGAGAACGTGTTGATTATGTAGCCCTTCTTCAAATTTCCTTAATAGTTACTATATATTCAATGACAACAAAAACAAAAAGAGTGACTAAGACAGTGTGATTGAACGAAGTCATCATCAAGCGATTTTTCCGACATTAACTGTTAACTCATTCACTAAATTATGAAGGTCAGAGTGCACCGAAACGTAACATATCTGCACGGGATTTTCTAGCTTGACACGTAGGCTATAAACCACGAGATCGTGTAATATTATAAAAATTTTGAATGAAAGAGTGGAAAAGTTTAAATTTTCCTAAGGGATTAATTAATTGGCTGCTGTTTAATTCCCTAAAAAGATTATGATGGTGACTTCGAACAGGTATGTAACAAAATTCTACTGTTCAGCAGGCACACAGCGTCGCGTAAACATTAACTCAATGCTGATTCAACGTCATAACGTTGGATCACCATTGATCCAATGTCGTTGAAACGCCGTGTGCCCGACAGTGAGTTAACAAGAAACGTGACCAGGCGCCATTAAGGCATTGCCTACTGTCAGAGGAACACGTGCTGTTGCCCTCCCCGGAAGTATTTATTTTTTTTGCGACTATATGGATGCATATTATTACTAGGGACAAGTCGGGCAACCTCGGACAGCGGCCAAACCCGGCTATACAGTTCAAAAGGTGAAAATCCAGACGAGACGTAGTGAGCCGTCTCATCAGGATTTTCACCGTTTGCCCAGCTAACCTCGCTCCGATTCCAAACAACCGACATACAAAGAAAACAATGTCACTGTCCGAATCCACCCGCCGCCCGAACCTACCCGACTCCATCTGGTTGTGGAAAGCATAAATACCTTGTTCAACTATACTTTTTCGGAGCCCGACCACTTGCAACTATTTTATGTGAACAATATCAGCTAATTAAGGAAAGAAAGAAAAGAAAAAGTTAATATATATGTATATTGACGTTTTAAAATTGCGTATTCTATGCTATTAAAATATTAAGGGAAAATTTGGGTAAACTGTTTTAAACCTTACAAGCTCATATCACTGGAGCAACATTGAATCAACGCTGAATCAACGTCTTGACGCTGGATCAACGTCGATTCAATGCTGCATGCTCAGCGATAAATCAGAGATAATAATGCAAACCAAGTCCGAGATAGTTCTTGAATCTTATGGTGAACTGGCAAACCCAGAATAACGGTGCTGCCAGTTCACTGTCACTAACTCACAGAAATCTCTTGGTTTACATTGACGGTAAGTAAGCACAGTGGTATCTTTCTACAGCAAAACATTTAGCTATATGTTGAAGGTGGGCAAAACAGTACTGCCCAATATAAGAACTTACCCAGAAGGCACACAACGAGGAATCAATGATAAAAAAAAACATAGTTTCAGCGTCATGACGTTGGACCAACGCCGATACAGCGTTGACTCAACGTTGAGCGCCCGGTGGGAAAGACCACACCATACGATAAACATGTACAATCAAAGAACAATTCTTGAATTTTTGGTGATGCCCACACCCCTCTTGACTCCCAGACTAAGTGACAAGTAAGACAAAGATAAATTCAGCAATCGACGTTTCAAAGAGACAACAATTCCAATTAAAGATCACAGCGAGCACATGGCGCCGTAAGCAAACGTCGTATCAATGTCAGTGTAACGTTTACCCGACACTGTTACGACAATGCACCAACACCATGCGACGGACTAAATTTTGTCCGTTACAGTGCACATTTTAGTGAAAAAATCTGGTCAAAACAATTCTGCTATTTTCGCCAAGAAATTTGCCATTTAGATGTTTTCCAGCATTGATATAATATATAAATAATAGCGTCTGAGTTGTATTGGATTCAATGCTATGTCACAGAAAGATGATAATACGCTCCGAACAAACAATACATGTAATTGTTGTAAAAGAATGAAGACACAAGGTGTAATTACAAAAAGTGGTTCATTATTACCCTCATATATTAGTTTAAACGTTTCAGCTTTATTTCGGACTTAATTTGTAATAGTTTTTTAAATTTTATTATATTCGGTGATCGGTAGTAATACTGGTTGATATACAGCTTCCGTTCATTTTGGCAAAAGGGGCAAATTAACAAGTAGTGAAATTCATCCCCTGTATCGTTTAGTTGACAAAGATTACATTTTCTATCTGAAATTTCGGTATTGTTCCATCGTCCGACTTCAATTGGAAGCTCATGGTTGGATGTTCTGAATTTAAGCATCGTGTGTAGCATAGAACCATTAAGAACAGTAATATAAGTTTCACAACAAATATCAGACTTGAATAAGCTATAATTACGTCCCTTGGATGAGGTGTCCAGTTGTGAATTCCAGGTTTGTAAATATTGATCTTGTAAGTTTTGTTTAATTGATTTCCCTAATGAAAGAGCTATTTGGTTTGGCTGCCGAAGCCAAATATCGGGCCTACCAATGCTGTTTACTATTGATTTTATAAAACTGATCCATTTTGAATTTACATAGTTTGAATGTAAGATGAACAAATACATATTGTGAGATAGCTTAGATACTTTCGCTCAGTAATTTAACACAAAAGCTGATCATTCTTTGTTTGATAGTAATTTTTATGGGATATCTACCTAGCTCAGCGTAAAGTATATATTTTGGAGTATTTTTTCTACATCCCGAAATACGCCTTAGAAATTCCGTGTGTATTCGTTCAATTATATTGGTATTTTCGTAACCCCAGATTTCTGAACCGCAAGTTAGAATTGGTAAGACTGTATTATCAAAAAGTTTTAATTGTAGGTCTAGTGGTAAATCCAAGTTATTAGCTCTCATGAATAAAAGATACATTGCCTTCCTTGCTTGCTCTGTTATATGTTTTCTAGCATGTAGGAAGCTACCAGACATAGATAAAAACATACCTAAATACTTGTAACTATCAACCACTTGAATATCGCTTGTTCCTATTTTGAAGATAGGTTTATTCGTAGATTTTGAATTAAAAATTACAAGTTTTGTTTTGTCAAAATTGATGTTAAGTTTCCACATCATACAGTATTCATAAAAGTTATCTAGACATGTTTGGAAATTTTCTTTATCATTTGAAAATATAACTGTATCATCTGCATACAGTAGTAGTAGAAGTTTTAGATACACGTGTAGTTCTTGTGTAATAACTTCAAGATCGAGACTTTCAACAACACCAGATAGAAGAAAACTCTCCAAATCATTTAGGTACAAGGAGAATAGTAGTAGAGAAAGATTTCTGCCCTGTCTAGCACCACATTCACTGGCAAAAAAGGGAGATGACTGACTATCTAACCTAACACATGATTTAATATTTTCATACATGGAGTGAATGATACGAAAAAACTTTCCAGTAACCGAATTAAAGAGCAACTTTCTCCACAAACCGACCCTCCATATGGAATCAAACGCTTGAGAAAAATCTACAAAGGCACAGAATAATTTTTGTTTGCTAGCTTTTAAAATTTCAATAAGAGAGTTTTAGACAAAGATATGACCGGTTGTTGATTTAAGAGTAACTTTTGCGGAAACCTGCTTGATTTTCTAAAATGATTTCATTGTCATCTAAAAATAATGTGAGTCTTCTATTCAAGACAGCCGTAAAAACTTTTCCAAGGCAGCTTAATATAGTGATTGGTCTGTAATTTTGCACCAGTTTTGGATCACCTTTATTTTTGTAAATTGGTCTTATTGAACCTTCGAGCCATGCATTTGGAAGAATGGCAGATTCAAACACAACATTGAATAGTTTCTCATAAATCGGCAAAAGTATTTCCTTTGCTGATTTTATATACTCATTAATATTTTATCTTCTCCTGATGCTTTACCATTTCTTAAATTTTTAATACAAACACCAATTTCATCTATAGATATTTTTTTCTATTTAATATGTTATTGTCATCGTCTTAGTTAATGTTGTTAAATTTTTCGTTGGGCTCATTGCTTTAATTAATATTTTTAAAATGTTCATAGAAACTGTCTAATGTTGGTTGTCCCTGGTTTGACTTAGTGTTTAAACTTTTCAAGTAGTTTCAGTAGTCTTTAGGATTCTTAGTTTACATAGCTCTGAGTTTTATTTTTTTTTTTTTTTTATTTTTGTAGTGATTGATGTATTTGTTCATAGTTTGCTTATATAATTTACAATTTATATTTAAATTATTTTTAGTGCGATTATTTTTATTTTGGTTGTAAATGTTTCTAGCTCTGTGATATTTTTTCCTTGCAATTTTACAAGCTGGACCGAACCACGGCTTAGCAAAGGACCTACGTTTATACGGTGATCGTTTTTTAAAAGATTTTGATGCTGCTTGTATGAAAATATCGGCAACTTTCTCTGTGATTTCATTTATAGTTTGAGACAAATACTGTTGATTTGGCGCAGAAGGGTCAATATTTTGGAGTTTTTCATTCAAGTTGTGAATTTCCTGCATACAGATACTGTCAAGGAATTTTGTTTTTGAGTCATCGGACAATTTGTAATTGATAGCTTCAGTTTGCTTGTTTATAAAGACGGGACTGCTAGTAAGATTTGCTGATAATGACCAAGATAATAAAGTATGCCCGTCCGAAAATAATGGGTCCAACTCTAAAACTTCAAATTCGTTTAGGAATTCGGCAGTACAAATTGATAAGTCAATCACAGATTTAGCACGGAAAGTTGCTGACCCAATTCCTTTATCTTTTCCAAATCTACCGCTTATAATAAACAAATTATTATTTTTACAAATATCAATCAGCCAGTAGCCTGCATTGTTAATTTTAGTGTCTTTCGAAGCTCTTTGAAGCGGAATGTTTAATCTAGATAATTTGTCTTATCAAAAAGTTTATGGTGTCTTCATTTGTAAGGCTTTTGTTGAGAGACAACCACAAAATATAATCTGACTTGGTATCAATATGTTTGCAAAATTCACCAAGTATATCCTTAATCAACACTGCCAACCCGCCAGATTTACGGAAATGTTTTTGTTTGCGCGGTTGAGATATGGCACTAAAACCTGGTATAATATCGGTATCGTCAAGCATCGTTTCCATAAAACATAAGATATCGTAGTTCTCAAAATATTTACTGAAATCGGGATACTCTAAGCGCCTTAAGACCGCAGACATTTAGAGAAGCTATTTTTATATTGCAAGAGTTTGAATTATTTATCAGGTTTTTAGTAGAGTTAATATATCTATTCTGGCAAACATATTCCCCGGGGAGTCCCATAACTGTGCACTATTATCGCCTACTGGCATCTGGGTAGGTAGTATACTTTCGTCGTCGTCGTCGTCGGGAGGTGGCGACTTATCCTGTTTGTAAGACCTGCTTCTTAAGAGTTCCTGTTTGTAAGACCTGCTTCTGAGGTCTTTGTGTGGAGTGCTCATCTTTCTTGGACTTTTCTCGCGTTAAAGACCGGTGATCACTTTTACGCGAGAATGCTGATTGCACCCGTTTCTGCCTAGCTTCCGCCTTACGGGTCTTACTTCTTCCGCGAGACTGTGGGCGATTATTGTCCTTAGTTTCAGCTGAAGCGGCTGTGGTCGGCTCGATCACACTAGTAGTGGCAATAATGGACGGCGAACATGGCTCATCTATTTGCATTCCATTATTTCCTGTCGATAACAGCACATTTTCATGGGGTGTTACAGTATTTAATATGCCCAGTCTATTATCAGTTCGCGTGTCCGGCCCAT